>JAGXJF010003987.1:0-124599 GCA_019208055.1 Stipa capillata
GCTGATAAACACTAATTTGTATCATTTTCTTGGGCTAATTCAGTTGTTTATCGTCATCAATCTTGATTGCTTTTGGCTCAAATCTTGTTATTTAAGAGCAAAAGATCCTCACATGGACACTTTTACTGGCTGCACAACAATTTTGCAGATAAGCGCGACTAGGCGCACAATTCTTCGACAAGGAACAGCAAACAGGAGGCTCTAAAGCATTTGAAGCAGAAGCTGCCAACCAGCTATGCCACAGCTAGCTGACCCAGCCAAAGCAAATCCACAACTGCTCTATTCACCTGTGTCACAGCCAGTTGACACAGCCACGCAGGAGGTGCTTCAAACCAGCTGCTTCGATCACCTGTGTCACAGCCAGTTGACACAGGCATGCTTCAGGTCACCAGCTGTGTCGATCACCGGTGTCACAGCCAGTTGACACAGCCACACTCTAGATCGCCAAGCTTACAACTTTTTCAACCACCTGTGTCACAGGCAGGTGACACAGGCCTTCAATGGAAAGAAAAGAGCCTGAAGGGGTAAAGTGCAAAGTTCTCAGGATATAAAAGGAGGACTCCAGATCCAAGAAAGGGTGTGTTTTTAGAGAGAGTCCTGCCACAGGGTAGGTGAGGAGAAGAGGAGAGAAGGAAACTTGGCCAGAAACAGCTCTTCCCCGTCCATCATCTTGCTTCATCCTGCTGATTGCTGCGGATCCTCGTCCACTCTTCCCCAACTGTTGCTGTAACTTGAGAACATCTTTCCCATTCTTGTTACCTTGCTGTGACTGTAACGTGAGAACATCTTCCCAGTCTATTTCCCTGCTTGCTTTGCTTTGTAATGCAACCCTGAGAATTACTCTTTCCCAATCTTATTTCCTTGCTTGCTTGTTGCGATATGTCTCTTTCCCATTCTTGTTACTTGCTGTGATATGAGATCGGAGAACACATCTTTCCCAGTCTTAATACCTTGCTTTCCTTGCTGAATCATGCTTCTTTCCCAGTCTTAGTCATATTGCTTGGTGCACGTAGTCAGATTCGTAAACGAGCCTAGAAAATACCAACAAAACCATCTCGTTAGCGTAGCTTTGAGAACTTGTTCGACAACAATACTTCAATCCCTGTGGAGAGAACGACACTGCTATACAGCAAGAGATCATTTTAGCGCCGTTGCCGGGGATTGTCTATAGTTGTTGAGCATTAGTATCATAGACTAAGCTGTAGTAGTAGATTTTCAGTTAAGTTCCTAGTTTTCTGTGTTTCTCTGTCGTTTACTTTTGCTTCGGCTTATTAGGAAACTAACCCCTAACACGTGTAGCTTGTGCTTTAGAGCAGATAAGGTCACTCTTCATGATTGCAGGCTGTTGTTGAATGCAAACAAGTGGAAGAGGAAATCCCTTTGTTGAGTGAATCTGAGCTTGGAAAGACACTTGCAGCAATCAGAGAAGAGCTAAGAGCAGCAAAGAAGAAAGAAATGGCAGAACCTCTACTCAGAGATCTCTGGATTCCCAACCATCAAAGTGCTGCAGCCAATGTTATTTAGCCTACTATACAAGCAAACAATTTTGAGTTAAAGCCAGCTCTCATCACCATGGTGCAGCAGTCAAGATTTGGTGGCTCAGCTTTGGAAGATCCTCATGAGCATATCACTCAGTTTCTGGAGTATTGCAACACAATGAAGATCAATGGAGTTCCACCAGAATCTATCAGATTGCAATTGTTCCCATTCTCTTTGCGTGACTCGGCAAAGGTGTGGCTGCATACTCTCCCTGCAAGTCAGAAGGATTCATGGGACCATTTGTTGCAAGCTTTCTTTGAGAAGTATTTTCCACCAATGAGAGCAGCAGCTTACAGGGATCAGATCACAAGTTTCATGCAGTTTGATGGGGAAAGCCTGTTTGATGCTTGGAATAGATACCAGAATTTAATCAGAATGTGCCCTCATCATGGATTGGAAAGGTGGCTTGTTTTGCAGACCTTTTATAAAGGATTGACACCTCAGACCAGATCATTTGTTGATTCTTCTGCAGGAGGAGGGATAATGAACAAGACACTTAATGAAGCATTCACAATTATTGAGAGCATAGCCACCCATCATGTGCAATGGTCAAGTGAAAGGGTAGTCACACCACAGAAGCCAGGAATCTATCATCTGGAACCTCAAGATGCCTTGATGGCTAAGATTAACAACTTAACCCAATCAGTGGCACAAATGCAAGCCAGCATTTCATCAATTCAGTCAGCTGGAGTAGTTCCTCCACCAACACAGTCAGCACCAGTCTGTAATGTGTGTGGGATTCAAGGACATTTGAATGGAGAGTGCTCCTACCTTCCTACTGCAGAGTCCTCAGTCCAACCCATCTCAGAAGTGAACTATGCACAAGGACAAGGGCCATTTTCTCAGAGCTACAATCCTCAGTGGAGGCAGCATCCAAACTTGTCCTATAGAAACAACAACCAAAACACTTCTGCATTTTCATCGAATGCATCAAATCAGAACTTCAAACCTCAACAACCAGCATTCCAGCAGCATAGGCAGCTGAATGCTCAATCAGATGTAATCTTGGAGAGAGAAGTGAAAGAGACAAGTAGAGAGGTGAAAGAATTGAAAACTGAGCTCACTGGTATAAAAGACTATCTTCAGATGATGATGGAAACCATGGTCTTAAATAAACAGCAAGCCCCTACAGAGACCAAACTTCCATCTCAGGCTGAAGCAAATCCCAAGGGACATTGTGGAGCTATAACTACAAGATCAGGCAAGGTTGCCACACCTGTGCCACAGGCAGTACATGCATCTGTGCCACAGGCAGTTCCTGCACCTGTGTCCCGCACCAGCTGTCACGGCAGCTGTGTCACAGGCAACACCTGTGTCACCAGTGGCAAGAAAGGATGGAATTTTGTCAACTCCGACCATGCCAGCTACAAGTGCTTATGTACCACCAGCTCTTAGAATACCAGAAGTAAATGCTCCACGAGCAGATAAACCAATTGATAAAAATGAGTCAGAACAGCAAGACCTAGCTTCAGCCAATTTGCAAGCAGAGAAAGGGAAGTCAGTCACCGAAGCTTGTAATGCACCCAAGGTTCCATTTCCAGAGAGATTTGGCAAATCAAGGGAAGATAAGCAGTTTGCAAAATTTCTTGAGAAGATGAAAGAAGTACAGATTACCATTCCTATCCTTGATGCTGTGACTCATATCCCTATGTATGCAAAATTCTTCAAGGAACTAATCACCAAGAAGAGAAGCTTGGATGAACCACAAATAGTGACAATGACAAAAGGGTGCAGTGCTATTATTCAGAACAATTTGCCAGAAAAATTAAATGATCCTGGAAGTTTTTGCATCCCTTGCATTGTTGGACCAAAGAAATTCAATGCCCTCTGTGATTTGGGTTCCTCAGTGAGTGTCTTACCACTCTCAGTTTGTGAAATGCTGTCACTAGGAGAATTACAACCGGCTACCTTGACTTTGCAATTAGCAGACAGAACTTTTAGGCACCCAGTGGGAATGCTATATGATATACCCATCATGGTTGACAGATTTGCTTATCCAGTAGATTTTGTTGTCCTAGCAATGGAAGACAATTCTGAAGCAGTCATCCTAGGGCGACCATTTCTTGCAACTGCTGGTGCTATCATTGATGTGAAAGGTGCTAAGCTTAAACTCCAATTTGGAGAGAAGAGGTGATTTTTGATATGAAGCATCCGACACATATACCACAAGGTGCTAGAGCAATGCTTCAATCTTGATGTTATTGAGAAGTGTGTTGAAGAAGTGTATCAAGGAAGCCAAGGATTTGCTCAAACAGATGAGGTATGGACTGATCTCTATCAGAAAGAGATTCCTGCAGAGTCAAGTTTAGTGGCACAAGTTGAAGTGAATGAAGAAGAGCCTTCTGAATGCGAGATAATTGCAAAACCTCAGAAAATATTGGAGATGAAACAACTGCCATCTCACCTGAAATATCAATTCTTGGATTCAGAGAAACAATTCCAGTAATTGCTAATGCTTCTCTCACAGATGTTCAGGTGAATGGTTTGTTGGAAGTGCTAAGGAGATATAAGTCAGTGATAGGATACTCCATTGAAGACATGATTGGAATAAGCTCAGATAAATGCACTCATAGAATTTATCTAGAAGATGGAAGTAGGCCAACCAGGGAACATCAAAGGAGACTGAATCCAACCCTGCAAGAAGTGGTGAAAAAGGAGATCTTGAAGCTACTATCTGCAGATATCATATACCCAATTTCAGACAGTGAATGGGTGAGCCCAATACACATTGTGCCAAAGAAAGGAGGAATGACAGTAGTTGAAAATGATCAAGGGAAGCTGATTCCAACAAGGACTGTTACAGGGTGGAGAATGTGCACTGATTACAGAAAACTCAACAAGGCAACCAGAAAAGATCACTTCCCACTTCCTTTCATAGACCAAATGTTAGAAAGATTGGCTTGCCATGAGTATTTCTGTTATTTGGATGGATACTCAGGATTCCTGCAAATTCCTATACATCCTAATGATCAAGAGAAAACCACATTCACTTGTCCCTATGGCACATTTGCATATAGAAGACTCCCTTTTGGTCTTTGCAATGCACCAGGAACTTTTCAGAGGTGTATGATGTCCATTTTCAGTGACTTGATAGAGAAAATCATGGAAGTCTTCATGGATGACTTCACAGTTTATGGGCATGATTTTGAGGACTGCTTGAAGAATCTAGAAACTGTTTTGCAGCGCTGTAAGGAGCACAACCTGGTATTGAACTGGGAGAAGTGTCATTTCCTGGCAAGAGAGGGAATAGTCCTTGGCCACCTTGTATCTGCCAGAGGCATTGAGGTAGACAAGGCAAAGGTTGAAGTAATAGCTCGGTTGCCACCTCCAGTGAATGTCAAGGGAATTAGGAGTTTCTTAGGACATGCAGGGTTCTATAGGCGCTTTATAAAGGACTTCTCAAAAATTGCAAAGCCATTGACCAATCTGCTGAACAATGATGTGCCTTTTGTCTTTGGAGATGATTGCATGGAAGCTTTTTGCAAGCTCAAAGAAGCCTTAATTACTGCTCCAATTGTACAACCACCAGATTGGGAACTGCCATTTATTCTTATGTGTGATGCCAGTGATTATGCAATAGGAGCAGTGCTTGGACAGAAAAAGGAAAAATCACTTCATGTCATATATTATGCAAGCAAGACTCTTGATGATGCTCAAACAAGATACACAACCACTGAAAAGGAGCTCTTGGCTGTAGTGTATGCTTTTGACAAGTTCAGAGCTTATTTGGTAGGAAACAAATGTATAGTTTACACTGATCATGCAGCTATTAAGTTTCTGTTGAGTAAAAAGGATGCCAAGCCAAGGCTGATTCGTTGGGTACTTTTATTGCAAGAGTTTGATGTGGAAATAAGGGATAAGAAAGGAGTGGAAAACTTGGTTGCAGATCATCTATCCAGGATATCTAACCAAGAAATGACAGAAAGCAAGATTGACGATTCTCTGCCTGGAGAGCAACTTATGAAAGTCACACAGGTGGAAAGGACCGGCACACAGGTAAATTTGCAGCTGTCTCAATCACCTGTGTCACAGGTGGCGGCACAGGTGAATAAGAAATCACCTTGGTATGCTGATATAGTTAATTATCTTGTCTGCAACATCACACCTGAGGGATTGAATTATCAGAAAAAGAAGAAATTCCTGCATGATGCCAGACAATACTATTGGGATGAGCCATACCTGTTCAAATTTTGCTCTGATGGCATTATGAGGAGATGTATTCCAGAAGAGGAAATGAAAAGCGTCATGTTTCATTGCCATTCTTCTCCTTACGGTGGTCATGCTGGCACATCTAAAACTCAAGCAAAAGTGCTGCAAGCAGGGTTATATTGGCCAAGCATGTTCAAAGACATCAATGATTATGTAAGATCTTGTGATGCATGTCAGAGAGTAGGAAAAATGTCCAGAAGGCATGAAATGCCTCAACATAATATTTTGGAAGTAGAACTCTTTGATGTATGGGGGATTGACTATATAGGACCTCTGCCACCGTCAAAGGGGTATAAACACATACTTGTTGCTGTGGATTATGTGTCTAAATGGGTGGAGGCAGTACCCACTGTACATGCTGATTCTAAATCAGTGTGCAAATTGTTCAGAGAGGTCATATTCCCCAGGTTTGGCATTCCAAGGGTAGTCATAAGTGATGGAGGATCCCACTTTAACAATGCACAATTGCAGAAGCTCTTGGAGAAGTATGGTGTACACAATCATAGAGTAACCACTCCATATCACCCCCAAGCTAATGGCCAGGTCGAATTGTCAAATAGAGAAATCAAACAGATTCTGGAGAAGGTAGTCTCCAAGTCGAAGTGATTGGGCTACAAGATTGCCAGATACATTGTGGGCTTACGAACTGCTTACAAAACCCCCATTGGCATGTCACCATTTCGGCTAGTTTATGGCAAAATCATGCCATCTTCCAGTTGAGCTTGAGCATAAAGCACAGTGGGCAATCAGAACCCTCAATATGGACATTAAGGCAGCTGGTCAGCACAGGAAGCTACAGCTATGTGAACTTGAGGAGCTGAGAAATGATGCATATGAAAGCTCAAGAATCTACAAAGAGAAAGAAGAAAGATCATTCATGACAAGCATATTCTGAGACGTGAGTTTTACCCAGGGCAGAAAGTGCTAGTATATGATTCGAGGTTCCATTTGTTTCCCTGGGAAAGTTCAAGTCAAGATGGTATGGTCCCTTGTATTGTGAAGAGAGTTTTAGCCAATGGTGCAGTTGAGGTATTAAGTCCCTGCACAAGGATTGTTCCTGGTCAATGGGCAGCGTCTGAAACACTACATTAATGGAGAACCAATCTCTGAGGAAGACTCTGAACCAATTCAGGAGGAGGAGGAGAGAGTTAGCACAACTCTTGCTTCAAGCCCAACCTAGTCCACACAGGAGGGTCGAGCTAAAGACCTAAAACAAGCGCTCCCAGGAGGCAACCTGGAAAATAAATTAATTTCTCCTTTTGTTTTGTTTAGGTGTGTTTTATGTTTGTTTTCTTTTCCTTTTTTCTGTAGGAATAAAATGATCAAGCAAGACAGCAAGGACAGGGAAGATGGAGAATCTTCAGCTGTGCCAGCCCCTGTGACACAGCTACTCCTACAACAATCACACCAAGTGCTACCGGTGTCACAGCTGGCACACTACCCAGTCACACAGCCAAGCTAATATCTGTGACATGATTGCTTGAGGATAGCACTCCACACAAAGCCAGGTGAATTAATTCCAGTCACTACGTCCTGACGTTTATATCTCATGAGTTGGAATATTTCATTGTCGTCTCGTTCCTAATGGTCACATTTTGGCTGAGTGAGTTGTGTGGCAATTCTTCAATTAGCATCTTTTAGTCAGCTTGCCTATTATGAAATACTTCAACCTTATACAAGTAAAATTCTGTTATTCTTGATGCTCTGCAATATAAAAGTATAATTGGGTACTGCTTGTCTGAAATAGTTTAGGCTGGATGTCAAATTGCAATAATCTCAGGTTTACTTCAGATTACTTCTATTCTGCTTAATCAGATGCTGATCTGTGTAGCTAGTCCAATATTGAGCTAATTAACTAAAACCATCAAATAGGGTACCATGATCCTGGGATCGGTGGTAGCTGAAATAAAAATGGCTTTGGTTACAGGTTCAAGCTATCAATAAGTGGCATTGCCACAGTTGTTTTCAATTCCCTAAATAAGTGACTTACGTCACAGTCCTCAATAAGTGGCACTGCCACATTGGTTTTGGAAACTGTCTAAATAAGTGACCTTGTCACATTGCCTAATAAGTGGTACAAATACCACAGTGCTTTAATATTTCTCTTTACAAATTTAATAAAGCAGAACCTAAGCTCATTACTGGGTTCTTTACATAAATCTCATTTGATAACGTAGAATGTTTGGAATCTTCAGTAAACCCTATATTGGTGCAATTATGACATTCAGCAGATCCTTGTTGAAGACAAGCATGGTCCAATTATGTCGGTATAATGCAGAGGAAATCAGAATTGCAGGATGATCTTGCTAGTTAAGTTGTCAGAATACACGATGCATATTTCTTTTACTTGAGGACAAGCAAAAATCTAAGTGTGGGGGTGTGATAAACACTAATTTGTATCATTTTCTTGGGCTAATTCAGTTGTTTATCGTCATCAATCTTGATTGCTTTTGGCTCAAATCTTGTTATTTAAGAGCAAAAGATCTTCACATGGACACTTTTACTGGCTGCACAACAATTTTGCAGATAAGCGCGACTAGGCGCACAATTCTTCGACAAGGAACAGCAAACAGGAAGCTCTAAAGCATTTGAAGCAGAAGCTGCCAACCAGCTGTGCCACAGCTGGCTGACCCAGCCAAAGCAAATCCACAACTGCTCTATTCACCTGTGTCACAGCCAGTTGACACAGCCACGCAGGAGGTGCTTCAAACCAGCTGCTTCGATCACCTGTGTCACAGCCAGTTGACACAGGCATGCTTCAGGTCACCAGCTGTGTCGATCACCGGTGTCACAGCCAGTTGACACAGCCACACTCTAGATCGCCAAGCTTACAACTTTTCAACCACCTGTGTCACAGGCAGGTGACACAGGCCTTCAATGGAAAGAAAAGAGCCTGAAGGGGTAAAGTGCAAAGTTCTCAGGATATAAAAGGAGGACTCCAGATCCAAGAAAGGGGGTGTTTTTAGAGAGAGTCCTGCCACAGGGTAGGTGAGGAGAAGAGGAGAGAAGGAAACTTGGCCAGAAACAGCTCTTCCCGTCCATCATCTTGCTTCATCCTGCTGATTGCTGCCGATCTTCGTCTACTCTTCCCCAACTGTTGCTGTAACTTGAGAACATCTTTCCCATTCTACTTCCTTGCTACTTTGCTGTGACATGTAACGTGAGAACATCTTTCCCAGTCTATTTCCCTGCTTGCTTTGCTTTGTAATGCAACCCGAGAATTACTCTTTCCCATCTTATTTCCTTGCTTGCTTGTTGCGATATGTCTCTTTCCCATTCTTGTTGCTTGCTGTGATATGAGATCGGAGAACACATCTTTTCCCAGTCTTAATACCTTGCTTTCCTTGCTGAATCATGCTTCTTTCCCAATCTTAGCAAGTTGCTTGACACGTAGTTAGATCATTTACCGACCCTAGAAAATACCAACAAAACCATCTTGTTAGCTTAGCTTTGAGAACTTGTTCGACAACAATACTTCAATCCCTGTGGAGAGAACGACACTGCTATACAGCAAGAGATCAGCTGCTCATCCCCGCTGGCTCCGACCTCGTCGTCAAGCGCCCGCCTTCCATGGTGGCAAGGCCACCGATGATTGGTGCCTGACCGGCATCCCGCGGCTCCCCTCCACCGCTAGGCCATCGATGACTGGTGCTACTGATTTGGACGACGGCGACGGCTTCGACCATCCAACCGCGCCCAGTCGGTGGCTGCTGCTACTGATTTGGACGACGGCGATGACCGGTCGTGGAAGTCGGCGAGGTCGAAGGGGATGATGCGAAGGCGCTCCGCACGGTGTGAGCACATCACCGGCTGGCCCGATCTCCTCCAGCTCATCGCCGACGGCGGATGAGCACGGATTAGATGAGTAGGGGCCAAAGTGACCGCTTTTTTTTATTTTTTATTCAGTATCCCAGACGGTTTAGAAAAATCAACTGACTGAGGTAGTAGTAGTATCCCAGCCAGTTGTAAAAAAACTATTAGCTACCCTTCGTTACAGTCGGTTCATAAACCGACTGCGATGGGCCTTTTTAACCGGCTGAGAAAGCCCTTATTGTGGTAGTGGCAATGACTTTTCCTCGTTAACTCTTTTGATATGGTCACACACAAATTTACATCTCAAAAGGAAGTGAACTTTCTGTTTGAAGATATTAATAGTTATTTATTGGAAAGGTACAACAATATTATTATCCATATAAAAATCCAAATAAATCTCATCAGAAGGGATGTTGATGAATGAACTGACACATTTTAGATGTGGATGCTTATGTGTGCATATTTGAACTGCACCATTATTATTTGGATTTAAATTTGCATACTTTCTTTCAGGGGAAAATTGTTGCTTCAATACATCACGGATTGAGTATGAACCTCATCCATCATCAACGAAAAATTTACATCATCTTTTTCAGAGTATGTTTCTCTTTGTCTAAGTCTTAAGTTGTTTAGGCAGTATGGTCTTGGAACATTATTTTACAAGCTGCGACCGAGGGATGCAAACAATGTCCACATTTAACCCCATTACTTCAATTCTTTTGAATGTATGATGTTTTCTTGTGAGGACTTTGATCTTTCTGATTGGTGTCCTCCATATTCTTAAAATTGTAGCATGCAGGTAAATTAGTGCCAACTTAGAGTGGTTTGGGGCTGTAGGAACTTGGAAGAGAGTGGGTTCTAAAGTGGCATCACGTAAAACCTCCTCAATGGGCCATTGTTGTCCCAGAAAGTATAGGTACCTCAGAGCTTGCGATGAGAACACTGGGAAGATCATCCCATCTGTCATCTCATAGATGTGATGAATACCACTTGATCGAGTGGCTTTGCAGGACCACTGACACAACGATTTCAACCAGTGCCCCAACCATTCAGTCATGGCCGAGTAATAAACTTAAAACGTAGAGAAAGAGATGAGGGTTAGTTGCAGATTGAGTACTCAAGTTGATTGATGGTTATTTTTTGGAGAACAGTTCATAGAGTGATGCTGAGCTGAGAAGTTCATGGATTTGAGAACTCAGATAGAGAAAGGATGACTCCCTGCAGGATAAATGATAAATAATCCAATCCTCTAACATTTACTTCAGGCCATGGGGAGAAAGCTGTGAAATGATTTATATGGTAGAAAAAATTTAACTGCAAGAGTTCGTGTTGCTACAACCTCAAAGTACACTTCAAAAATACTTCAGCTTCAATCCAACTACCATATACTCTTTGCACTTGGACCTGCATCGAAGTATCTAACGGTATGAATTAGCTCGACTCTACAAAGTATCCTTCATAGCGCTTGCTTTGCTGCTAAAATTAGGACGGTTTTGTGCAAGTAGAATAAGATGATAGCTCATGTTTTCTTGAGTTCAATATACAGCTTCCTTTTGTTGCTCTTGATATTGTACTTAGCTGTTTCTCCAAGCATAACTTCCACCCAGTGCAATATGTTCGGAATAGATGTATTTCTCCTTGCTGCTGGAGTGGAGTATTAATTATAGAAGAACTACTGGATACTTGCAATGATCATTTTGTTAGAGATATAGTAGGATTGGGCTTACCTTTTGTATTCCTATTACCATAGGACTCTATTCTTGCCTTGTATTCCAAGTCATCTTGTACTATATATGCTTATTGGGCTGTGCAATAGATCCAAGTTGCATAATCTTGACATGGTATCAGAGCCCTAGGGTTTTTTTTCCACCGCGTGCTGCAAGTCACGCTCCGATCTGCCCGCGTGGCTTGTCTGCTGCCCGGCCGTCGCCCCCTTGCCCTCCGGCCGCCAGCCGCTCGTCGGCCTCCGCTCAGCCGCGGCTCCCCTGCCGCCCGCCTGCTCGCTGCCTTCCCAGGCCGACCGCCTCGTCCGCCTCCCCATCCCCGGCCGTCCGCACGGCCGCCTCGCCCTGCCGGCCTCCCGGCTTCCCGGCGCCGCCCCGCCTTCCCGGCCGCCGCCGCTCTGCCCCGGACCGGGCCGCCTCGGGCCACCTCCCCCGCCTCGCTCCGCCACCGGACCGGGCCGCCTCCCCTGCCTCGCCTCGCCGGTCCGCCGCCGTCCAAGACGCCCGCCGGCTGCTCGCCGACATCCGCCCCTCGGCCTCCCGCCGGCCCTCGGCCACTCACCAGCCCTCGGGCCGCTCGCCGGCCTCCGCCATCCGCCGGCCTCCCGCGCCGGCCTCCCATCCGCCGGCCTCCCGCCGGCCCACCCCCGCTGCCCCCCGCTGCTACCGTGCGCTCGAGCAGAGCACACAGCACTGCAGCAGCACACGGGCGGGCAGATATAGGTTAGAAAGAAAAAAATAGGTCCAATGTCTTCGTTGTCGGGCACCGTTTCTCTCTCTCGCTGCCCCGTGATTTTTGATGGGGTCAATTTCATAGACTTCGTCTCCCATATGCGCATCCACATGCGTGGTCTTCGTCTTTGGGGCGTCCTCTCCGGCGATGTTCCGTGTCCGGCCTGTCCTGTGGCGCCGGTGGAGCCTAAGCTTGGTGCTCGATCTACTGATGCTGACCGCGCTGCCTATGATGCGGCTGTCACCGCCTATCAGGAGGCTCTGGATTCCTACGGTGTTCTGCTGACTGAGTACACTCAGTGGTTTGATGATGATGCTCGTGCTGCTACTGTTCTTGTCGCCAGTCTTCAGCCTCAGTTTTCTTCTGAGGTTGTGGGATTCTCTACGGCCTCCCAGATGTGGACTCACCTTCGTCAGCGTTATGAGCCCTCTGGCGACGCTCTATTCCTGTCCGTGGTTCGCTAGGAGCACTCTCTGCAGCAGGGTGATGCCACGATTGATGAGTTCTATGCTCAGAGTTCTGCTGTCTGGCGCCAGTTGAATTCCCTTCGCCGTCCTGGTTGTGGCTCTTGTCAGTGCTGTCAGGATGCTCGTGCTGACCACGAGTTCTTGCGCGTGTACGAGTTCTTAACGTGGCTTCGTCCTGAGTTTGAGTCGCGTCGTGCCCAGCTTCTTGCCCGTCAGCCTCGCGTCTCTCTTCTGGAGGTGCTTACAGAGATCCGTGCGGAGGAGACTCACCTGCGTGGCTCTGGTCTTCTGCCACTTTCCTCTGTGCTTGATGTTCGTCCACTGGCCACATCGACTCCTGCATCGACTACTTCACGCCTCCACACTTCGTCTCCTCCAGCGGCCTCCACAGGTGGTGGTGGTCGTTCTTCCTCGGGTGGTGGCCGTCCTCATTGCACCTACTGTGATAAGGCTGGCCATATTGAGTCTACTTGTTTTCGGAAGAAGCGTCACCTTGCACGTCGCTCCTCTCCGGGCACTGGAGCTTCTTCCTCGACTCCTTCAGCTGCTTCGACTTCTGCTGCCACCCTCGTTCACGGAGCAGGAGATTGCACGCCTTCGATGTCTACTTGTTGCGACAGGTTCTGCAGGTTCTGCTACTCCCTCTTCCAGCATTGAGAAACCACCCCCTACACAGTCAGGTACTTCCTCGTGGATTCTTGATTCAGGAGCATCTTTTCATATGACTTCCGATTCCTCCACTCTATCTTCCCTTCGACCTCTTGATTCTCCTGTTCATGTCCTTACTGCTGATGGTACTTCTCTTCCTGTTTCTAGTCGAGGCACCCTTCGCACTTCTTTATTTCATGTTTCTTCTGTTGCTCATGTGCCTCGTCTTACCATGCAGCTTCTTTCTGCTGGACAAATTACTGATCTTGGTTGTCGGGTTATTCTTGACTCTGATTCTTCTTGTGTTCAGGATCATCAGACAGGTGTTCTGGTTGGTTCTGGCCCTCGCCGCCTTGATTCCCAGCGTCTCTGGGAGCTTGACTGGTTTCGCCTTCCCTCCGCTGCCGCCGCTACCAGTCTCTCCGCTTTTGTTCGCTCATCCACCGGTTCCTTCCAGCAGTGGCATCACCGTCTTGGCCATTTGTGTGGATCGCGTCTATCGTCGTTAGTTCGTCGTGGTCTTCTGGGGTCTGTCTCAGGCGACGTGTCTTTAGATTGTCAGGGTTGTAAGCTTGGTAAACAAATTCAGTTAACTTATCCTCATAGTGAGTCCGTGTCTCAGCGTCCTTTTGATCTTGTTCACTTGGATGTGTGGGGTCCGGCTCCCTTCGTTTCGAAAGGGGGGTCATTGATACTATATTATCTTTATAGATGATTTTTCTCGCCACACTTGGATATATTTTGTCTTCTCGTAGTGAGGTTCTCTCCATCTATAGACAGTTTGCCACCATGGTTCGTACGCAATTCTCCACCCCCATTCGTGTCTTTCGTGTTGATTCTGCTGGCGAGTATATTTCTCGTCATCTTCGTGGTTTTCTTGCTGAGCAGGGCACTCTTGCTCAGTTCTCTTGTCCTGGTGCTCATGCTCAGAATGGTGTTGTTGAGCGTAAGCATCGTCACCTTCTTGAGACTGCTCGTGCGCTCATGATTGCCGCTTCTATTCCACCTCACTTTTGGGCTGAGGTTGTTTCTACTGCCACATATCTTATTAATATCCAGCCCTCTTCTACCCTTCAGGTGGGACTCCCGTTGAGCGTCTTTCTGGTTCTCTTCCTAATTACTCTACGCTTCATCTGTTTGGCTGCGTTTGCTATGTTCTTTTAGCTCCCCGCGAGCGCACCAAACTGACTGCTCAGTCTGTTGAGTGTATCTTTTTAGGATATAGTCCGGAGCATAAGGGCTATCGGTGTTGGGATCCTGCTGCTCGTCGTATGCGGGTTTCTCGGGATGTGACCTTCATTGAATCCCGTCCTTTCTTTCCGCGTCCAGCTTCTCCTTCGACTTCTCCTGTTGAGTCTCTGTCTTTTCTGACCTTTCCTGATACACCGATCACTGTTGTGCCTTCTTCCACCCGTCCCACCGAGTCTCCCCCTCCTCCTGAGTCCCCACCTACTCCTGTTGTCGACTCTTCTCCACTATCATCTCCTACAGCTCCACCTGCACCTTCTTCTATTTCGTCCTATCCTTTCGTCTACACACGTCGACCTCGTGTTGAGCCTCCTTCTGATGTGCCTTCTCCTTCTTCTGGGCCATCTCTGTCTGATGAGTCATCTTCTCTGGGTGACTCATCTTCTCTGGATTCGCCACCCCCTCCTAGGTATGGCCTCCGCGCTCGCCCGCTTCCGCCTCCAGACCGCTTTGGATTTGTTGGTGCTACTCTTGCTGAGCCTATTTCTTATCATGATGCTGTTGTTCATCCCGAATGGCAGCATGCGATGGCCGAGGAGCTTGCTGCTCTTGAGCGCACCGGCACGTGGGATCTTGTCTCTCTTCCTCCACGTGTTCGTCCCATCACCTGTAAGTGGATCTATAAAGTTAAGACCCGCTCCGATGGTTCTCTTGAGTGCTACAAGGCTCGTCTTGTGGCGCGTGGCTTTCAGCAGGAGCATGGTCGTGACTATGACGAGACATTTGCTCCTGTCGTGCACATGACCACTGTTCGCACTCTTCTTGCCGTGGTCTCTGCTCGCCACTGGTCTATCTCTCAGCTTGATGTCAAGAATACCTTTCTTAATGGTGAGTTGCGTGAGGAGGTCTACATGCACCCCTGTCGGCGGTACGGGAACTAGGGTTCCCTAAGCCGTTGGTAAAGGGCCAAATTTGATGCCACGTCACCCAAAGGGCGTGAGAATCGAGAATATGCGCTCGGGGGCTTGCCCCCCCGAGCACTGTGTCCGCTTGGCCCCTTTTGGTTTGGTCAAGTGGCCCACGTGCAGCGAGCTGGCGAAGTTGTGGGCTCAGGGGTACCCGAGCTCAGGAACCCTGAGCACCTCTTGTTCCTCCCACGGTGCCACGTGGCGAGGCGCCCCGAGCACCCCTCGGGGGACCTTCCCCGAGCAGTCCTCGGGGGTCCGTCGACCAGAACACATGGCGGGGGTTCCGCGGCGCCCTCCGTAGGGCCCTGGCGGGCCCTTTCCACGTGTCCCATCTGGCGCATTTAGTGCCTGTCAGCAGGCGTGCCTACTCCAGGCCCAAAGCGGGCGTCCACCGATGTGATAAGGCCTGTCAGTTATCATCTGACACGCTTTATGACTTTCGGGCACGGTACGGCTCGCCCGGGTGCATCCCTTGGGTCCGTGGGACCCAGGTGGTTGGTGCCGTGGGCAGGGTGCTTGCCCGTTAAGTCTTCTCTAGCGCGTTTCAACCCATCATGAAGACCCGGTTCCCAAGGATGGCTTGTTAGCAAAACATCCCTTCCGCAGCAGCTTTCGGCGGCCGGCGTGGCGTGCCCACGCCCCCCATGTAAGCAGCATGCCTACTGCATTTAATGCCATTCGGTCGCTGTGGTAAACCCCCCAGGTATATAAGGGGAGAGCCGAGGCCATGCAAAGAGTTGGATCTTTTTTAGGCAAAGCTCTTCTCGACCTAGCTAGGCAGGAAGATCAAAGCTCCCTGGAATCGAGCCAAGGACGACCTCTGTAATCTCTAAAGTGTTAATACACACACCAAAGCAGGACTAGGGTTTTACACCTCAACGGTGGCCTAAACCTGGGTAAATCACCGTCTCTGTTTCCTATCGTTTAAACCCGGCCTAGATCGATCGTAGCTCCTGTTCCAGCTCCTCCCTGGCCGAATCCCAAAGGGGGTCCTTCCGGACCACCGACGCTGGCATTTAGTCATCGACATCTGGCACGCCAGGTAGGGGAGGTCAAGGTTTCGAAGCTACACCTTCCATGGCCAGTCAACAACCATGTCCTTGGAGGGGGCATCGGCTGCCGACTCCTTCCATAATTTCGCCCTCAGTGCTATCAGCGTCGACGCTGATGGAAGGGCGCCACGCTGCGCCTAGCGGCACCTCGTCGCAGTCCTGCTACATGGCAGAAGGAGAGGCGCAAGCCGATCCCTCTGTCGCCGAGATCCCCCAGCCGGTACGGCGCCGGCTGGACTTTGACTCGCCAGGAGAGGCCGCCGGCGCACTCCACGCTGCACAGCTCCTCCTCCGGCATCCTCCCGTCCAGGTGGAAGGGATATCTCCTGTGGGCCTTGGCTCCAGGAGGTAACCAACCTGGTGGCCACCGCTCGCCGTCAGGAGGCGGCCTGGAACTCCCACACCTCGTCCTGGCATGGCGACACCCGCGCCGGCCCTGCAGCATCGCCGCCGCCACTCCTACCGCGTCCATCGCGCGTTGGAGCAAGGGAACCGCCCCGCGGCTCCCATCATTCTGTCGCCTCCCCTCGTGGTCGTTGCCCCAATCTTCGTCATCGGCTCGACCGGCAAAGGGAGGATGAAGACGCTCGTGTTACTATTGAGCGCCACCAAGAGAGGCGGCGCGCAGACTGGGCAGATGAGGGCCAATCCTCCTTTGGCCCTGCTACAAGCCGTCAGTGCTCTCCAGTGCGCGCCCGGGTGCAGCCGGTGGCGAAAGTCGGCACGCCGCTCTACAGAGCAGGCTGCCAGGCTTTCACCCCGGATCTTCGCCGCGTCAACTGGCCGGACAAGTTCCGCCCGGAGCTACCGCAAAAATATGATGGCTCCTTCCACCCGGAGGAGTTTCTATAGATCTACACCACTGCCGTCCAGGCGGCAAGAGGGGATGAGAAGGTAATGGCCAACTGGTTCCCCATGGCCTTGAAGGGCTTCGCCCGTTCATGGCTCATGAACCTCCCCTCGAGTTCAATCGGCTCGTGGGAGGACCTCTGCCACCAGTTCGTGGCCAACTTCTAGGGCACCTTCGAGCGCCCTGGCATGGAGAGTGATCTCCACGCACTCAAGCAGCGCAAAGGGGAAACGTTGTGGCACTTCATCCAGCGTTTTAGCCAGGTGCGCAACACCATCCCCCAAGATTACCCCTCAGGCAGTCATTGTCGCCTTCCGGCAAGGAGTGCGCGACGAGAAAATGATTGAGAAGCTGGGCACGCGCGACATCCAGTCCATGGCGGAACTGTTTGCAGTCTTGGCCAAATGCACCAAGGCGGCTGAGGCTCGCACGTGGCACGACTCCCGTCCCGACCAGCCGTCGGCCGACAGCACGTCATCCTCACGTCCTCCCGGGAAGCGACAGGGCAAGAACAAGAAGCGCAAGCCCGAGTCTGCCACGGCAGCCGAGGCCAAAGCACGTAAGCTGCCGCACGAAGGAGCGAACAGTGGCAAGAAGCCATCCCGGGCCCCTATCCAGAGTGCCAGCAGATGGTGCCCGATTCATAACACCGACCGGTACGACCTTTTGGAGTGCCGGACGGTGAAATTCCTCGCCGACAAGAACAAGCTTCAGTGCGAAGAGCGCCGTGAAGACGGCGGCGACAAGCGCAACAACGAAGAGGATGGTCTCGGGTTCCAGGAACCCGAAGCCGTCGCATGCATCAACGGGGGCGTCTTGACGCACGCTTCCCGGCGCCAGTTCAAGCTAATGGCGCGAGAAGTGTGCTCGGCTACCCCGAGTACCGGTGCGTCCCGACCACTCAAGTGGTCGGGGACCCCGGTCACCTTCGACAACTCGGATCCTCCCGAGAGCACCTCGGGTGTGGGCCATCTCCCGCTGGTGGTCTCCCCGACGGTGTGCAATATCAAGGTAACTCGCATGCTAATCGATGGGGGCGCAGGCCTTAACCTCCTGTCCCCCGAGGTGTTTAGCAAAATGCAGTTGCCAGCCGGACGCCTGAAGCCGACGATGCCCTTCCATGGCGTCACTCCAGGCCTCACGATGCCCCTCGGGCAAGTGTCCCTGATGGTCACCTTCGGGACCAGGGACAACTTCTGGACGGAGAGCGTTGTCTTCGACGTCGCCGACTTCGACCTCCCGTACAACGGCATCCTCGGCCGTCCGGCGCTCGCCAAATTCATGGTGGTTTCCCACTATGCCTACCTCACCATCAAGATGCCCGGGCCTAACGGCACCATCACGGTGCCGGCCGACCTGAAGAGCTCCGTCTTCTGTGCCGAGCAGTTGTTCTCCTCCACTGCTGCCGCGGTCGATGACATCGCCGAGCTCCCCGAGTCCTTGGGGCCTCCTCCGACCAAGGTAAGGGTGGCCCCCGACGACTCCATCCCCATCAAGGAGGTGATCCTTGGTGAAGACGAGTCGAGGACAGTCAAGATCGGCGGCCCCCTGGCCGCCAAATAGGAAAGCGCGCTCGTCGCCTTCCTCCGAGCAAATACCGACGTGTTCGCTTGGCAACCGTCGGATATGCCCGGGGTCCCTAGGGAGGTGATTGAGCACCGCCTCGCCGTGCACCCCCGACGTGTGGCCCGTCCAGCAGAAGGTGCGCCGTCAAGCACCAGAACGTCAAGAGTTCGTTCGGGCGGAGGTCGACAAGCTTCTCGCTGCGGGCTTCATCCGAGAAGTCCTCCACCCGGACTGGCTCGCTAACCCCGTCGTGGTTCTGAAGGCCAGCGCAAGCTAAGGATGTGCGTTGACTATACCGACCTCAATAAGGCATGTCCAAAAGATCCTTTCCCTTTACCTCGCATTGATCAGATAGTTGATTCCACTGCGGGATGTGACCTTTTATGCTTTTTAGATGCTTATTCTGGTTATCACCAGATTAGTATGTCGGTAGAGGATGTGGAAAAAACTTCATTTACAACCCTTGCGGGGACCTTTTGCTATGTTCACATGCCTTTTGGGTTGAAAAACACTGGGCCCACATATCAGTGTGCCATGTGTATTACTTTGCAATCCCAGTTAGGTCGGAATATCGAGGCCTACATCGACGACCTTGTCGTCAAAACAAGGGATCAAGCGACGCTTATCGAGGACCTAGTGGAGACTTTCGACAGTCTCCGCAGTACTTGCATGAAGCTCGACCCCGAGAAGTGCGTCTTCGGGGTCCCATCAGGCAAGCTCCTCGGTTTCCTGGTGTTGAACCGGGGAATAGAGGCAAACCCCGAGAAAATCTGGGCCATCGACTAGATGTGTCCGCCAGCTCGTCTTAAGGACATGCAGCGCCTAACGGGCTGCATGGCCACCTTGGGACGCTTCATCTCCAAGCTCGGGGAGCAAGGTTTGCCCCTGTTCAAGCTCCTCAAAAAGTCGGGCCACTTCGAGTGGACCCTGGAGGCCGAACAAGCCCTCCGCAGCCTCAAGAAGTACCTCACGTCACCCCCGGTCCTGGTAGCCCCGAGCCCCGAGGAGCCCCTGTTCCTCTACCTCTCGGTTACCCCCCGGGTGGTAAGTGCCGTCCTCGTGGTCGAGCGAGAGGTTGGGTCCGAGCTCCCTACACCTCCCACGAGGCCCGAGCTCTCCGACGGTCCCGAGAAGTCGGGGCCCAAGCTCCCCGGCTGTCCCAAGAAGTCGGGGCCCGAGCTCTCCGACAAACCCGAGCAGCCCAGCATGCTCGGGGCAAGAGACGAGCTCCCGGGCATGGAGCCCGGGGGGTTGGCTCTCGGGTCCCCAGTTCCCGAGAGACAACGAGTCTAAGTCAGGGGCTGAGCACCCTGGCAATATGGAGAGGTCGGGGCCGAGCTCCCCGACAAACCCGAGCAGCCCAGCATGCTTGGGGCAAGAGACGAGCTCCCGGGCATTGAGCCCGGGGGGTTGGCTCTCGGGTCCCAGTTCCCGAGAGACAACGAGTCTAAGTCAGGGGCTGAGCACCCTGGCAATATGGAGAGGTCGGGGTCCGAGCTCCCTGGCGACCCCGAGCGATCACCAGTGCTCAGGCCTGAGAACTTCCCCCCGGGTGCTTTACCCGGGGAAGTTCCTGTCAGAAGCCGTGTCTTGCAACGTCCAGTCTACTTCGTTAGCGAAGTACTACGAGATGCCAAGACATGCTACCCTCAAGCCCAGAAGATGCTCTACGCGATCCTTATGGCGTCGAGAAAGCTGCGGCATTATTTCCAAGCCCATGAGGTCTCGGTGGTTACTGCTTTCCCCCTCGATCGCATCCTGCACAACCGGAAGGCTACCGACCGGATCGTCGAGTGGGCATTGAACTCGGCAAGTTCAATCTGCGCTTCATCAGCAACCGGACAGTCAAAGGCAAAGCCTTGGCCAACTTCGTCGCCGATTGGACGCCGGTGCCTGAGGACGAAGGGGAAGAAATAACCGCCAATCCGGGGCAAGAAGGAACCCAACACTGGACCATGCACTTCGACGGCTCCCTTACGCTTAAGGGCACGGGGGCTGGAGTGGTTCTCACCTCCCCAACCGGTGAAGAGCTCCAGTACGTCGTGCAGCTCCTGTTCTGAGCCACCAACAACATGGCCAAGTACGAGGGACTTCTCGCGGGGCTCCGTGCCGCCACATCCCTCGGCATCCGGTGACTTCTTGTCAAAGGCGACTCCCAGTTAGTCATCAACCAGGTGTCCAAGGAGTACCAGTGTTCGGATCTCCAAATGGTGGCATACCTGAGCGAAGTCAGGAGGTTGGAGCGGCGGTTCGACGGGTTGGAGCTCCAACATGTCCCGTGCCGCTACAACGAAGCCGCCGATTACCTATCGCGACTGGCGTCCTCTCGGGAACCGGTCCCGGCTGGGGCCTTTGAAGAAAGGATCACTCGACCGTCCGTCAAGGCCGCCGACCAAGATGAAGGGGGAGCCTCGCGCCAAGGCGAGCCTACCCAGGCGGTACCTTCAGTGGGGAATCCCGTCAGGATGCCGCCGTCCGGCGAGCACTTGGTGCTCACCACCTATCCTCAGGAAGCTTCCTGGATCTCCGAGATCCGGGGAGACCTGAAAGAAAACATCCTCCCCGAGGACGATGCCACTGCTGAAAGGATCGCGCACCAAGCAAAGCGCTACACCTTGGTAGACAGGGAACTCTACCGGCGTGGCTCCAATGGCGTTTTCCTACGGTGCATCTCCCAGGAAGAAGGCCGCGACTTGCTCGCGGATGTCCACGAGGGCGAGTGCGGGAGCCATGCGTCATCCCGCACGCTGGTCGGGAAGGCCACTCGGCAAGGCTTCTACTGGCCAACTGCTCTCCAGGACGCCATCGAACTGGTTCGACACTGTGAAGTGTGTCAATTCCACGCCAAGCAGATTCATCAGCCAGCTCAGGCGCTCCAAACCATCCCCCTGTCATGGCCTTTCGCGGTCTGGGGGCTGGATATCATCGGTCTGTTCCCCCTAGTGGTCGGGGGCTACGAGCATATCTACGTCGCCATCGACATGTTCACTAAGTGGACAGAAGCGGAGCCAGTCGTCAAGATCACCAGGCACACAGCGATCAAGTTCATCCGAGGGATTGTCGCCGGCGCCGGTTCCTTCCGCTTCTTGCTCGCGGCCGCTGGTTCGGCGGCCCCCGAGCTCGGCCGCGCCGCCCCCTCGGCCATCGCCGGTTGGGCACTGCTTTGCCCCGCACTGCTACCTCCAGCTCCCTCCGCCGTCCGGCGGGGAGGTGAGGGAGGCGGCGGAGGCGGCGGCAGAGATGGCGGAGATGAAGGAGTCGGAGGAGATGGCGCCCGCGCCCTTTTTCCCTTCGGGTCCACGGCATCCACGCCTGCGGCGCCGGCCCTCGACCCGCCTTCATCGACGCCCTCGCTCTCTGCGAGCACCATGTGGCGGGCCATCCGCACCGTCCTGGCCGCCTTCTGTGACATCACCCCCTTTGAGTCAAAGTCGGGGGGAGATGCCCGGATCTCGTCACGCTTCGCATGGATGCAGAGCGGAAGATCTGGCCTGGACAGCTCGGCGCCCGCGGAGGCTCCGGAGCCCAGGAGGGTCTGCAGCAGCGTCTTGATGGCGTCGGGCGAAAGCTCCCCCACCAGGCCGGGCTGCGTCCGGCCGTACTCGTTCACGCCGGTGTACATCCACACCGGGCGACCGCACTCCCGCAGCGGCGCCAATCGCTGCCGGATGAAGTCCCCGACGACCATCGTCGCCATCAGACCCAGGGACCGCAGATGTGCGATCCGGTCCACCACCGGCTTCAGAAGGTTGTCGTCCTCTGGCAGGAACTCCCATGTCCTCCGGTGCGGTTCCGCCGGGCCGTCGGGAAGTTACAGCCGGAGGTGCGGATCGGTGGCGATGTAGCACCATTGCTGGCGCTAGTCGTCCCACTTGTTCCGCGTCTCCTGCGGAATATAAGACTCCCCGATCTTCTCCCGGAGCCGCCCTGTCCCCTCGGGGCAGGGCCCGCCGGTGGCCTTCGTCTCTTCAGGCGGAGGGGAACGTCATCGTCATCCTCATCCTCCTCCGGGGCCGGCGCGCTCGGCGGGGGAGGGCGGGGGACCGCGGCCGCCGGCGCCTTTCCCTTAGAAGGGCCGGCGCCCTTCGAGGACCCGGCGCCCTTTGAAGAGCCGACGCCGGAAGAAGATGCCCCAGCTGCTCCCTGCGGTGGTGGCCCGCCGCTCGAGACGTCGGCGTACCGTGGCTGGTTCCATATCTCATCCTCCGGGAGGGGAGCGTTGGAACAGAAGCCAAACAAAACCTGCAAAGGCACAAAGCCAAACCCCGAGTGAGACTCAGCGAAGAGTTAAGGGAAAAAGGGTAGGGAATTAGTTACTCACCTGACTCGGTGGGTTCGCTCGGCTGAAAGGCGGCGGCCGCCCGGAGAAGTCCAGGCTCGTCCCCTGAGCCAGGAGCTTCTCGAGCCGGCTCTGAACCTCACCCTCCGTGAGCCCTTCGGCGAATTCCCGGGTCGCGCCATCTTCGCCGGTGTACTCGAACATGGGGTGCGCCCGAAGCTTCGCAGGCTGCACCCACCACCGGACGAAGGCCGCAACGACGACCGTCCTGGTGACTTCGGCCTCCATCGCCTTGGCGAGCTGCACCATTAGGACGGCAACGCTGTCCTGCTCCCTGTCGAGTGGGGGATCCGACCAGCTCGGCTTGACTTCTGGTGGATGGCCCGAGAAAGCTGGCAGCGATGGGTCGGGGTTGGTGCAGTAGAACCAGTTGGCGTGCCAGCCCTTGTTCGACGTTTGCATCGGTGGGGCCGGGTAGCTCTTCGCCGCCCCGGACCTCAGCTGGAACCCGGCGCCTCCCACTACAGCCGGGTTGTCTCTGCTCGGCTGTGGCTTCACCATGAACAGGTGCTTCCATAGGGCGAAGTGCGGCCGGATGCCGAGATAGCACTCGCATAAGGTGATGAAGCACGCGACATTGAGCATACTGTTGGGATTGAGGTTGTGGAGCTCCAGCCCGTAGAAGTAAAGCAGTCCCCCGCAGAAATGGGTGGACCGGCACCGAGAATCCCCGCTCGAAGAAGGAGCTGTGGACGACCAGCTCGCCGGTGTTCGGAGTGGGGATGGTCTCCCCCGCGGCGGCGCGCCACTCGACCAGCTCCTTTGGCGGCAGCAACCCCAGCCGCACGAGGATCTCCAGCCATGCCTCCGTCGTCGTCGACTTCATCCACGGGGCCATTGGATCAGCGGGTGAATCTCCTTCACTCAGCAGCTTCCACACCAAAGCGTCTTCTTTGACGTCGGTCGGATCAGCTTCCCAATGCGGGGCTTGCATCCGAGGTGGTTGAAGTAAGAGTTAGGGTTTTGGGTGGAGCGGCGCGCACGAGCTGATTTGGGCGAGGAGAAGACGAAGGGTTTGGGTGCAAGAGGAAGGAGAATGCGTGAGGATGCGTGGGTCGACCCCGCAATCTCTTCGGAATATAAAGGGACGGACCGAGCGGTTCGGTTTCCCCACGTCCGCACGCACCGGCGGGCCACGTCGCGCTTCTTCCGCGCCCACGACTTAACGGCACCGCGATTCGTGCAGTTTAATGAAAGGGGATCTGACGGTTGGCCTCCAAGGTCAATAACCGATCAGAATATACCTCCGCTAACAGCAACCGAAGCGTGTTTCCCGCAAACCACCAGCTGGTTACCGGCAGAATCGGAACTGGGCGCTACGATTGTGAAGGGTATCAGTGGCTGGCCTCAAGCAGGAATGCAGTCACCTGAGTACACCCGAGTGAGGGGCAGTAATGGCGTGCCTTTCGTAGGGCACAAGTCGGATGCCGAGCAACTCGGAGCTACTGGATTCTCCACCCAGACCTACCGAGCATGCAAGCCTCGGAGGCTCCGGGGTCCAGAATTTCCGGATTCAGTGGAATGACTCGGTGTAAGGCTTTGTTACTCGGGAACCTATGCGCCATGGCTTGGTACTCTGGTTCTGATGCGAATTTTGGAGGCATTCCTTCAGGGGACACTAGTTGGCCTTAATCCACTCGGGAAGGCCGGGTGCTACTCGGAAATCCAGTCGGGATTCATGGTACGCCCCACGCTGGGCTATTAGCCGATCTCTGTCCATAAGGATGGATCGGGTGCCACCAGAGCTTACCCGTTATTAGCTCACCCGCCATAATATTCCTGCCTTACAGGTGAATGTTACTTGGCTTTTATTGTCTTTTCCACAGGAGTTCAGTCAATCCTTCGCAATCTCCCTGCAAGCAGAAGTCACTCGGGAAGCTTGACCAGAAGTGAAGGCCGATAGCAGCAAGATCGTGAAGGACTCGGGGGCTACTGATGATGACATGGCACCCGGGTATCATCAAGGAGGACGAATCCGGCCCTCTGGCCACAGGGTGGGCCAGGCCGACTACTTGGAGTCCGACTTCTACACGGGGGCGCCACATCAACGTGGAGTACAAGACATGGACTAATACCTGTCCGGCATACCCAGAATCTGTTGTAACTAGTTAGAAAATCAATCTGTTAACCGATCCGGATTCTTGTAACCCTATTCTGGCCGCCTATATAAGGTCTGGTAGGGGACCTCCGATCGGTAAGCCTTTAGTCATAGACAATCTCCATTGTTTCCTAGTTCAAGCAACCTTGAGATCAGTTCTCGAGGGCTTGCGGCACTCGGGATTCAAGCTATACTAGCCACCAAACACAGGACGTAGGGTATTACCTCTCCGTGAGGGCCTGAACCTGTCTAAATCCTGTCTCCCGTGTGCACCCATCCTGATTTGTTGTGCTCACGCCGCCCCATATTCAGTATTGCCGGAATAATACTCCGACACTAGGGCTCAGGCTCTTCGCGCCGCCTCCCTCGGGTAACTGCGCTGCCGCCAATAGCCTAGGGCTCGGCTTAGGTCACCGGCCCTTGCTCCGCCCAGCACCTCGCCTCGGCCGCCGCCGGGGGTGGTTGCGGCCGGCGTCGCAGCCCCACCGCCGGTGGTGCTCCGCCGCGCTCGCCTCCCGATGGTGGCGCGCCGTGGCTCCCCTTGCCACTAGCCTCTACTCTCCGGTAAGCACTCCCCTATCTCCTCTCTGATTCTATTTCCACCAATTCCTCAGTTCTAGGGTTTCTAACCCGATCCGATTGCTATTCCTTCCTCTCCGGTCATTTCATTCGGTTGAGCAATTGATGGTGATGATGAAATTTTACCAGTGGCCCTAATGAATTTCCTAATTCAATCACTTATTTATGTGATGACCTAGCTGGAAGAAAAGGTTAAGGAAAATAAATCTTACTAAGAATAGAACTATATTTGATTTTTAGCTATTTCTATGATGTTTGATTTCTCCTGATGCATCTAATTTCCTTTGACTTAGGCTCAATTGAACATTAGTTGACGCCTACGCTTGGCTTTTGCCTACTGATGTTGGATAGCATGCGTAAGCTTGAGGCTTTCTTTACTAATAAGAACAGATTCTACACCATGTTGTTTTTTTGATGCCTCAATACGCATATATGTGTATCTGTTAGCTATTAAATTGAAGAACAGATGCTGCAATACAGATCCCTATTTGATATTCAGTTTTGTGATGACTAAATTGGGAAAGGATTTGAGAAGGTGTATGAAATCTGATAAGGACATCTACTGCACATGATTTATATTGCTTATCCGTTGCTTCCATTCTGCATATACCCAAAACCAGTTGATTAACTGAAAGAATAGGTACTACACTGCTGCCTATATGCTGCCTGGACATATGTATGTGTGATGATTCTCTAAGGAGAATCTAAAATCTGAGATAAGAACAGATACTTCACTAGTTGCCTTACCTACACCCTGTGATGATTTTTAGCTGAGGTTTTGTTTAAGAAATTTGTGGTGTTAGCTGATAAGAACAGACACTGAGCAAGCTGCTTACTATACAATTCCTATGATGCTATGCAATCTGAGGGTCTAAATACCATCTACCATCAAGTCCCTAAATCATATATGAACTATGATGGATGTTTCGGATGGAAACCTACCCTTTTGGCTGGTTGAAGACAAGGTTGGCTTCCTCTCTTTGCTTTGGTTGATCCTTCTCCTCTCCTTAGTGGTCTCGGCCTCTTGGGGTTTGGTCCTTCTTCGCCTTGTTGCTCTTCACGACTGGATGGCCTTCTCCTTTACTCCTCAGCTGAGGTTCTTGCTGATCCTCCTGTGAAATGGTGGTCTGCTAAGGGTGGGCTCGGTGGCTACTGGTGTGGTACTTCTGGTCACTTGCTTTAGCACTACCTCTACCGGGTTCTACTTGATACTACTACCTCCTACGGCTATACCAACCTATCCATTAGTATTTCCGTGTGGATATTTGTCTGGTTGGCTGATGAGTTTGGCCTCAAGATTTTTACCTTGGTTGCCTTACTTGCTAAGAAATCTGACATTGGTCACTTGCCTTGGTTGATGGGTAAAATGCTACCTTCTTGATGCCTTATCCACACTTGTTGCTTCGGTTCAGTGTATATATGTGTGAGCTGTTGGATAATTTCAGAAGATAAGGTTGCCTTGTATGCTAAGGAAATTTTGACTTTGGATAAAATGTGGTTATTACCACATGCAACCTTCGGATGGCTTATTGGATATGCACCTGATGGATAAGTGTTGATGATGGGTTGCCCTACTGAAGGTTTTGCCTTATCAAAAGATTTACAAAAATAATTTCTTTTTCAGAAACAAAACCATGGAGGCAATCTAGTTATAGGATAAGTAAAATTATTTTCATACTTCTCTCATCTCTTTTCTTCGTATGAAATATATTAGATTGAGTTGTCCGATGAGGGTCTTAGCCACGTGGCCCTCCGACATTTTGAAACAAAATTGTTTTATAAAACTATTTTTGAAATTAGAAAATTATTTAGGTCATCGGCACTCTTTTGCCCCCGCAACTAACCCTGCGGATGTCGGCGGAACTGTGCCGATAAGACCACACATATTTTGAAATATCATTTTCGAAAACCTTTTGCCTCCTACATCAACGGCACGATTCCAAACGGTCTCGAGTGCCCATACTCGATGACTTTGGATGACCGCGAACATTCCTGAAGATGGTTTCCCCTTCGGCTCTTGGTATTCCTCGACGGCTCAAGGCACAAAGACTCGAAGATTTGAAGATTCAAGAATTAGAGTTTTAGATTCTGTATAGGTAGAATCTTAATCATGTAATCTTCATTTCTTTTTCTTTTCTTTTATTCTTTTGTAATAATGTTGTATCATTAACACTTGTAATGTTCATTTTCAATAAATTTTAAATTTTAATTATACTCGATCATGTGTGAACAGTGATTGCGATACTTCACTTATATGCCATGAACAATGCAAATGCCATGCGAATGCCCAACAATTTCCTCCCCCTTCGACTTAACTCTCGACGTAGCTCGATAGGTTCGGATCAACTCAGCATCGCGAGTTGATCTGACCCCACCTCACGACGCTTAGCTCTAAACCAGAAACTAGGGTTCTCACATCCTACCCCCCCTTAAAAGAATTTCGTCCTCGAAATTAGAGAAGAGGTACCTGAATAAGGACGGGTAGTCTCTACGCAGATCCTCCTCTTTCTCCCATGTTGCTTCTCGGACAGGATGATTCTTCCACTGCACCTTGCAATACTTGATCGCTCGATTCCTCAACTGCTTCCATTCTTCGGCAAGAATTTTGATCGGTTTTTCAACATAAGACAAGTCATCTTGCAATTCCACTTCCGAGTGTTCCACTCTATCGGTTGGTTCTTTCAAACACTTTCGGAGTTGTGAAATGTGGAATACATCGTGTACCTTCGACAACGATGCCGGTAGCTTTATCTGATAGGCTACCTCCCCCTTCCGGTCTAGAATTTGGAATGGTCCGATATATCTGGGACTCAACTTCCCTTTCATGCCGAATCTCTTCACACCCTTGGTAGGACTCACTTTCAGATAGACTAAATCTCCTACCTCAAACTTTACCTGCCGTCTCTTTTTATCTGCATAACTTTTTTGACGACTCTGAGCTGTTTTCAACCGCTCTCGGATGATCGCTATTGCATCATGCTTTTCTTGAATGAGATCTAGTCCGATAAGATTCTTCTCTCTGGTCTCATACCAACATATAGGTGATCGACACTTCTGACCATATAGGGCTTCAAATGGAGCCATTTGTATACTACTCTGTAACTGTTGTTGTATGCAAATTCTGCCAACGCGAGATGTTCGTCCCATGAACCTCCAAAGTCGAATACACAGGCTCTCAACATATCTTCCAGAATTTGATTCGTTCTCTCGGTCTGTCCACCAGTCTGAGGATGATATGCTGTACTAAAATCAAGCTGAGTACCTAAAGCTTGCTGTAATTGCTGCCAAAACACAGATGTGAATACCGATCCTCGGTCAGACACAATCCTCTTGGGAACTCCATGCTTGCTAACAATCTCTTGAATATAGATCTTGGCAAGTCTTTCACAAGAATAATTCTGATTGATGGCGATAAAGTGTGCTGTCTTGGTTAATCGATCAATGATAACCCAGATAGCATCTTTATGCCTTTGAGTTCTCAGTAATCCGGTAATGAAATCCATACCGATCTCCTCCCACTTCCACTGTGGTATCGGTAACGGTTGCATTAATCCTGCCGGATTCTGATGTTCTGCCTTAATCCTCAAACAAGTGTCACATTCAGACACGAACTTGGCAATCTCCCACTTCATATTGTTCCACCAAAATGTTCCCTTCAAATCCATGTACATCTTTGTACTTCCGGGATGAATACTGTAAGGAGTTCGGTGAGCTTCTTCTAAGATCACCTTCTTGATTTCTGAAATATCAGGAACACATATCCGGTTCCTGTACCATAGCGATCCATCTTACGCTAAGGTAAATTCCGATGGTTGCTTTGCTTTGATCCTCTTCACCTCTTCTGCAATGAACTTATCTTCCAATTGATGTATCTTGATCTCATCTTGAAGATTCGGTTGAATCACTAAAGCTGCAACACTGGCTTCACCTTTGTTGATTACAACCTCAACTCTATCTTTGTCCAAGTCCTGAAGAATATGCTTGGATATATCTTCGACCTTCTCCGGTTGAATTTCTGACTTCCGACTAAGTGCATCTGCTACAACATTGGCTTTCCCTGGTGTATAGTTGATTTCCAGGTCATAATCCTTGATCAGTTCAAGCCATCTTCCCTGCCTCATGTTCAATTCTTTCTGTGTGAAGAAGTACTTCAGGCTTTTATGATCCGAGTATAGCTCACACTTGGATCCATAAAGATAATGTCACCATTGTTTCAGTGCAAACACTACTGCTGCCAATTCTAAATCATGTGTCGGGTAATTGACTTCATGTGGTCTGAGATGTCTTGATGCATAAGCAATGACTTTTCGGTCTTGCATCAGCACACATCCTAACCCTGACTTGGATGCATCACAGTAAACACTAAAATTCTTACCACTTTTCGGTAAAGTTAACACTGGAGCGGTAGTGAGTTTCTGCTTCAGCTCCTGAAAACTGCTCTCACAAGCTTTGGTCCACTGAAATTTGGTGTCTTTCCTCAACAACTTGGTCATAGGTCCGGAAATTTTTGGAGAATCCCTCGATAAATCTCCTGTAATATCCTGCTAATCCCAGAAAACTTCTGACTTCTGTGACCGATGTTGGAGATTTCCATTCTACAACGGCTTCAATCTTCTTTGGATCTACTGCAACTCCTTCTTTTGTGATGACATGGCCTAGAAAAGAGACTTGATCTAGCCAAAATTCACACTTGCTGAACTTAGCATACAACTGATGCTCCCTCAAAGTCTGCAATACTATCAGAAGATGTTCTACATGATCTTCTTTACTCCGAGAATAAATGAGAATATCATCGATAAACACGATTACGAATTTATCGAAATATTTCATAAAGATCTTGTTCATCAAGTTCATAAACATTGCTGGTGCATTTGTTAATCTGAATGGTACCACAAGGTATTCGTGATGTCCATACCGGGAGACAAATCTGGTCTTTGGAATATCCTCTGGTTTGGTCTTGATCTGATGGTACCCTGATCGCAGATCTATCTTGGAGAAAACTCCAGCACCTCTAACTTGGTCAAACAAGTCATCAATTCTTGCAATGGATACTTGTTTTTAATGGTGACATTGTTTAGATTTCTATAATCTACACACATCCGAATGCTACCATCCTTCTTATCAACGAAAAGAACTGGTGCTCCCCAAGGTGATATACTTTCTCGGATGAATCCCTTCTTCGTTAACTCATCCAACTGTTTTTTCAACTCCACTAGCTCTACGAGTCCCATTCTATATGGCCTTTGAGCTATCGGTGAGGTGCCCGGTACCAGATCAATAGTGAATTCTACCTCTCTATCTGGTGGCATACCCAGCAACTCATTTGGGAACACATCAGGAAATTCCCTAATAACTGATATTTGCTCGATACCCCTCTCTTCCAAAGAGTTTAAACTGAAATTCCGGTTCAGTTTCTAGGTTCCTCTGACCTTGGAACACAACTTTTCTACCTACCCAGTGGTTAAGAACTACGGTCTTGCTAGCACAGTCAATCTAAGCCTTATGACGCGCTAACCAATCCATGCCTAATATGACATCTAGGCCTTGGAGTGGTATGATCAAAAGGTGAGCAAAGAATGCGTAGCCACTAATCTCTATGACTAGCCATTCTATCTTTTTATCCACCTTTATGGGTCCTCCAGGTGACTGCACCTGTAGATGTTTCTCTAAAGAACTAGCTTCCCATGGTATCCCCTTCATGAATTCCTCAGAGATGAATGAATGCGTTGCTCCAGAATCAAAAAGTACGGTACCAATACGAGATGAGACAGGTAGTGTACCTATCACCATGTCACTTGCTGTTCCGACTTCTTCAGCGGTCACATGGTTCACCCTTCCGTGAACCTTGCCTCTGCCGCGGACTTGAGTACCTCTTCCTCCTCGAACTGTCGCGCCTGGAGCTGGTGCTGCTGGTCTTGGTACTTGAGGTCGTGGCTGTTGAGCTTTTGGATTTGGGCAATCCTTGATTTTGTGCCCCGGCTGACCACATCCGAAGTAATTCTCCTTTTTCGGACATTGTGGTGCATAGTCACTTCCGCCACAAGTATAGCACGTGCCCGGAGGTATCGGTGCTCGGCTTGCTGCTCCAGTAGGTATTCCTCTGGCTTGGCTTCTTTGAACATAAACCACTCGTCGAGGCTTATTCTGCTGATACTGCTGTCGCCTCAGCTCAAACTTCCTCTTCCGGTCCTCTTGCACCTTATGATAATCATTCTCCAAAGTGATGGCACGATCCACAAGATCTTGAAACTCAGTGGCACGGACAAGTCTCAGCTGCATCAACAGTAACGGGTGAAGTCCTTCCATGAACCTCTGCTGTCTCTTGTTCTCCGTGTTCACATCATCAGGCGCATATCACGACAGTCGGTTGAACTCATGCACATATCGGGTAACTATCATGTTACCTTGCTCCAAGTCCATGAATTCCTTCCTCTTCAGTGCCACTATACTGGATGGCACATGAGCTTCACGAAACTTCGTCTTGAAGATATTCCATGTGATCACTCTTCCAGTTGGTTGGACTGCCTTGAGGTTGACCCACCATGCCGCTGCAGGTCCAGTGAGCTAGTGTGTAGCATAGCGAACCTTCTCCTCGTCATTGCATCCGACGGTTTCTAGCTTCCTCTCGGTGTCTAGCAACCAGTCTTCTGCATCCATTGGCTCAGCTGATGTGGTAAAGACCATAGGCCTAGTCTGCTGGAAATCGCCCAAACTCACGCCTCCTCCGGCTGGAGCTTGAGTATCGCGGGCTCGTCCTTCCATCCGATTCAGCATCTCGGTGAAGAACTTGTTTTGATTCTCCTGAGCTTCGCGCCTTTCTCTCCTTTCTTCTTCTCTTGCCTTCCGATCCTCTTCCATCTGGCGCATGTATTGCATGAAAGCTTCTTCGGTGCTGTACCTCGGTGGTGGTGGAGGTATACCACTGCCTCCACTTCCACTTGCTGCATCAGCTTTCGCCTTCTGCTCTGCTTCCATCCTGGCTTTTTCTTCCGCTTCTTTCTGAGCTTGCTCATCCATCAACCTAAGGGTTTCCTCACTTGGACTCGCCATTCACCTATATTGTGATATGAAGCAAAGCTTAATAATATTATCTTCAACGACATATATCATGCTTTTATCTTCATAACACACTAAGCACTCATGCAAAAATCCGAAAAGATCCATAATTCCAAGAAGGCACCCAATTTCATAAATCGTGATAAACCTATGTGCTCTTATCTACCGTGTCCAGAACAAAAGCAAAAACAAATATTTCATTATCGATACTTAGGGTTCTAACCTTATGTCCTAGTTCCTTACAACTATGTCCTTATCATGTTTATTTCTTTTACTTCTGAAATCTGCGAACTTCTTAGAGATTAAAGGTAAGTATGAGTATGATATGTTGCTATCTTTTTCTTGGAGAATTTAAATCACTCCACAATCTTAGGTATTTCTAAAGATAACAATAGGAAAGTTGTTTGAAAATAATACATTTATCTTTGTTAAAAGAAAACTATAGATGAGGCTAATCCTTATAGAGGTTCCAACTTCATTCCTAGGGTTCACAGGTCTCCTATCTAGACTTTTATGCCTAGAGGTCTAAACAATTGCTCTGATACCACATGCGGTGATACGCACAGACGAAGTGACTTCTCGACTGTACATATCTTACAGAGTAGCACGATAGAAGCATTGCAGCGGTCCATATGATACAAACATAATTCACAAACTCGAAATACAACATAAGTCTTACAACACATTCCCAAAAGTACGGGGAATTTAAAACCGTTATTGTTTGGTTACAGCAAAAGTCTTAACTACACCTAACCACTCTTATGACCTACTACTCTACTCGGTGTTGTCTTCATCGTGGAACTCAACGTAGTAGTCGACGCCTTCGTCCTCCTTCGTCGTCGGCTCACAGTCTACTCAAAGGAATTAGATAGAGGGATGAGTACAAAAGGTACTCAACAAGTCCAGGAATAGCAAAGAGGTGTTTGATGCACTAACTACTGAGAACAGCGATGTTCTCCAAAAGCAATGCAGTTTTGTAAGGTAAGGGAGTCAAGTTATAGTTTAAGAGACTAATGATCTCCTGTCTCACAAGCTACTAGGATTCCCGATGAATCCCTTTCTTGCCGGGTTCGCAGTTCCAACCGGGAACACGGAGTGACAATGCCACGATTCAATACACTGCAGAGGTGCACAACTGTACCCACAAATGATCAATAGTCATGGAGTTCATGTCGTCACATGCACAACCGGACCGTCAAATCACAGAGCCGTTTCACCGCCCGCTCGGTCATACCCCGCGTCGTAGTCCCGCACAATCGGGCCAAGGACTACCAGCCATGCCATTGATCTTATAGATCCAACGCTTTGTGGATAGCCATCGGCTAGCGCCACCTTCCTAACAGTTGGCCTTATAGACCTAACTTTGAGGGCTTCCTTTCCCGGGGGCGGTATGGACCTAGGGTAAAGGGTACTTTAGCTCAGCCCCGCCCATATAGGGTATGTGGTATGCGCGATCACTACGGCCCTTAAGCACAATCGATCATTGGTTGCATTAACCTTATATGAGACTTTCCCGTGTGATGAAATCCACCTTCCAATGTGCTACCCGCACCCTTTCCAGGATTTCATCACCCACCATGCTATCGCCCAAGAACCGGCGATCCAAATAAAACAACAGTTGATTGATCTTTAGAAAATAGGTTTTCATTTGTGCATGTTATAGACAAGAGGGAAGTTTTGAAAAACATTCTCAACGGACATGAACAAGAAACTGGACTTGCCTGGTAACGGATAGGTAGTGGAGTTCGAAGGTTCTGCTCGCTGAACTCCGGCTTCTAGCAAAAGATAACAATAAAGTCCGATAAGGACTAATTCAAAAGATTCCAAATATGAATGCAAATGACATGACATCCTATGCATGAGATGATATGTCTATCAACATATTCTAATGAAATTTTAGGCATAATTTACCTAAACATTCTATAGAAGATTTAAAGTCAATTAGAGAAGTAATCAAGCCCTAATCAATTTAACATTTAATTTAGATTCACTTAAAGCTCAATATTTTTCTCTCAAACTCTTTTAGTTAGCCTACATATTAGATTGAGATTTTTAGGAATTAACTTAAAGTTCAACTTCCTTAGAAAAGAATAATACCTCTTTACTCCATTTAGAGAGAAACTTAGAATTTTAAATAGGTTAGCTCCTTTTTCAAGAAATTGCCTTAGGTTAGGCAACTATTAAGGTTCCAAAATTTTGAGATATTTATGTATATACTTGTTCATATGTGAATATACACAATTTTAATATATTCATTCTTTTAAACTTTTTATGTTATTTCTTTACTTCTCTCTCTTTTCTTTTCTTTTTTCTCCATTACTCCCTTTCATTTTCATTTTATTCTTCTCTAACCGTTCTCCAGCCGGCCCCCTTTTGGCCCAAAACCGGTGCCCTTTCCATCCTCTTCTCTCTAATCTCTTTACCTCTCTCTCCTGGCCCGTGCGCCGCCGGTGCCCTTTCCACCGCCATCGCCCCTTTTCTCCGCCTCCAGTTACTCGCCGCCGCCTAGGGCGGTGCCCCCGCCGCCTTCTCCGGCTCCTCTCTCCTCTCGGCACTACCCCTCTCGGCTCCCCTTGCGCCGCCGCCCTGGTCTGACGCCGCCGGTGTCGCCGCGAGCCTAGGTGATGATGACATGGCACCCGGGTACCATCAAGGAGGACGAATCCGGCCCTCTGGCCACAGGGTGGGCCGACTACTCGGAGTCCGACTTCTACACGGGGGCGCCACATCAACATGGAGTATAAGACATGGACTAATATATGTCCGGCATACCCAGAATCTGTTGTAACTAGTTAGGAAATCAATCTGTTAACCGATCCGGATTCTTGTAACCCTATTCCAGCCACCTATATAAGGTCTGGTAGGGGACCTCCGATCGGTAAGCCTTTAGTCATAGACAATCTCCATTGTTTCCTAGTTCAAGCAACCTTGAGATCGGTTCTCGAGGGCTTGCGGCACTCGGGATTCATGCTATACTAGCCACCAAACACAGGACGTAGGGTATTACCTCTCCGTGAGGGCCTGAACCTGTCTAAATCCTGTCTCCCGTGTGCACCCATCCTGATTTGCTGTGCTCACGCCGCCCCATATTCAGTATTGTCGGAATAATACTCCGACAGTTGGCGCGCCAGGTAGGGGAGTTGCGCATAGATCCATCTACACGAATCGGGATGTGTTTCACCAGCAACAACAACGTTTTCACCCCGGGAAGTGTCATGAGATTCACTTTCGTGAACGCTATCCCGGACCCCGGACAACTTTTCCAATTCGAAAAGATGAACCTTGTCGGCCGACTTCACCTCTGCTACTCGGTAGCGTCTCGATCAGCAGAGGCTCCATCAGCTTCTCGGCACGGACTTACCCCTGAGTTCGCGCCTTCGGCCCCTCTCCCCAGGGAAGAGGTTACGCCGAAACCGGGTCTGCTATCCGCGCGCGGGTTCGCGCCCATCGAACAGAGATCCCGACTGGTGGGTGCTATCGACTCTCTCCTCCTCGTCCTCAAGTATGACTCAGACGATTACGAGAGTTCCGGCAGTCACCATCCGTCCCGGGAAGTCTTCATGGCCAACCCCGACTCGCCAGACGATGGCGATGGCCGACCAGTCCCCATCGTGGATCAAACGCCGGCTGAGCTTGAAGCCACCCGACTCCGCCTCCTCGCCAAGGAGGAGGAGTTGATCGAACAACAGACCAGGCTCGCTCGCCAGTGCGACGAACAGTGGCGCAATGACGATATGAGGGCTCGAGGGTGCCAAGTCCATAACGAGTTCCACATGCGTGAAAGGGACGGGGTTCCAATATTCCCGCTTCCGAGTCACAACATCGTCGCGGCCACGATGGCAGCACGCGCCATTGAAATCCCCGAGGGCACCCCGGGACACGATGAACTTCGGCGACTCCGCGTTCTGCTGGAGGAAACCACCCTCCAACACGCCGAATTTTCAGGCGATCGCACAGGCTCTTCAGCAGGCGCTAGGAGTCGGCGCTCTACCCCTTCAAGAAGTCCGCCCATCATGGGTGGTCGTCATGCAAGCCCCAACCGTCATCAGCCGGCTGGAGCAGTTCACAAGCGACTCGGGGCCAATCGTGATGCCTGAGGCACCATAGCTGCACGAAGCCGCGCCCGTCAGGACACGGACAAAAACGCTCGTCAAGCCATGCCGGTCCGAAGTCGACTCGGGCCAGGACAGAATGCACGGAACCCCACAGACGCTGGAAGAAGCGCCCATCGAGGTCCCAAGAGGGATGATTGTGGCAGCCGCTGCGACGACAGTGGTGCCACCCGACTTCCTCCGGCATGGGATATGCGGGCCCGAAAGCATTCGGCACCCGCATCCGCAGCGTTATCTTCCCGTCGAGATTCCAAGTCATCGGCATCGACAAATACACGGGTGAAACTCGGCCAGACATTTGGCTGGCCGACTATCACACGGCGTGCAGAACCAATGGTGGAAACGACTATGTCGCGATCCATTATTTGCCGCTGTTTCTAGCCGACTCAGCATGAGCTTGGGTCACCAGCTTACCTCCAGGTTGCATCCAGTCATGGAGCGACCTCGAGACCCTCTTCGTGAACAACTTCCAGGGCAACAGGCCCGGGAATGCGTGGGATCTCCACAGTTGTACCCAAGAGGCGGATGAGACTCTCCGAGAGTACATCCAGCGCTTCTCCAAGAAGAAGAATTCTCTACCTGAGGTCCGAGAAGGCGATGTCATCACCGCCTTCTCCAAGGGAGTTCGAAGCACCGACCTCATCCACAACTTAGCGCGCAAGAATCCCCAGACTACGCGCGAGCTCTTCGACAACTTCGCCACCGGCGAAGAGGCTGTCCGCAGTGCTACCAGAGATGACAAGGGAAGAAGTAAGGGCAAGGCGTCTGAGTCTCCCAGTCGGGACGCCCACCCCGAGTCATCCAGGAAAAAGCACCGGAAGCGTAAAGGTGGAGATCTCGTTGCTGCAGCCGAGCACGCCCCGCCGCACCGTCCTCAGCGCACCAACGCGACCTTCGAGGAAATGATGAGTCAGCCGTGTCACTTTCATGGACCCAAGTCCAGTCACCTAACACGTGACTGCAATCTCCTAAAGAATTTGAATAAGCCTTATGTTCCAAATCGGAACAATAAAGAGCCCCCTCAGGATGAAGGTGACGAATTCCCAAAAGAGACCGCTTGTCTGATGATCTTTGGTGGACCCAACGGCTACGAGTCCAAGCACTGCTAGAAGATCACAGATCGAGAGGTCAACACAGCGGAACTGGTCGTGCCCAAGTACCTGCAATGGTCCGAGTCCGTGATTTCCTTCGGCCGCTCGGATCACCCCGACTACATTCCCCATCCGGGACGATTCCCCTTGGTGGTAGACCCGATCATTTGCGGTGTCTGCCTTACCAAGGTCCTCATGGACGGCGCGAGCGGTCTTAACATCCTCTACGTCAAAACCCTTGACGACATGAAGATCCCCTGCTCCGAGATCAAGCCGACTGGTGCCCCCTTCCATGGGGTGGTACCCGGCAAGATGGCGAGTCCACTCGGGCAGGTCAGCCTGCTCGTTACTTTTGGCACTCCCGACAACTTCCGAACCGAGACCCTCACCTTTGAGGTCATCGACTTCCCAGGATCGTACCACGCCATCCTGGGGCGTCCCTGCTACGCCAAATTCATGGCTGTCCCTAGCTATGTCTACCTGAAGCTCAAGATGCCGGGCCCCCACGGGGTAATAACGGTGCAAAGCAGTTTTCAGCACGCATACACGTGTGACCTGGAAAATTGCAACCTCGCCGCGGTGAAAGGACCGAGATGCCGACTAGAGGGGGGGGTGAATAGTTGGCTTATAAAATTTCCCCTTTTTAGTCTTTTGTTTGAGTTGTCAGATTAACCTCACAAGATAATAGTGGACAGCTGTGACACAAGTGAGTGACACAGGTAGAAACTATGTGTAAAATAACACACAGCTGTCACACAGGTGATAGACACAGGTGAAGAGATAACCTGACACAGGTGCTCTACTTAGACTAACTGTGACACAGGTGCTAGTACAGGTAAATACAAGTGAATGAAACAGCTGAGTGACAGATGATCACACACAGGTATAAAGATAAACTAGCACAGGTGAAAAGGTAAGCACAGCAGAATAAGTCTAAGAGACACAAGCAAGCAAGAGTAAACAGATAAGCATGCAATACAGGAAGTAAAGGAGACTCAGGGGTTTTTCACTGAAGTTCCCAACTCTTTGCAGAGAAGGTACGTCTCCGTTGGAGAGACCACTCCTAAGAGCTGGCCAGCACTGAATCGTGCTTCTTCTCCGAGTACCTGATCTTTCAGGACTCTTCCTTCTTGCTTGTGGAGATCCTTTTGCCTTGCAGTAGGTAGACCTCAGAACACCTTCACAAACTATTGGTTCAACCCACACAAGCTCGGGTGATACCAGCAACTCCTATACCCATCTAGGAGTAGACAAACTCCAAGAGTAACAGATGATCCGGCAGCAATCTCTTGGAGGAACCTTTGCTCATGCTCTAGCTCACAAACCCACTCGAACTAACCCTTAGGCTCTTGGCTCTTGTGGAGTGGTTGGAGGCTTTGCAACGGTCGTATGTGAATCACTGATTTGAGTAAGGTTGAGGACAGAGTCCTCCCCTGGTCCCCTATATATAGGGTCCACAGGCACCTGACCGTTACCCTGTTGCCACATAGGATTAAGTGAGCCACCGGTGTCAACCACCGGTGACACAGCTATACCCTACGCCCAACTGTACCCGGCTCAGGCAGACCGACACCTGTGTCACCGGCGGCGCACACAGGTGAACCCTTAGCTGATAGCCGCACTACTCAGCCCGGTCCTGGCACATGACATGCCCTCAGCATACTTCAAACTCTAGTACCTATAAGGAGAGAACCTCTGACAGACTTCTGACTCAGCAGACCGCCTATCACAGTGCAGGTACCTTAGCATTTCTCAAGTTCTCCCCTGGTACAGAGATGTACCTGAGTCACAGAGCGGAAGGCCACCTGTGACACAGCTGTGTCACACAGGTGCCTAAAGCTCTAGGGTTTTCACACAGCTACATACTTTTGTTGCAAAGCTATTGACACAGGGCAATTGGCCTCAAAGCACCAATCTCCTTGACCAACACTCTGAGTAATGAGCAAGGTTCCCTTAGACAACTGCTACTATTTCATCCCTCTTGATAGTATGGGTGGTTCCTATGGACTCAAAGAAACTAGAAAATCTAGGCTTCACCTGCCACCAACTGAAGTCACGGCCCCTTGACGCATCAAGCCACCATCACCCTGCTTGCAGCTCCCTGCACAGCACCGGCTTCTTCTCAGCTGTGGCACAGCTCCCTAGCATAGCCATCTCTTTGTCCTTGAAACCACCTTGTACCCTTTTTGGTGGCCATCCTTCTCTGGATAACCCATCTTCATGGAACCTGTAAGATCTGCTTACACTCAAATGTAAACATTAGATTCCAGTTTAGGTTGCCATTAACCATCAAAACCATGTTAGGGCCTAGATGACCTTTCACGCGGCCCAAATCGCTGAGGCCGAGCTTAGCAACCTCAAGTCGGTTGTGGTTGAGGAAGCACCCCCGGCCAAGAAGGCTTCAACATCGACATCTTTCCAGCCGGCGCGGGACACCAAGTCGATCCAGCTCGACCCCGAAGACTCCTCCAAGACGACACAGATTGGGACTGCGCTCAGCGACAAATAGGAAAGCGCGCTCGTCAGCTTCCTCCAGGACAACCGGGACATCTTTGCATGGACGTCGTCCGACATGCCCGGAGTTCCAAGGGAGGCTACCGAGCACTCTCTGAATGTTCGGCCGGATGCTAAACCGGTCAAGCAGCGCTTGCGCCATTTCGCTGAGGATAAACATCAGGCCATAGGAGAAGAAATAGCCAAGCTTCTAGCAGCTGGCTTCATTAAAGAAGTGTATCATCCCGACTGGTTAGTGAACCCAGTTCTTGTTCACAAAAAGAATGGAAAGTGGAGGATGTGTGTTGATTATACTAGCCTTAACAAGGCATGCCCAAAAGATCCTTTCACTCTTCCCCGTATCGACCAAGTGATTGACTCCACGGCAGGGTGAGAAATTTTATGTTTTCTCGATGCTTACTCGGGCTATCACCAGATCAAGATGAACGAGGATGACAAGATCAAGACGTCTTTCATCACTCCCTTTGGCGCTTTTTGTTACGTCTCCATGCCTTTCTGTCTCAAGAACGCAGGCGCTACGTACCAACGGTGCATCCAGCATTGTCTTCAATCGCAGATCGGCCGGAACGTACAAGCCTATGTCGATGATGTGGTTATCAAGTCCCAGAAAAGAGAAGACCTCCTGAGTGACTTGGGAGAGACCTTCTCATTCAGCATGAAGCTCAACTTGGAAAAATGTGTATTCGGGGTCCCTTCGGGTAAGCTACTCGGTTTCATCGTTTCCGAACGAGGAATCAAAGTCAACTTGGAGAAGATCAACGCTATCGTCAAGATGGGTCCGCCGAAGAACCTCAAAGATGTCCAACGGCTGACTGGGTGCATGGCAGCTCTCAGCCGATTCATCTCTCGACTCGGCGAGAAAGCCATGCCCCTCTACAAGCTCATGAAGAAGTCAGAGACCTCTGAGAGCTGGTTGGACATAGCTGAGAGCTGGTTGGACATATCTGAGAGCTGAGATTGCACTTGATCCATGTTGGCTTTCAGATGAGAGACTTCTTCTCGAAGCTGGCGATTTTCTTTGCGCAGAACAGCAAGTTGAGCTGGCATGAGCTTGTTCACAAAGGCTATGGCAAGGTTGCAAGAGGTGTCATCATCATCATCAGCATCAGCTGTGTCTGGCACAGGTGCAGCAGCTGTGGCACCGGTGGGGACTTGGCTTTGAACAGGTGATGACCTTGGAGGAGCAGGTGGAGCAGCTGTGTGACTGGGAGATGACACAGCTGGTCCAGGGGAGTCTCCAAATAATGCAGGGACTGCAACCTCATCTGGATGATCATCTGCCTGAGGTCTAAGCTGGGTTTTGATAGTCTTCACAGAGAGATCAAGTGTAGAATCCAGAAGACCTGTTCTTTGAAGGATCATGTACATGATGTATGATCCATACCTCAGCTTAGCCTTTTTGTCCTTGATAACAGCATCTATTTCATGAAAGATGTATCTTGCTACATCAAAGTGCTGATTCTTGGCTATATGCACCAATATCTGCCAGGTTGCATTATAGACAGCATCTGTGTTTCCCCCTTTGGGTTGAAGAGTGACATTAAGTATCTTGATCAGATGCTTTGCAGTGATGGTTATACCCTTGAAATAGACATGATCTGAAGGGGCTTTGGCAGGGAATCTGAAGTTCCTTGGATAAAATTTTCTTCTCACTTCATTAGGAACTGGTGCAAGCTTGAAAAGATTTGGCATGCCTGGTTCCAGAGGGGCATGCATTAAGCTATTGAACTCTGGAGCTATGGTTGAAAGAAGTTGACCTCTTGTCTTCCAGAGCATAATATCTTGATTCTCCTGTTCTATCCAAACTGTGGCATAGAACTCTTTGATGATCTCAGGATCATAAGCTTGCTGGAGATTGCATAAGAATTCAAGACCTGAGGCTTGGATCAAACAAGGAACTGCTCTCAGTCTTGAATCTGTCATAGCTGACCAATCAATTGTCTTGCAATCTACAAAGCCTTTGGAGGCAAGAATCTCATGGTATATACCCCTTTGATGATCATTGTGGAATCTGGGGTCTGAGCAAGATGGAGCTATAAACTCCTTATCTTCTGAGAAATATGGGTTTGTTGACCTCATCTTTATAAATGAACTAGGTCTCATTGAGGCAACTTTGCTCTTGGATCTCTTGGGATCACTCTTTGGCAGTTTCTTGGCAGCAGCTCTGGGAATAAATTCCATCTGATTGGCCTCAGTCCTCAGAGCATGAGAGAAGATGTAATGATATTTGTCTTCCATGTCTTCTTCTCTAACTGAGTGACTGGGAGAGCTGTCCTCATATTCTGCCACTTCTTCCTCTGCTTCTTCTTCTTCTTCTACTGATTTGTTACTTGGAGATGGGCTCTCTCCCTGATAATCTTCATCAGAATCAGATCTGCCTGCTCTTGGCCTTGGAGGAGTCACAGACACACCTCTTCCATCATCAGATGAGCTCTCGGAGCTTTCTTCTCTGTCTTCTTGCACAGCTGACTTACTGACCTGTGCCACAGGGGATGGCACAGGTGCTTGAACTGACTGAGCTGGGTCAGCTGGCGGTGGCACAGGTGATGGAGACCGGTGAGGGACTTGGGTCTGAGTTTCTTCTCCTGCCTGAGACACAGCTGGTTGAGACAGCTGTGGACTTAATGGTTTTGCAGCCACTAGAGACGCTACTGAAGCTGGTCTTGAAGATGAAGGCACTTGAGCCTTTGGTGCAGCTTGATCTTCAGCTTCAGAGACTAGAAACTGAGAAGGGGACAAAGGTTTCTGAACATCCAGGGTCGAAATGGAGTCAATGCTTGTTGAACTCTGAGATTTCCTTCCTTTCCTCTGGTATGTCTGTTTTCCGAACTTGCCTGAGCTAGCCACCTGTGACACAGGTGGATTAGCATCAAAAGATGTTCTGAGCTGGGCCATAGAATCATCTAGATTCTTTTCTAGCTGCTTTCCACTTGAGTCTAGCTCTGCAAGAATATCTTCTATGGATTCAAGAGTAGCTTTCTGTTGGAGCTCTACATCTGCAGGCACAATCTCTAGCCCAGCTGAGGATATGACCTGTGGCTCAGCTGGCACACTTGGCTGAATAGCTGGAGCACTGACTTGTTGAAGAGGAACTGCTGAGATAGGAGCAGTGGAACAATCTAACTTGATAATCCTCAAATTGACTGCAGTTATCTCATCCTGCAGGACCTTCTTACTGGCTTCATCTGAGTAGGAGGATAATTCCATTGATAAGGCATCTATCCTTCGACGCAACTTGTTGTCCTGATATTTCCTCCATAGATCTTTGTACTCCAAGGAGAGCTGAGATGTTAGGCGTTCCATTTGCAGAATCAGATCGGCCTTCTCATCTCCTACAGTTGTCTCTTCTTTTCTCAGCAACTTATGAAGCTCTTCCTTGATTGCCTTGTCTTTCTTCCATATGTCCTTGTGTACTGAAACATCTTTGGGGGCATCAGACAAGTTGTCAAGATCTTTCTTGATATATTGAATTCTTGACTTTAGAGCATCTCTTTCGGCTCCTGATGTAGTTGGCAACCTCCCGATTAGATCATACAATTCTGTGGCTAGTTTGCTGTGAGCTTTGCTTTTCTCAGCTTCGGCTCTCCATTCAGCCTCTTCTTCTTCTTGCTGCTGCTTCTTACTCTTTCTAATTTCTTTTACAGTTTCTGACCGAGGTTTCTTAGGAGCTTTGCTCAAGGACAGATCAGCTGGTCCACCAGCAGCTCTAGTTCTTTTGAGAGTGTCCACAACGGGCGCCCTCTTAGCTTTGACAGCAGCATCTTTGGCAGAAGCTTTCTTAGCTCTCCCATCTGCCTTCTTCTTCTTAGCCTCAGCCATGCTGGCTTTCTTTTCATCTGCAAGCCTCTTTTTCTCCTGAATCTGCTTTTCTTTCCTGTCAGCTTTTATAGCATTAAGCTCTTCCAATCTGGAGACAGAATCTTTCACAGCCAGCTCAATTTGGTGTTTTTCTTCTTCCAAAGATTTTCTCTTTGCTTCCCTTTTAGCCAACTCTGCTGGAGACATGGGAATTATAGCAGCACTCTTGGCTTTCTCCTCAGCATCAAGCTTCTTAGCAAGTCTCCTTACTTTCTCTGCCTCCCATTCCTCTTGGCTTTTCTTTTCCATGATCTGAGTTCTAATGGCAAGCGGAAGATCTTCTGAGATATCCTCAGGCTGATTACCAGAACCAGACATCTGTAGAAACAAGATAGATAAGATAGAGGTAGGTAAGAGGTGTTCATTTGATGCAGAGTAATAGCTGTGTTAGATACCTGTGTTAGGATGGGAAGACACAGGTGAGGACTTAAGGTTTTACCGAGGTTTCAGCCTGTTGAATAGGCGCACCTGTGTGACAGGTGAGACCCTAGCGGTGACACAGCTATGTGCGGGGGCGGACAACAAATTCATGGAATTTTGAGTTTGACAAAGATTTGCTGGCTGATTTCTGGTTGGATGAGATTTAAAGATTGCACAAGAGTAAGACCAACCCTAATATGGACCAATGCGCTTCTGGATTAGGCTATCAAGACCTAGAACATGGACTGAGCGCAAAGGAGGGTTTTGCAGAGGCTTACTTTGATCGAGATTGAACTTTCCTGCGGAAGAATCGACGTTAGAATTCCACGGAAAGCTTCCTCCAACTTGTTGAAGAAGTTTCGAGGGCGAAACCGACGAAGAAGATGAGAACTCGAAAAATTGGCGCACGGCGAAAGTTTTGGGTATGGGAGTTTGAAGCGGTTTCTGTGTGGACGCAGCAACTCTTTATATAGGCCCAGAGGTTATAAGGTGGCTGTGTCACAGCTGACATAAGGACCTGTGACACAGGTGAAAGAGATGTATACTCTGGCCTATGGGATTTTCAAAGCATTCACCTGAGACACAGCTGGGAGACTCAGGTGACAAGTATTTCATCTAGTGAACACCAAGATGGATTGATTTAGATGAGAAAGAAAGCATTAGCACTATCAGAGTGTCCTTAAGTGATCTTCTCAGTGTCAGCTTGCCAGAAAATCAATCAAGCAAAGCTCAAACTGACATGAGTTGATCTAGATAAAAACTTGTACACAAAAGAGTGCACTTTACAGACTATGAGATATGATTTCAGCATGATGCAAAGCACACACCTGTGAGACAGGTGGGTAGCACAGGTGCAAAAGATGCAAATAACTTAGATGAAATCATATCAGCTAGACACCAAGCCAAACCTTTTATTTCAGGTTAGAGACATCAATGATATTCAATTCACTCCTCAGGGCACAGAACCTAGTCTCATCTAAGGGCTTGGTGAATATATCAGCTAATTGTTTTTCAGTCCTTACATGGCACAGCTGTATATCTCCTTTTTCTACATGGTCTCTAAGGAAGTAGTGCTTCACTTCTATGTGTTTGGATCTTTGGTGATGTACTGGGTTGTTGGCTAACTTGATTGCACTTTCATTATCACAGAAGAGGGGTACTTGATTAAAAGATCGGGTGCCACCAGAGCTTACCCGTTATTAGCTCACCCGCCATAATATTCCTGCCTTACAGGTGAATGTTACTTGGCTTTTATTGTCTTTTCCACAGGAGTTCAGTCAGTCCTTCGCAATCTCCCTGCAAGCAGAAGTCACTCGGGAAGCTTGACCAGAAGTGAAGGCCGATAGCAGCAAGATCGTGAAGGACTCGGGGGCTACTGATGATGACATGGCACCCGGGTATCATCAAGGAGGACGAATCCGGCCCTCTGGCCACAGGGTGGGCCGGGCCGACTACTCAGAGTCCGACTTCTACACGGGGGCGCCACATCAACGTGGAGTACAAGACATGGACTAATACCTGTCCGGCATACCCAGAATCTGTTGTAACTAGTTAGGAAATCAATCTGTTAACCGATCCGGATTCTTGTAACCCTATTCTTGCCGCCTATATAAGGTCTGGTAGGGGACCTCCGATCGGTAAGCCTTTAGTCATAGGCAATCTCCATTGTTTCCTAGTTCAAGCAACCTTGAGATCAGTTCTCGAGGGCTTGCAGCACTCGGGATTCAAGCTATACTAGCCACCAAACACAGGACGTAGGGTATTACCTCTCCGTGAGGGCCTGAACCTGTCTAAATCCTGTCTCCCGTGTGCACCCATCCTGATTTGCTGTGCTCACGCCGCCCCATATTCAGTATTGCCGGAATAATACTCCGACACTAGGGCTCGGGCTCTTCGCGCCACCTCCCTCGGGTAACTGCGCCATCGCCAAGAGCCTAGGGCTCGGCTTAGGTCACCGGCCCTTGCTCCGCCCAGCACCTCGCCTTGGCCGCCGCCCGGGTGGTTGCGGCCGGCGTCGCAGCCCCACCGCCGGTGGTGCTCCGCCGCGCTCGCCTCCCGATGGTGGCGCGCCGTGGCTCCCCTTGCCACTAGCCTCTCCTCTCCGGTAAGCACTCCCCTATCTCCTCTCTGATTCTATTTCCCCCAATTCCTCAGTTCTAGGGTTTCTAACCCGATCCGATTGCTATTCCTTCCTCTCCGGTCATTTCATTCGGTTGAGCAATTGATGGTGATGATGAAATTTTACCAGTGGCCCTAATGAATTTCCTAATTCAGTCACTTATTTATGTGATGACCTAGCTGGAAGAAAAGGTTAAGGAAAATAAAATCTTACTAAGAACATAACTATTTTGATTTTTAGCTATTTCTGTGATGTTTGATTTCTCCTGATGCATCTAATTTCCTTTGACTTAGGCTCAATTGAACATTAGTTGACACCTACGCTTGGCTTTTGCCTACTGATGTTGGATAGCATGCGTAAGCTTGAGGCTTTCTTTACTAATAAGAACAGATTCTACACCATGTTGTTTTTTTGATGCCTCAATACACATATATGTGTATCTGTTAGCTATTAAATTGAAGAACAGATGCTGCAATACAGATCCCTATTTGATATTCAGTTTTGTGATGACTAAATTGGGAAAGGATTTGAGAAGGTGTATGAAATCTGATAAGGACATCTACTGCACATGATTTATATTGCTTATCCGTTGCTTCCATTTTGCATATACCCAAAATCAGTTGATTAACTGAAAGAATAGGTACTACACTGCTGCCTATATGCTGCCTGGACATATGTATGTGTGATGATTCTCTAAGGAGAAGCTAAAATCTGAGATAAGAACAGATACTTCACTAGTTGCCTTACCTACACCCTGTGATGATTTTTAGCTGAGGTTTTGTTTAAGAAATTTGTGGTGTTAGCTGATAAGAACAGACACTGAGCAAGCTGCTTACTATACAATTCCTATGATGCTATGCAATCTGAGGGTCTAAATACCATCTACCATCAAGTCCCTAAATCATATATGAACTATGATGGATGTTTCGGATGGAAACCTACCCTTTTGGCTGGTTGAAGACAAGGTTGGCTTCCTCTCTTTGCTTTGGTTGATCCTTCTCCTCTCCTTAGTGGTCTCGGTCTCTTGGGGTTTGGTCCTTCTTCGCCTTGTTGCTCTTCACGACTGGATGGCCTTCTCCTTTACTCCTCGGCTGAGGTTCTTGCTGATCCTCCTATGAAATGGTGGTCTGCTAAGGGTGGGCTCGGTGGCTACTGGTGTGGTACTTCTGGTCACTTGCTTTAGCACTACCTCTACCGGGTTCTACTTGATACTACTACCTCCTGCAGCTATACCAACCTATCCATTAGTATTTCCGTGTGGATATTTGTGTGGTTGGCTGATGAGTTTGGCCTCAAGATTTTTACCTTGGTTGCCTTACTTGCTAAGAAATCTGACATTGGTCACTTGCCTTGGTTGATGGGTAAAATGCTACCTTCTTGATGCCTTATCCACACTTGTTGCTTCGGTTCAGTGTATATATGTGTGAGCTGTTGGATAATTTCAGAGGATAAGGTTGCCTTGTATGCTAAGGAAATTTTGACTTTGGATAAAATGTGGTTATTACCACATGCAACCTTCGGATGGCTTATTGGATATGCACCTGATGGATAAGTGTTGATGATGGGTTGCCCTACTCAAGGTTTTGCCTTATCAAAAGATTTACAAAAATAATTTCTTTTTCAGAAACAAAACCATGGAGGCAATCTAGTTATAGGATAAGTAAAATTATTTTCATACTTCTCTCATCTCTTTTCTTCATATGAAATATATTAGATTGAGTTGTCCGATGAGGGTCTTAGCCACGTGGCCCTCCGACATTTTGAAACAAAATTGTTTTATAAAAATATTTTTGAAATTAGAAAATTATTTAGGTCATCGGCACTCTTTTGCCCCCGCAGCTAACCCTGTGGATGTCGGCGGAACTGTGCCGATAAGACCACACATATTTTGAAATATCATTTTCGAAAACCCTTTGCCTCCTACATCAACGGCACGATTCCCAACGGTCTCGAGTGCCCATACTCGATGACTTCGGATGACCGCCAACATTCCCGAAGATGTTTCCCCCTTCGGCTCTTGGTATTCCTCGACGGCTGAAGGCACAAAGACTCGAAGATTTGAAGATTCAAGAATTAGAGTTTTAGATTCTGTATAGGTAGAATCTTAATCATGTAATCTTCATTTCTTTTTCTTTTCTTTTATTCTTTTGTAATGATGTTGTATCATTAACACTTGTAATGTTCATTTTCAATAAAGTTTAAATTTTAATTATACTCGATCATGTGTGAATAGTGATTGCGATACTTCACTTATATGCCATGAACAATGCAAATGCCATGCGAATGCACAACCATTTCCTCCCCCTTCGACTTAACTCTCGACGTAGCTCGATAGGTTCGGATCAACTCAGCATCGCGAGTTGATCTGACCCCACCTCACGACGCTTAGCTCTAAACCAGAAACTAGGGTTCTCACATTCTCTCAGGTACAACCCACACTGAGGGTATCTAAGGAGTAGCAGTGATACACTTCAACGGCAATACGAAGCCATGGCTTGATGTTGCCTTCAACCAGTACAAGCATCTCTGGATCAAACATGTGGACACCAAAATGTATGTTCTTCCTGATGCTTTCTAACTTCTGACTCTGAATTTTGAAACAGCTTCAGGCCCCCTTCTAGACGGCTTCAGCTTGTGCGTAATCCGGCTTAAACTTAACGGTGTGGGGAAACTCCGGTGTGGGGAAGCCTGACAAGCTCTTGGCTCCCTTCTAGGTGGTTTCTGAGATTTGAGCTTATGGTATGAGGTGGATTGTGGAAAGTCTTTAATACCCTTCGCATTATTTGTTTGCTGTTTGAATGACAATAACGCTATTTGCATCATTATTTTTACCCATTTTAGCACATAAATGAGATACGAAAATAGAGAAAATATGGATAAAAATTGCACATAGAAGCAAACTATTTGTTTTTTCTCCAACATTGGCTCGAGGAATCAATTTTTCTCACGACCAAACATCAAATTTTATTCCTTTGTTAGCTAATATTCATATACTCCCAATATTCCTGCATAGCAATGCTCATATGCATCACAATTCACAAGTTGCATCTACGAAAGATTGGGCATTAGGAATAACACAAAAGTTTAATTATTGTAGTATTTTCCTTTCCCTTCTTTCTCTCCTTTCTTTAAACATTCTAGAATCAAAAGATCATATTTCCAAAGCAATCTCACAGATCTTCAGAACACAACTCAATAATTAGCCGCACACGCATAGATGGCTAACAAAATTTAATGTTATACACCCAATGCAGCATCAAAACATGAATCAATAATACATTAGCAAATAAATGGCACCTTCCTAACATTGCATTAGCAAATACTTCTGCATCATGATCCACACTAAAATGCATACCTTCCTAAATCATAAATGGCACACGAGCTAAAGGGTGCAGCACTTGATCCATACTAATATGCGGCATCATGATCCATAAAACTGAGAGGCCGGTCGTGGGGAGGGGACAAGGTCGTCGCCGGCATTGGAGAGCTGGCCGTCGGCATTGTGGTCGAGGCGGAGGCGAGCTCGTCGTGGTCGAGGCAGTGGTGACTACGGCGGTGCAACCTGAGCTTGTCGCGGTGGGCAGAGGCCGCGGCTCGTGCAGGTCGATGACGGGGCCGGGAGGACGAGGAGGTCGCTGTCGGGGCCGGCGGAGGTTGCTGTCGGTCGAGCGGAGGCCGGCGGGGGGCAAATCTGGAGGCCAGTGGAGGGATGAAGGAGGGGGGAGGGACGGTGGGGCGAGGACAGTGCGGCACCGGTCGATGCTGCCGAACGCGAGGCGACCTAGGGTGGCGCGACACCGGTCGAAGCTGGCGGCCAAAGAGGCGGCCGCCGGGTGGGGCGGTGGGAGGGCCAGCAGGCAGAGGCAGATGCGGCGGCGGGAAGGGTGGCGAGCGGAGGAAGGCGGCTGCAGGGAGGGCCGGCGAGCGGGTGGCGGCGACAGTGGACCTGCGCAGTGGCGAAAGGGGCAAGGCGATGACAGATTTGCACGGTGGGGAAAGGGCGCCGTGCGGGACAGGGGAGAGGGGCGGTGTAACATCCCCAAAGTTTTCACCATATTATTGTGCATCATAGCATGTGCATGCTTAAATAAAATTTGAATTTGAATTTTGAATCTTGATTGAAAAAGGGGGTAAAAATTTAAAACAGAAAAACAAAATCAAAACCTAAATCTAACCCCTTTCCTCCCCCGCCGGATGGGCCCTCTCCCGACCCATCTTCTTCTCCCCTCTCCCCCGCCCCCGTGGCAAGAGCCCGTCGCTCCTCCGCCACCTCCTGCCTCGGGCGCCACCCCCTTCTTATTTCCTCCTCTCCCCCGTCGGACCGACCCCCCGAGTTCTTCCTCTCTCTCTCTCCCCCGGCCGCCCCTCTCGCCTTGCCCCTGTCCGAGCCACCGCCTCCACCCCGCCCCGGTGCCGCTCCCGTCGCCACCTCTCCACCTCTGCGCGCCGCTCGCCTCACCGCCCGTCCTCGGAGCTCCTTCTCTGCCCGAGGCAACGTCGCCTCCTCGCCCGGAGTCCGCCTCGGTAGCTGCCTCCTCCCCGTCGCCACTCCGGCTCCACCCCGTCGCATCACCGCATCGCTGCGCCGCCGCTTCTCGCCGTGCCCGGTAAGCCGCTCGCCGCCGCCTTGCTTCGCCGCGCCATTGTCGCCTTCCTGTTTGCCCTCTGCCGCCGGTGGCGGCATCCCGAGCCTATAGGCCTGGATGTACCTATGATTTCCTATGTTTGTGATCCTATAGGCCTGGATGTACCTCATACAAACACATTTTCCTATGATTTCCTATGTTTGTGAATTGTGATCCTATAGGCCTGGATGTACCTCCCAACATATTTTTATATTTTTAAATTCTTAGATTCCAAGCTAGCACTAAACAAAAATTATTAGACATATACAACAAGAGCAAAATCTTACTAATGCTAATTTATGTTAATAATATAGAATGGAATATCATTATCTAAAAATATAGAATAAAAGATATGTTTTATAACTAGCGCTTGCAAATGCACGGGTTGTTGCCGAGTCCAAATGATCTGGACCATTTATCCCATTTTAATCTGACAGCTCCTGATTTTAGTTGGACCTTGGCACATTCACCTTTAGTGGAGTTGATAATTGCAAAGTGACCCCTCAGGCTCACCATTACTCCTCCTGCATCGCCCCCTTCTCCTCTAATCTTCTTTCCTTCCATCTCAAGTGCACCTCTTACCACCTATTGCAAAAAACATGTATAATCTCTGCAAATTTAGAAATCACTCACCAAGTGGGTTTGGATTGTGTTTTTTTTCTGAAGAATTTTGAAATATACATCAGATTATAGTACAAAATATATCGTTTCTACATTTAAAATATGACTATATATTTTGGTATGATATATTTCACGAAATGCATATATTGCATGTACCCGATTGCTAGTTATTACATAATGCACGATAAGAAAACCGTATTGATTTTATGTTTCTAATGTCATGAGTATCATATAATGTAGGGGCAGAAAGGACAATCCTTTCCTGTTATATAAAGAAATGACTAGTGCATGCAAAGATAACATTTATATGCTTAATAATTGCTCGTTAATCGGAAGAATCGAGTAGAAGAAGCAATTTTCTCAGCAAGTAAACTTGAAGGAGCAATTTTCTCACAAATAAAATTACTTGTGTCAATCCCTGCAATTAAACCAATGAACTAAGATAACACAAAAACATCAAGAATTAACTGGTCGCTGGAGAAACTGTGAGGAGTTATGCGGAACCGAGTTGAACCATTCCGTGGTTTAGACTTCGGGTGCGGATGGACAAATGGATTATCTATTTTCTAGTTGTCTGATTTTTGTTGAAATTTCAGTTTTCATTAAGTTTCTAGATCAATGTCTAACCATCTTCATTTCTGTCTTACTCCTTATATAATCTACAAACTAAAAATTACAGTGAGTTTCACTAAAATTGTATACTTTCAAAACCGTAATTTTTGTAATTTTAGATGAGTGACATATATGAAAATTTCAGGCAACTGAAACTTAGCAAAACTGTTTTTCTTTTTGCTCAGTTCAACGATGAAAAAAAATCAATGGGTAAATCGCCAGCAAATTTACACCATAGGGTGGTAATGAATCAATTACATTAGGAAAGAGTAGATTATAATCTGGGTATACAATGGATCGATTTGCCGGTTGAAAAAGGCCACCCAGCTGCGGCCCAGAAACCACGGCCCAAAAATCACGCACGCTGGTGGCAACCAGGAGCCCTCTCTTCCATTTTTAAGCCTTCTCCCTGGCAAGGAAGGCACAGAGCCGCCGCCCCGACCACGCCGCCGTCCAACACTCCGCTCCGCCGTCGAGCGCGCCTCTGGCCGTGCTCTCCGTCTTCGCCTTGCACCTAGCTCTACCTATGGCATTCTGGGGTAAGCCAAGCCTCATCCCTCATCCCTACCTATGACTTTTTTTAGTCGTTTGATTATTATTGTTGTTGTTGAACATGCATACATGCACCTGCTCTGATTTGTGCTGTGCAGGCGTGGAGGTGAGGCCCGGGAAACCCTACACCCGCCGCTACGACCCCTCCCATGGCCATCTCCGCATTTGCCAGGTAGCCCCCCTCTCCTACTGCGTACTTCTGATTTCTAAAAGGGTTTTTGTAAACAAGATTGTAATCTGAGTTAGACTAATTGCTTACAATCCTTTTTATTTTGATCTAATTATTTTATTACTTTTTTTGGGCAAAATATGAATCTTAACTTGTCAACCTATCTTAGTATATGATGCGATATTGGCATCCCTTAACTGCATTTGTGGAAACTTAAGCTTTATCGTGTTATCTGAGCATTCACTTGGATACTAGACATGCTAAATTACACCTTGCTGTTGGAACTGAACAAAATTATTGGAGTGTTTTCTTCGGAGCATCGCAACCCTTTCCAACGGGTTTTTAGGGCACGTTATAAATAATTTTTATTACGGTTTTTAGGCTACACTGGGCAGTTGCGATGCTGCTACAAGGACGATGGTGCAATGTATTGTTGGTAACAAGACACCTGTCAGAGTGAGATAGATGAAAATTTCAGGCAACTAAAACTTAGCAAAACTGTTTTTCTTTTTGCTCGGTTCAACGATGAAAAAAAAATCAATGGGTAAATCGTCAGCAAATTTACACCATAGCGTGGTAATGAATCAATTACATTAGGAAAGAGTAGATTATAATCTGGGTATACAATGGATCGATTTGCCCGTTGAAAAAGGCCACCCAGCTGCGGCCCAGAAACCACGGCCCTAAAATCTCGCACGCGGTGGCAACCAGGAGCCCTCTCTTCCATTTTTAAGCCTTCTCCCCGGCAAGGAACGCACAGAGCCGCCGCCCCGACCACGCCGCCGTCCACCACTCCGCTCCGCCGTCAAGCGCGGCTCCGGCCATGCTCTCCGTCGTCGCCTTGCACCTAGCCCTACCTATGGCGTTCTGGGGTAAGCCAAGCCTCATCCCTCATCCCTACCTATGACTTTTTTTAGTCGTTGATTATTATTGTTGTTGTTGAACATGCATACATGCACCTGCTCAGATTTGTGCTGTGCAGGTGTGGAGGTGAGGCCCGGGAAACCCTACACCCGCCGCTACGACCCCTCCCATGGCCGTCTCCGCATTTGCCAGGTAGCCCCCCTCTCCTACTGCGTACTTCTGATTTCTAAAAGGGTTTTTGGAAACAAGATTCTAATCTGAGTTAGACTAATTGCTTACAATCCTTTTTATTTTGATCTAATTATTTTATTACTTTTTTTGGGCAAAATATGAATCTTAACTTGTGAACCTATCTTAGTATATGATGCGATATTGGCATCCCTTAACTGCATTTGTGGAAACTTAAGCTTTATCGTGTTATCTGAGCATTCACTTGGATACTAGACATGCTAAATTACACCTTGCCGTTGGAACTGAACAAAATTATTGGAGTGTTTTCTTCGGAGCATCGCAACCCTTTCCAACGGGTTTTTAGGGCACGTTATAAATAATTTTTATTACGGTTTTTAGGCTACACTGGGCAGTTGCGATGCTGCTACAAGGACGATGGTGCAATGTATTGTTGGTAACAAGACGCCTGTCAGAGTGAGATAAATGAAAATTTCAGGCAACTGAAACTTAGCAAAACTGTTTTTCTTTTTGCTCGGTTCAACGATGAAAAAAAAATCAATGGGTAAATCCTCAGCTAATGTACACCATAGGGTGGTAATGAATCAATTACATTAGGAAAGAGTAGATTATAATCTGGGTATACAATGGATCGATTTGCCCGTTGAAAAAGGCCACCCAGCTGCGGCCCAGAAACCACGTGACGCGGACATCGCTATGGACAACGCCCTATCAAGCTATTCAAATCCAAGTGACACATGTGTTGGATCATATGTTGCCAAGACATGGCATGAAAAGGTGAATCTTCTCCTTTACATGTGTCCACCTAATCCCACTAAGAATGGCATGCTATTTTATGTCCCTATGTTTTGCATTCTTAGGTCTGGAGATCGTGATGTGAGGGCAAGGGAAGAAGCTGTCGCTGCAAAGGAGCAAAGGAACAACGGGACTGAAGAAGAGACTCCAAGCAGCATGTCCGGACATTCCGGACAATGGAGCCCGGACACTCCGGACATACCAATCCCGGAGGCACCGAGAATCCCGGAGGCACCGGGAACCCACAGCACACCCGGACACTCCGGGCAAACCCGGAGTCTCCGGATGTCCTCCACCAGGGATGTGCTCCTCTCGGGATGGTATCCGGACATTCCGGCCCCAAGCCCGGATACTCCGGATGGGTGGCCGAGAACGTCTTCCCCCAACTTTACGGCCGGACACTCCGGACCCCAGCCTCGGAGACTCCGGATGAACTCTGCCCGGAGTGCCAACTCCAATTCTCCGGACGTCCACTGATCAAGACGTCCGGACATTCCGGAAAACTTACCCCGGAATGTCCGGGCGTACTGTCTGCGCACAGTAACGGGCCGAGGCCCATGTAATTAGTTGGCTTAGCCTTCTAGGGTTACAGGGTTAGACCTATAAATACCCGTACCCAAACCCTAATTAGGATTAGACTTGATATTAAGTCTAATAGAGAGCTTTGCTCCTAATCTAGGGTTAATCCCTCTAGATTTGGAGTTCCACCCTAGGCCTTTCTTTTCTTTTGGATTGAACGGATCGGCGCGTGCCTCCGAGTGGTAAACGTGGCATTCAACTAAGAGTAAGGTTGACTTGGTTTCCTAGTTCCTCAAAGGCTTTCTCGTTTGGGGATTGTTGTTGGGGTGGGATCTCCTTGTAGGCTTTGCTAGTTATCTTTGTCCAAATCGTGAAGATCGGGAGCCCTCCGTATCAATTGGTATCAGATGTCAAGGTTTCCACGATTTGGATTTGTATATGATACAGCCCGAGAGTTTTGTCAATCCAAAGGATGCTGGAAAGGTATGCAAACTTCAGAGATCCATCTATGGACTGAAGCAAGCATTACGGAGTTGGAATCTTCGCTTTGATGAAGTGGTCAAAGGGTTTGGCTTCATCAGGAACTACGAAGAGGCTTGTGTTTACAAGAAAGTAAGTGGGAGCGCAATAGCATTTCTAATACTCTATGTGGATGACATATTGTTGATTGGGAATGATGTATCTTTTCTTGACAATATTAAGACTTCGTTGAAAAATAGTTTTTCAATGAAAGACTTAGGCGAGGCAGCATACATATTAGGTATAAAGATCTATAGAGATAGATCAAAGCGCCTAATAGGGCTAAGCCAGAGTACATATATAGATAAAGTACTGAAGAGGTTCAGTATGGAAAACGCCAAGAAGGGGTTCTTGCCGATGTCGCACGGGAAAAGTTTGAGCAAGAATCAGTGTCCTTCGACAACTGATGAGCGAGAACGCATGAGTAAGATTCCATACGCATCCGCGATTGGGTCAATCATGTACGCCAAGATATGTACACGACCAGATGTGTCCTATGCTCTAAGTGTTACGAGCAGATACCAGAGTGATCCAGGTCATGATCATTGGACAGCAGTGAAGAATATCCTAAAGTACCTGAAGAGGACTAAGGATATGTTTCTCGTATACGGTGGTGACGAAGAGCTCGTTGTCAAGGGTTACACCGACGCCAGCTTTGTCACAGATCCGGATGATTTTCGATCTCAATCAGGCTTAGTGTATACACTGAACGGTGGCGCAGTGAGCTGGAAGAGTTCCAAGCAGGACACTGTGGCGGATTCTACAACGGAGGCTGAGTATATCGCCGCTTCAGAAGCGGCAAAGGAGGGCGTTTGGATTAAGAAGTTCGTCACCAAGCTTGGTGTGGTTCCGAGCGCGCTGGATCCTATGGAGCTCTATTGTGACAATAGTGGCGCCATAGCTCAGGCCAAGGAGCCAAGGTCCCACCAGAAGTCCAAACATATACAACGCCGATTCCACATCATTCGTGAATTGGTGGAGCGTGGAGACGTAAAGATATGCAAAATACACACGGATCTGAATGTGTCAGATCCGCTGACGAAGCCTCTACCACAAGCAAAGCATGAGCAACACCGGAATGCCATAGGTGTTAGGAGCTTAAGCATTGGCTAGATTATTGACTCTAGTACAAGTGGGAGACTGTTGGAAATATGCCCTACAGGCAATAATAAAGTTATTATTATTCTATTTTCATGTTCATGATTAAGTTTATGTTCTATGCTAGAATTGCATTGGTTCTTGAATATGAGATTCAGAGGAAAATCTAATTGCATGTGTGGAATAATAAACACCATTCAGATCCCTAGTCAGGCCTCTGGACTAGCTCATGTATTGTTGATGATCTTGTTTTCCTGATCATGGGCATTGTTAATGTAACAAGGATGCCGGCAATAAAGGGAACACATTGTTAAGGTAACAATGGTGTTGGATAGACCCCCTTATGAGATACTGCGAGATCACTTCGTCAATATGTTGTCAGTATCTTCTCATGATGTGTTAACGTTTACTTGCGTCCTTAGACCATGAGAATATCATAGACCCGGATACCGGATGGTTGCTTTGGGGTCATCAAACGTTACTCCGTAACTGGGTAATTATAAAGGTGACTTCCAGGTACACCAGAAAGTATATCGTGGTTCTAGATATGTCAAGACTGGGATTTGCCCATCCAGCGATGGGGAGATACACTCTGGGCCCACTCGGTATTACGGTGTCCAGCATCGCCTGGCCAGGTATTGTGACTAAAAGGTTAGTCACGGGGATACCAGAATACGGAAACGAGAAAAGAGTACAAACCGGTAACGAGGATAACTAGGTATGGTGATCAAGGAGTTGATCATAGGGATACCGTCAAAGTCTCGCCTCGGGTTGTGTAACGTATCGTGAGGCAAAAGGAATTGTATGCGACAATACAAGGTTCGCTCGATAAAGATCTTCGATGATATGTGGGAGTCGTTATGGGTGTCCAGATCCTGCTGATGATTATTGACTGGAAGGTGTCCCGGACATGTCCACATATACTCGAACCTATAGGGTCACACGCTTAACGTTTTAGCGACATTTAGGAATGCTACGATTTATGGAGAACGAGAGAGAAGGGTTCCGAAAGTGTTTCGGATGATCTCGAAAGTGTTCCGGGAGGTCCCGGATGGTTCCGGTGATGTCCGGAAGTGTTCTGGAAAGTATTGGAAGGTTCTAGAAGGTTCTGGAAGGTTCTAGAAGGTTCTAGAAATTTTAGAAGGTTCTGGAAGGTTCTAGTGGAGTTGGACTCCAACTCCAACAGGGTGTCCCTGCTGGAGTAGGACTCCACCTGCCTAGGGAGAGCTGCCCCAACCCCTATAAATAGAGGGGCAGGACACCTCAAAGAGCATCCAGGCAGCCCCAGAAGCAGCCCTAAACCCTAGGCCGGCCATCTTTAGATTGGCCACAGCCTTCTTTTTCTCTCTCTTCTAGATTGGATCTAGTACAGCTGCCGGCGCGCTGCTGCTTCTCCTTCTCGTAGATCCCCGCTGTTCTTGTGTGCTGGTCCACACATTACCGCGGTGTTGCTGATCCGGTACGCGTGGATACCTCGGAGACGTCGTACACTTCGGCGTTCGATCGGGCGAACTATTCGCGAGGAGATCGCTCTCGCGGCTGGGAGGTATAACCTAGCTGCGGGAGTCTGCGGACTTCATCGACATCGGTCAACTTCTCCGCTGCATTGACGTGATCGTCGAAGGTATGATCTCGTTGCCTGCACCTCGATAGTGATCTTGGGGTGGATTGTGCGCGGTAAATTTTGTTTTGCGTAGCACGTTCCCCAACAAATATCACTTGTAATGAAATTGCCATGTTAAAATTGCATATTTTAGGCAACCCATCTTGTAAGCCATGTTATGCCCAATCTAACATGCAAAATGATCATAATGCCCTTTGCGTTGCAAGAAACTTGATGACTACTTGCTCTCTCCATAAAGTTTCTTGTAACCATGCTAGTGTTCTAGATGTGCCATGTAACGAACCTCATCAAATTGCCTCTTTTCTTGCAACAAATATGTTGAACACTTGTTCTTTCCATAGATTTGTTTGCAACAATGACCTAATGCTTGAAAATCTGGAGTATGATGAGAATAATAACAAGAGCATACATGACACTCGAGAAACCATGATGCATAACACTAGGGATGCCATGAGTAAAAAGATACACGCTGCACATTGGCCATGCATCTTTAGCTCTTTTAGTGTTGAACAAAACAAGGAACATGGCATGATGGATGACGTGTATATATACCATGCATACACATTATAATCGTTATACATTTTGTGTGCTAATGGTGTTGTGCGAGGGAAGGAATACGTCATGACGTATGACGTGTTCATCTACCACGCATACACGTTGTTCGTTTGTCCTAGAGTTGGTGCAAGAAACAAGGTCTACACATCAATGGTCGAACAACATGCTCTGACCAACAGAAGCTTAAGCAACCAAGAAATGTTTGTGCCAAGCACCGCTACGCGTCAAGAGCTAACAAGGAAAGCACGACGAAACCTCACCAAGGTGAATTCTTTCCCTTGTGACAACTCTCTCATAAGCTTTAAGGATGGTCTACTCTTTGAGTGTTGTTTCTTCTTCATTGTCAGCTTGATGTATATCATGGAAGGAGAAATAACACCATGGAGTACCAACTACAAGGAAGACGTCGGTACGAGGTATCAAAGGGAAGCAGCTTGGACATCATCCCTCTTGGGCATTGAAGGAGCGGAGTCGAGGACGACTCCTTTTCAAGAAGGGGGGAATGATGCGGACATCGCTATGGACAACGCCCTATCAAGCTATTCAAATCCAAGTGACACATTGTTGGATCATATGTTGCCAAGACATGGCATGAAAAGGTGAATCTTCTCCTTTACATGTGTCCACCTAATCCCACTAAGAATGGCATGCTATTTTATGTCCCTATGTTTTGCATTCTTAGGTCTGGAGATCGTGATGTGAGGGCAAGGGAAGAAGCTGTCGCTGCAAAGGAGCAAAGGAACAACGGGACTGAAGAAGAGACTCCAAGCAGCATGTCCGGACATTCCGGACAATGGAGCCCGGACACTCCGGACATACCAATCCCGGAGGCACCGAGAATCCCGGAGGCACCGGGAACCCACAGCACACCCGGACACTCCGGGCAAACCCGGAGTCTCCGGATGTCCTCCACCAGGGATGTGCTCCTCTCGGGATGGTATCCGGACATTCCGGCCCCAAGCCCGGATACTCCGGATGGGTGGCCGAGAACGTCTTCCCCCAAATTCACGGCCGGACACTCCGGACCCCAGCCTCGGAGACTCCGGATGAACACTGCCCGGAGTGCCAACTCCAATCCTCCGGACGTCCACTGATCAAGACGTACGGACATTCCGGAAAACTTACCCCGGAATGTCCGGGCCCTACGGCCGGACACTCTGGACAAGGTACCCCGGAATGTCCGGGCGTACTGTCTGCGCACAGTAACGGGCCGAGGCCCATGTAATTAGTTGGCTTAGCCTTCTAGGATTACGGGGTTAGACCTATAAATACCCGTACCCAAACCCTAATTAGGATTAGACTTGACATTAAGACTAATAGAGAGCTTTGCTCCTAATCTAGGGTTAATCCCTCTAGATTTGGAGTTCCACCCTAGGCCTTTCTTTCCTTTTGGATTCAACGGATCGGCGCGTGCCTCCGAGTGGTAAACGTGGCATTCAACTAAGAGTAAGGTTGACTTGGTTTCCTAGTTCCTCAAAGGCTTTCTCGTTTGGGGATTGTTGTTGGGGTGGCATCTCCTCGTAGGCTTTGCTAGTTATCTTTGTCCAAATCGTGAAGATCGGGAGCCCTCCGTATCACCACGGCCCTAAAATCACGCACGCGGTGGCAACCAGGAGCCCTCTCTTCCATTTTTAAGCCTTCTCCCCGGCAAGGAAGGCACAGAGCCGCCGCCCCGACCACGCCGCCGTCCACCACTCCGCTCCGCCGTTGAGCGCGCCTCCGGCCGTGCTCTCCGTCTTCGCCTTGCACCTAGCCCTACCTATGGCGTTCTAGGGTAAGCCAAGCCTCATCCCTCATCCCTACCTATGACTTTTTTTAGTCGTTTGATTATTATTGTTGTTGTTGAACATGCATACATGCACCTGCTCTGATTTGTGCTGTGCAGGTGTGGAGGTGAGGCCCGAGAAACCCTACACCCGCCGCTACGACCCCTCCCATGGCCGTCTCCGCATTTGCCAGGTAGCCCCCCTCTCCTACTGCGTACTTCTGATTTCTAAAAGGGTTTTTGGAAACAAGATTGTTTAATCTGAGTTAGACTAATTGCTTACAATCCTTTTTACTTTGATCTAATTATTTTATTACTTTTTTTGGGTAAAATATGAATCTTAACTTGTGAACCTATCTTAGTATATGATGCGATATTGGCATCCCTTAACTGCATTTGTGGAAACTTAAGCTTTATCGTGTTATCTGAGCATTCACTTGGATACTAGACATGCTAAATTACACCTTCCTGTTGGAACTAAACAAAATTATTGGAGTGTTTTCTTCAGAGCATCGCAACCCTTTCCAACGGGTTTTTAGGGCACGTTATAAATAATTTTTATTATGGTTTTTAGGCTACACTGGGCAGTTGCGATGCTGCTACAAGGACGATGGTGCAATGTATTGTTGGTAACAAGACACCTGTCAGAGTGAGATAGATGAAAATTTCAGGCAACTGAAACTTAGCAAAACTGTTTTTCTTTTTGCTCGGTTCAACGATGAAAACAAAATCAATGGGTAAATCGTCAGCTAATTTACACCATAGGGTGGTAATAAATCAATTACATTAGGAAAGAGTAGATTATAATCTGGGTATACAATGGATCGATTTGCCCGTTGAAAAAGGCCACCCAGCTGCGGCCCAGAAACCACGGCCCTAAAATCACGCACGCGGTGGCAACCAGGAGCCCTCTCTTCCATTTTTAAGCCTTCTCCCCGGCAAGGAAGGCACAGAGCCGCCGCCCCGACCACGCCGCCGTCCACCACTCCGCTCCACCGTCGAGCGCGCCTCCGGCCGTGCTCTCTGTCTTCGCCTTGCACCTAGCCCTACCTATGGCGTTCTGGGGTAAGCCAAGCCTCATCCCTCATCCCTACCTATGACTTTTTTTAGTCGTTTGATTATTACTGTTGTTGTTGAACATGCATACATGCACCTGCTCTGATTTGTGCTGTGCAGGTGTGGAGGTGAGGCCCGGGAAACCCTACACCCGCCGCTACGACCCCTCCCATGGCCGTCTCCGCATTTGCCAGGTAGCCCCCCTCTCCTACTGCGTACTTCTGATTTCTAAAAGGGTTTTTGGAAACAAGATTGTAATCTGAGTTAGACTAATTGCTTACAATCCTTTTTATTTTGATCTAATTATTTTATTACTTTTTTTGGGCAAAATATGAATCTTTACTTGTGAACCTATCTTAGTATATGATGCGATATTGGCATCCCTTAACTGCATTTGTGGAAACTTAAGCTTTATCGTGTTATCTGAGCATTCACTTGGATACTAGACATGCTAAATTACACCTTGCAGTTGGAACTGAACAAAATTATTGGAGTGTTTTCTTCGGAGCATCGCAACCCTTTCCAACGGGTTTTTAGGGCACATTATAAATAATTTTTATTACGGTTTTTAGGCTACACTGGGCTGTTGCGATGCTGCTACAAGGACGATGGTGCAATGTATTGTTGGTAACAAGACACCTGTCAGAGTGAGATAGATGAAAATTTCAGGCAACTGAAACTTAGCAAAACTATTTTTCTTTTTGCTCGGTTCAACGATGAAAAAAAAATCAATGGGTAAATCGTCAGCTACTTTACACCATAGGGTGGTAATGAATCAATTACATTAGGAAAGAGTAGATTATAATCTGGGTATACAATGGATCGATTTGCCCGTTGAAAAAGGCCACCCGGCTGCGACCCAGAAACCACGGCCCTAAAATCACGCACGCTGTGGCAACAAGGAGCCCTCTCTTCCATTTTTAAGCCTTCTCCCCGGCAAGGAAGGCACAGAGCCGCCGCCCTGACCACGCCGCCGTCCACCACTCCGCTCCGCCGTCGAGCACGGCTCCGGCCGTGCTCTCCGTCTTCCTCTTGACCTAGCCCTACCTATGGCGTTCTGGGGTAAGCCAAGCCTCATCCCTCATCCCTACCTATGACTTTTTTTAGTCGTTTGATTATTATTGTTGTTGTTGAACATGCATACATGCACCTGCTCTGATTTGTGCTGTGCAGGTGTGGAGGTGAGGCCCGGGAAACCCTACACCCGCCGCTACGACCCCTCCCATGGCCGTCTCCGCATTTGCCAGGTAGCCCCCCCTCTCCTACTGCGTACTTCTGATTTCTAAAAGGGTTTTTGGAAACAAGATTGTTTAATCTGAGTTAGACTAATTGCTTACAATCCTTTTTATTTTGACCTAATTATTTTATTACTTTTTTTGGGCAAAATATGAATCTTAACTTGTGAACCTATCTTAGTATATGATGCGATATTGGCATCCCTTAACTGCATTTGTGGAAACTTAAGCTTTATCGTGTTATCTGAGCATTCACTTGGATACTAGACATGCTAAATTACACCTTGCTGTTGGAACTGAACAAAATTATTGGAGTGTTTTCTTCGGAGCATCGCAACCCTTTCCAACGGGTCTTTAGGGCACGTTATAAATAATTTTTATTACGGTTTTTAGGCTACACTGGGCAGTTGCGATGCTGCTACAAGGACGATGGTGCAATGTATTGTTGGTAACAAGACACCTGTCAGAGTGAGATACATGAAAATTTCAGGCAACTGAAACTTAGCAAAACTGTTTTTCTTTTTGCTCGGTTCAACGATGAAAAAAAATCAATGGGTAAATCGTTAGCTAATTTACACCATAGGGTGGTAATGAATCAATTACATTAGGAAAGAGTAGATTATAATCTGGGTATACAATGGATCGATTTGCCCGTTGAAAAAGGCCGCCCAGCTGCGGCCCAGAAAGCACAGCCCTAAAATCACGCACGCAGTGGCAACCTGGAGCCCTCTCTTCCATTTTTAAGCCTTCTCCCCGGCAAGGGAGGCACAGAGCCGCCGCCCCGACCACGCCGCCGTCCCCCACTCCGCTCCGCCGTCGAGCGCGGCTCCGGCCGTGCACTCCGTCTTCGCCTTGCACCTAGCCCTACCTATGGCATTCTAGGGTAAGCCAAGCCTCATCCCTCATCCCTACCTATGACTTTTTTTAGTCGTTTAATTATTATTGTTGTTGTTGAACATGCATACATGCACCTGCTCTGATTTGTGTTGTGCAGGCGTGGAGGTGAGGCCTGGGAAACCCTACACCCTCCGCTACGACCCCTCCCATGGCCGTCTCCGCATTTGCCAGGTAGCCCCCCTCTCCTACTGCGTACTTCTGATTTCTAAAAGGGTTGTTGGAAACAAGATTGTTTAATCTAAGTTAGTCCAATTGCTTACAATTCTTTTCATTTTGATCTAATTATTTTATTACTTTTTTTGGGCAAAATATGAATCTTAACTTGTGAACCTATCTTAGTATATGATGCGATATTGGCATCCCTTAACTGCATTTGTGGAAACTTAAGCTTTATCGTGTTATCTGAGCATTCACTTGGATACTAGACATGCTAAATTACACCTTGCTGTTGGAACTGAACAAAATTATTGGAGTGTTTTCTTCGGAGCATCGCAACCCTTTCCAACGGGTTTTAGGGGCACGTTATAAATAATTTTTATTACGGTTTTTAGGCTACACTGGGCAGTTGCGATGCTGCTACAAGGACGATGGTGCAATGTATTGTTGGTAACAAGACACCTGTCAGAGTGAGATAGATGAAAATTTCAGGCAACTGAAGCTTAGCAAAACTGTTTTTCTTTTTGCTCGGTTCAACGATGAAAAAAAAATCAATGGGTAAATCGTCAGCTAATTTACACCATAGGGTGGTAATGAATCAATTACATTAGGAAAGAGTAGATTATAATCTGGGCATACAATGGATCGATTTGTCCGTTGAAAAAGGCCACCCAGCTGCGGCCCAGAAACCACGGCCCTAAAATCACGCACGCGGTGGCAACCAGGAGCCCTCTCTTCCATTTTTAAGCCTTCTCCCCGGCAGGGAAGGCACAGAGCCGCCGCCCCGACCACGCCGCCGTCCACCACTCCACTCCGCCGTCGAGCGCGCCTCGGGCCGTGCTCTCCGTCTTCGCCTTGCACCTAGCCCTACCTATGGCGTTCTGGGGTAAGCCAAGCCTCATCCCTCATCCCTACCTATGACTTTTTTTAGTCGTTTGATTATTATTGTTGTTGTTGAACATGCATACATGATCCTGCTCTGATTTGTGCTGTGCAGGCGTGGAGGTGAGGCCCGGGAAACCCTACACCCGCCGTTACGACCCCTCCCATGGCCGTCTCCGCATTTGCCAGTTAGCCCCCCTCTCCTACTGCGTACTTCTGATTTCTAAAAGGGTTTTTGGAAACAAGATTGTTTAATCTGAGTTAGACTAATTGCTTACAATCCTTTTTATTTTGATCTAATTATTTTATTACTTTTTTTGGGAAAAATATGAATCTTAACTTGTGAACCTATCTTAGTATATGATGCGATATTTGCATCCCTTAACTGCATTTGTGGAAACTTAAGCTTTATCGTGTTATCTGAGCATTCACTTGGATACTAGACGTGCTAAATTACACCTTGCTGTTGGAACTGAACAAAATTATTGGAGTGTTTTCTTCGGAGCATCGCAACCCTTTCCAACAGGTTTTTAGGGCACGTTATAAATAATTTTTATTACGGTTTTTAGGCTACACTGGGCAGTTGCGATGCTGCTACAAGGACGATGGTGCAATGTATTGTTGGTAAGAAGACACCTGTCAGAGTGAGATAGATGAAAATTTCAGGCAACTGAAACTTAGCAAAACTGTTTTTCTTTTTGCCCGGTTCAACGATGAAAAAAAAATCAATGGGTAAATCGTCAGCTAATTTACACCATGGGGTGGTAATGAATCAATCACATTAGGAAAGAGTAGATTATAATCTGGGTATACAATGGATCGATTTGCCCGTTGAAAAAGGCCACCCAGCTGCGGCCCAGAAAGCACGGCCCTAAAATCACGCACGCGGTGGCAACCAGGAGCCCTCTCTTCCATTTTTAAGCCTTCTCCCCGGCAAGGCAGGCACAGAGCCGCTGCCCCGACCACGCCGCCGTCCACCACTCCGCTCCGCCGTCGAGCGCGGCTCCGGCCGTGCTCTCCGTCTTCGCCTTGCACCTAGCCCTACCTATGGCGTTCTGGGGTAAGCCAAGCCTCATCCCTCATCCCTACCTATGACTTTTTTTAGTCGTTTCATTATTATTGTTGTTGTTGAACATGCATACATGCACCTTGTCACGGACCCGGGATCCACAGATGGTTAGGGGAACGCGAAGTCGCCAAGGACCGAAGGACTCGTCAGCCCGGTGGCACGGTACTTGCGCCGTACGCACCCAGACGGAACGATCCGACACCCGCCACGTGCGAGCCGGCCGGAAGCGACCAATCTTCCCAGAACCACCTATAGATCCCTGACCCCGTGAAGGGGTAATACCGCGCGATAAGATTGCGCTCCATGATAGTCATAGGAGGACTAGAGCCCGGGATATGCACCCCCTCAACCCAACCTAGCCACGAGGTGCGACTCTGGGAGGTCCAGCTCTGCTCTGCCGTCAGCGCGAGGCGTGACGGTCATAGGAGACTTAACGAGTACGGGACGAATCCCCTGGATCGACTCCACCAGAACTACACAGGACTAGTGGTTCGCTCACCTCTGCCATCACGAAATGCAATCCTAACCCGCAATAAGACCGCTGCACAGTTGCCCACATACTTCATCACATACACGCATTGTACATGGGCAACCCGGATAACAACTCGGATACCACAACGAAGCACTACAATATGATATTAATACTAGTCGTCCACAGAGTGAACTTAAAGATGCATCAGTCGGTCATAACCGAAGGTTGTAGTCAAGTTAGAAATATTTACAACACAGCGGAAAAAGAACAAAAGCCCACAGCGGTGCATCAACCGCTGCTTAAAACCCAAACTTTCCCACGAGTCGAACACTGACCAAGGAAGCCGACGAACTAGGCATCATCGTAAAACTCCGCAACGGTTGGCTCACCTGCACAAGTCTAGGAATATCCTAGGTGAGTACAAAAGTACTCGCAAGACTTAATCGTGCTTGATTAAATGCCCTACACATGGATTCACTACTGCAGGAAATAAACATGATGCTTCTCAGAGTAACAATATACAGTTTAAGAACATGGCATTACAAGATAATAGCGGAAACATAGTGATCAAACCTCGCTCCCAAGAGATACGCAATTCAAACACGACATAATGGTATTGAACATGACACTTCAATTCTCTTGAGAACTACATGTCCCCAATAAATCACCCATCCAACAATTATTCATTTCATCTCTCTCTCGAACCGTTACCGGCAATGCATCTCCATGAGAATAACAATGTGCCCTCCACCGGAGGTAGCTAGCCTCCGCGTGACCGGGACTCATCCATCCGATAAACTCATGGCAGAGATTCCGATAACGTTCACGCGTGGCAGGGGGAGTAATACGATGAAGTCACCTCCAGCTGGTATAGCGACAACACAACTTCAAACACCGGGGTCGCCCTATAGCTTCAATTAATACCAGCTTTATTCATCCTTACTCCACCCTCGACTCTCGCATCTCACTTATCACAAATTCCAATAGATAGAGTATTCCAATTTAATTCTCAGTACACAAGGTACAACACACCGCAACCCTAGCATGCTAGTTAGGCGCATTCGATCACAAGATAAACAAACAACACATGGAGTAATAGGGAACATATAATAAAATGCAACAAGCTCTGCTTGCCTTCGTCGTAGGGTTCGGAGACTTGGGTGAGCTCAACGGTTTGCGGATCTTCCTCTTCGGGCTCTGTCGCAAACAACACGAGCCATCGGAAAATAAACGATGAAATAAAATAAGTTCCAGCATGTATGCATGATGAACTAAATTAGGGATGCAACCTTGAAATGAGTCATGGTTGCTAGGGTTTTATGGTTACGAGGTTTTGCTCAATTTCAATTGCATGAAAATTAACATGTTGTCCTAACAATTTGATGCATGGCTTATTGGGGTTAAGCTTTAGTTAGGGTTATACGTGATATGCACGACGAATGATTAAACCTAGGGTAACATTTTTAGAGGAAACAAACTAAGAAGGCAATTACCAAAGTAGGAGTTATTTGGTTATTCTAACCCACGCATGCATACTATGTTAGATTAAACCTTATTGGGATTTCAACATATAGGCTTAGGTTTAGTTGAAAATGCAAACAAGGAGGAATATTCATGGGCACACCAAGGTATAGTTTTTAGAACTATAGTTATCAACTATAACATTTTCAATATTCCATACTTGGCATTTGCTCCTAGCTTCTCAATCCTAACACAAACATATCCTGCAAGAACACCCATCACAAATACTAAATACATTCCCCCAAAACCCACCCTTAGCTGGTCTTGCTTCACTAGGGAGGAGTAGCCCGGAGGAGTAGCCCGGAGGGGATTCCGGATGGAGCTCCGGGTGGCTGCTGCTGTGTTCTCAGCTTGGACCTGGGAAAAAGAGAAGAAGGAGGGGAGATGAGGGGAGGAGGAGAGGAGGGGAAATGCAGGGAAGGAGGGAGGGGAGGAAGAGAGGAGGAAGCTCACCGGAGGAGCGGCGCTGGCTCGCCGGAGCTGGCGCCGGAGTTGAAGAAGAAGGAGCTGCCGGTTGGGGAAGAAGAGCACGGGATTGAGAAAAATGGGGAGGATCTAGCCGGGAGAAGAAAAAGAGGAGGGGGGGGGATCCCCGGCCCTTTTATATGGGGACCGGCGTGTTCACCGGCGTGGCGCCACCGCCCAACGCCCCCAACCCACGGCCGCGACGTGGCAGTGAGTTCTGACACTCGGACGCTCACCCGGAAGCAATCCGGAAATGACCCGAATCCGGGCCGCCCGGACGTACCGCTCGGAGGGTCCGGATGGGACCTCCGGCCTTCACAAATGCCCGATTTTCTTCTCTGGACTCACTCGGAAAACAATCCGGAATCCACTCGGATTCCGAGCTCACTCGGACGTTCATCCCGGAGGCTCCGGATGGAACCTCCGGTTGCACCGGAATTCCTAAATTGCTCTCTGGACTCACCCGGAATTTCACTCGGAAGCCATCCGGAATTTCCGGACAGCCCGGAGGTTGAACTCGGAGGCTCCGGATCAACCTCCGACTGACCGACTCACCCAACACCCGTACTGGACTCACCCGGAAATTGAGTTCGGAAGCCACCCGGAATCTCCGGGTCACCCGGAGGTTCACTCGGAGGGTCCGGACCAACTTCCGGATCAACACAGAGAAGGAAAATTCTCCCCAAATTCATTTTGGGTTTTTGGCATTTTGAGCTATAGGACATATTAGGGTTTAAGTGCTATGATTGTCCCAAATAAGTTGATTGGTGTTAATTTGTTGAAAATGGTTACCTAAGATGAGATATGCACATATTCTATAAAACATGACTTCTTAATATTCAAGTTTTATGCAAGGGTTAGGATGAATGATGTCATGTATGCATGAGGCAAAATGGAATCTTATTTATATATATTAAGATGGGTGTTACAAAATCTACCCCCCTTACAAAGATCTCGACCCGAGATCTCTAACGGTCGACAACAAACAAGAAAGGAAACTCGCTTCTAAGCCAATCTTCATGCTCCCAAGTGGCTTCGTCTTCGGTGTGGTTACTCCATTGCACCTTGAGAAACTTGATGGCTCGATGTCGAGTTTTACGCTCAGATTCATCCAGAATGCGTACTGGATGTTCCCGGTAGGTGAGGTCTTCATGTAGTACTTCCATCTCAGGGTTGACTTTCGTTTCGGGGATGCGATGGCAAGCTTTCAGCTGGGACACATGAAAAACATCATGCAATCGAGATAGCTCAGGAGGTAACTCCAGCTGATAGGCCACGGTTCCTCGCTTTGGCTAGGATTCGATAGGGACCGATGTAGCGAGGAGCTAACTTTCCTTTCATGGCAAAGCGGCGAACACTTCGGAAAGGAGTGACCTTAAGGTACACATTATCCCCAATCTGAAAGTAACTTCGCGACGACGAGGATCGGCATAGCTCTTCTGCCTAGACTGAGCTTCACGAAGACGTTCTCGTATGAGGTGAACTAAGTCTTCGGCTTCCTCAATTGGATTAGGTCCAAAGAATTGTCTCTCACCGGTCTCGGACCAGTTCAATGGAGTCCTACATTTCCTTCCATAAAGTACTTCAAATGGTGCCATACCGAGACTAGCTTGATAACTATTATTGTAGGCAAACTCTGCATACGGCAAGCAATCTTCCCAATTGGAACCCAATGTGAGAGCACATGACCTCAACATGTCTTCAAGAATTTGATTTGTACGCTCCACTTGACCTCCTGTTTGAGGATGAAAAGCGGTACTGAATGACAGGGAAGTCCCCATAGCCTCGTGTAAGCATTTCCAGAACCGGCTGGTGAATTGGGTGCCTCGATCCGAAACAATTCTTTTGGGAACACCATGAAGACAAACAATTCTGGCGATGTACAACCTTGCTAGGTGGCTCACTTTATGCGTTGTCTTCACGGGGATGAAGTGAGCGACTTTGGAAAGACGATCCACAATCACCCATATTGCATCATTGCCCTTCGGGGATTTCGGTAAGCCTACCACAAAATCCATACCAATCTCTTCCCATTTCCACTCGGGAATAGGGAGTGGCTGAAGCAGGCCTCGCAGGTCTTTGATGTTCGGCCTTCACACGACGGCACACATCGCACTCGGCAACATAGCGAGCGATCTCCCGCTTCATTCGGGTCCACCAAAATCGGCGACGAAGGTCTTGGTACATCTTGGTACTGCCAGGATGAATGGCCAACGGGGAGTTATGGGCTTCATGGAGAATCTGGTCCTTCAGCTGTTGGTCTTTGGGCACCACAAGTCTTTTCCCAAACCACAGGATTCCATCTTTATCTTCAGTGAAACAGGTCGTTGTTCCATCCTTCACTTTTTCTCGGATTTTCTGCATACCAACATTCTGAGCTTGGGCAGCCTTGATTTGGTCTTCTAAAGGATGGTTTATCTCAAGAGTGGCGAGGGTACCTTGCTCAACCATCTCCAGATTGAGCCGCTGAAATTCTTCATGAAGTGGGGGCTGGTGCTTCATAATCATGGTGTTGTTGCAATAAGCCTTCCGACTAAGTGCATCGGCAACAATGTTGGCCTTACCGGGGGTATAATTTAAACCCAAGTCATAGTCCTTGATGAGCTCAAGCCATCTCCTTTGGCGAAGGTTCAGGTCTGGTTGGGTAAACAGGTACTTTAAGCTTCGGTGATCGGAATAGATTTCACAACGGTTACCGATGAGGAAATGTCGCCAAATCTTGAGAGCATGCACTACGGCAGCTAACTCCAAATCATGGGTGGGGTAGTTGGCTTCATGAGGGCGCAGTTGACGTGAAGCATAAGCTACCACGCGACCTTCTTGCATGAGGACACAACCCAACCCATTCCGAGAAGCGTCACAATACACCTCGAAGCTTTTGTGGATATCTGGGAGGATAAGCACTGGAGCTGATGTTAATTTCTTCTTGAGATCTTGGAAACTCTCTTCACATTTGTCGGACCACACGAACTTCTTGTCCTTCTTTAACAGTTCGGTCATTGGCTTTGCTATGGAAGAGAAACCTTCAATGAACCGACGGTAATAGCCTGCCAGACCTAGGAAACTGCGAATTTGGGTAACTGACTTAGGTTGCTTCCATTCTTGAACGGCTTGCACTTTGCTCGGGTCCACAGCGACACCTTCTGCTGAAAGAACATGACCCAAAATTCCATTTGGGATTTCCAAAATTCACACTTGGAGAACTTTTGCGTACAACCGATGCTCTCGGAGCTTCTCGAGCACCTTCCTCAGATGGTTTTCGTGCTCCGGTTCAGATTTAGAATAGATGAGGATATCATCAATAAAGATGATCACAAACTGATCAAGATACTCCATGAACACCGAATTCATGAGTTGCATAAAGGTGGAAGGAGCGTTGGTTAATCCGAAGGACATGACGGTATATTCGTATGACCCATAACGAGTGGTAAAAGCTGTTTTAGGAATGTCTTCAGATCTGATTTTAATCTGGTGGTAACCCAACCTGAGATCGATCTTGGAGAAGACACATGCTCCGGTCAATTGGTCGAATAGGTCATCGATTCGGGGAAGAGGATATTTGTTCTTCACGGTGAGCTCATTCAACGGGCGGTAATCAACTACCATCCGCAAGCTCGAATCTTTCTTCTTCACGAACATGGCAGGACAACCCCACGGTGAGGAACTAGGTCTAATGAAGCCCTTGTCTTCAAGCTCTTTGAGTTGTTTCTTCATCTCTAACAACTCATTCGGGGGTATCCGATATGGACGCTTCGAAACAGGAGCAGTCCCAGGCGGGAGTTCAATAACAAACTCAACCGCTCGATCAGGAGGCATACCAGGCAATTCCTCAGGGAAAACATCTGAATACTCACAAACCACGGAAACAACTCAAGTCCTTGGGTAGGAGTGCCACTCACGGCGAAGAGATGCCCTGACAAGGATGGCGATATAAACTTCACTTCCTTGCCAGAGTTGGCAACAAGAGAAACCGACCTTTCGGCACAGTCTATTTTTGCCTTGTACTGGGACTAACCAATTCATCCCCAAAATAACATCTAGCCCTTCTGATCCCCAGAACTACCATATCGGCTAGGAATGCTTCTCCACCAATCTCTAGCTTAACACCCTCACAGACACGCTCGGTCCTCAACTCCGAGCCGGGTGTTGCAACGATAAGAGGATGATGCAATGCTGATGATGGAATATGATTCTCATGTGCAAATTTGCTGGATATAAAAGAATGAGATGCTCCCGGAATCAAAGAGAACTAAGGGCAGAAGCTGAGTTGACGGGAAGCGTACCCAAAACCACCTCGGGTGCTTCTTGAGCTTCCTCGGCAGTGACATGGTTTACTCTGCCACGGCCGGGGACTTGTGGCTTGTTGGGGGCTGGACCCCTACTTGAGAGCTTCCAGTTGCTTGTCCTTGCTGTAGCTTCGGGGCAAAGGAGAGCCCTGTGCGTGGATGGGAGCAATTGTTGGCGAAATGCCCCATATTACCACAATTATAACACCTCACTTTGCTGTAGTCAAGCTGGGGTCGCAACTGACCTCCCTGTGGGGCGAGGCTGATAACTCTGTTGCTGAGGACGGGGTGCATAGCCTTGTGGTCTTGGCGGATATGGTCCCGCAAGACGGGGTGGTTGTGGTTGCCATACCCTTGGTCTCTGCGAACTGCTTGCTGCGGACTTTAGCAGTTCTCTCTCGCGCTTTTCGGGAGTGACTGAGAGCTAACTCCTTGGCTTCAACTTTAATGGCCTTGTTCACGAGATGTTGAAAATTGTTCACGTCGACAGTAGCAAGCTTAGCTTGCATCTCCTCATTCAACTTTTCCATAAACTTCTCCACCTTATCTTCGTCTGTGGATACCTCCCGCTGAGCATAACGCGCCAGATGATTGAATTCACGAAGAAACTCCAGAAACTGTCTTCCTGCCCTGACGAAGATTACGAAATTCTTCCTTCTTTAACGCCATAACACTGGCAGGGATATGAAATTCCCGGAATCCAGACCGGAACTCTGCCCAGGTAACGACATGACCCTGGTGCTTGCATGGCGAGGAAATTATCCCACCAATCTGCAGCAGCACCCTCGAGGAAATGAGAAGCAAAATTAACCTTATCCGCTTCTGCACACTGAGCCATCTGAAGCTTTCTCTCAATTGTGCGAATCCAGTTATCTGCTTCCAATGGGATCATCTGCTCGGTCAAAAGTGGCTGGTTGGGTTCGCTGGAAGTCAGCCAGACCACCTCGAGCATGCCCACCTCCTGGGCCCTGATTGCGTACAAGCTGCTCAAGAATTCTGTTCTGCGTCACCAGCAAATCCGCAATGTTAGGTTGCTGCGGAGGAGGAGGTGGCACTTCCTCCTCGTCGCGTCCACGACGAGCACGACCAGCTCCGCGGGTTCCCTGTTGCCATCCTGTTGCAACAATCGACAACCCGATGAGACGATGGCATGAGAGGCTGGGAAACAAAACTTCCCACGATAGTAAAGCAAGGTATGCATGAATATGTCACATTAGCTCATACATATTTTCAAGGAAAATGGAGTATGAAGCAAATGTACGAACGATTGACCATAATACACAAATGTATTAATTCGTTCAACATAATTCATTACATGGGGCTGCGGTTTAAATCACCATAAAGGGGAGATAAACATACACAATGTACCAAAATTGGCAGCCACCAATACCCGTTTACATGCCTCCAAAAGCTACCTAAGGGTTAGGGTTTGGGTCAACCTTACATCACAAAATTGGGACCCAAACAGATGCTAACACTGAACCACACTGTTATGGACTGTACGGAGACGCTCCATTACGACGAATCTCCATTGCCTCCAAGTCAGTGGGAATAGGGACCATGGTATGAAACAAAGGGATCCCATGGCCAAGCTGAGGAATGACGGTGGGGATGCGACGAACGCCACCCACAGCCATTTGCGGGCGCAGGACGTCAGGTTGAACTCCAATCTCTATCCCGCCCACTGATGGATAAGAATGCATCCACGGACCTCCTTCATAGACCGAGTAGATGCCTTCCCCGGTCCAGAAGTGTGGTGGCGGTGCGAAGAAGTTCCCTTGGTGTCGAGCCAGCTCAAGGGAGATGATGAGTCGGTGGCGATACCGCCTCACCTCGAAACCACGGGCACGATACGCCACGTCCAAAGATCGGACGAGACGGCCCAGATGAGCTAGTGCCACATTAGGTTCTTGAGTAAAGTCTTCAGATGGTGCCACGGTCTCCATGGGAGTCCGCGATGGAAAGAAGGAGAAGGGGCCCGCAGCGAGGCCCGGTAGCTCATGACGAAGATGGCACATGGCCGAATAAGCTGCGTCTTGGACAGCAGACTCCAGCTCTGCTCCATAACCGTTGAAGAACACGGCTGATGAGGAGGATCACTCTCACGCGGTTGGATGAACACGCGCGCCCGATACTCGTACATGCCGAAACCCTAGGTTGGCCCTATGCACGAGATATTCCGGGAGATATGGAAATCCGAGTTCCCGAAGCATGTACAAAAGCACCTCCGGAAACCCTTCGACATCCAATCCATGGGTAGCATGCACCAACTGAAAAGAGGCCATCTGACAAAACAGGGAACAATTCAAGGTCAGCCACAAGCAAAAACAAATGCAATAGAGGAGGAATTTTCAGAACTAAGACCGATGAGGGTAAGGAATAAAGAAGCAATCTACTTAATAGATTTTAAACATAGGTTTTTAACTTTGCAAATAGTTTTCTCGGCGATGCCAAGTCCTAACTAACGCCCACCTGCAATTGGCTTCCTACGGTCTGCTCGGCTCTGATACCAAGCTGTCACGGACCCGGGATCCACATATGGTTAGGGGAACGCGAAGTCGCCAAGGACCGAAGGACTCGTCGCCCGGTGGCACGGTACCTGCGCCGTACGCACCGAGACGAACGATCCGACACCCGCCACGTGCGAGCCGGCCGGAAGCGACCAATCTTCCCAGAACCACATATAGATCCCTGATCCCGGTGAAGGGGTAATACCGCGCGATAAGATTGCGCTCCATGATAGTCATAGGAGGACTAGAGCCCGGGATATGCATCCCCTCAACCCAACCTAGCCACGAGGTGCGACTCTGGGAGGTCCAGCTCTGCTCTGCCGTCAGCGCGAGGCGTGACGGTCGTAGGAGACTTAGCGAGTACGGGACGAATCCCCTGGATCGACTCCACCAGAGCTACACAGGACTAGTGGTTCGCTCACCTCTGCCATCACGAAATGCAATCCTAACCCGCAATAAGACCGCTGCACAGTTGCCCACATACTTCATCACATACACGCATTGTACATGGGCAACCCGGATAACAACTCGGATACCACAACGAAGCACTACAATATGATATTAATATTAGCTGTCCACGAAGTGAACTTAAAGATGCATCAGTCGGTCATAACCGAAGGTTTTAGTCAAGTTAGAAATATTTACAACACAGCGGAAAAAGAACAAAAGCCCACAGCGGTGCATCAACCGCTGCCTAAAACCCAAACGATCCCACGAGTCGAACGCTGACCAAGGAAGCCTGCGAACTATGCATCTTCATAAAACTCCGCAACGGTTGGCTCACCTGCACAAGTCTAGGAATATCCTAGGTGAGTACAAAAGTACTCGCAAGACTTAATCGTGCTTGATTAAATGCCCTACACATGGATTCACTACTGCAGGAAATAAACATGATGCTTCTCAGAGTAACAATATACAGATTAAGAACATAGCATTAACAAGATACTGAGGAACATAATGAGCAAACCATGCCCAAGAGATACACAATTCAACACACGACATAATGGTGTTTGAACATGACACATCCAATTCTCTTAAGAATCACATGTCCCAATAATCACACATCCACAATTATCATTTCACTTCTCTCTCGAACCGTTACCGGCAATGCATCTCCATGAGAATAACAATGTGCCCTCCACCGGAGGTAGCTAGCCTCCGCGTGACCGGGACTCACCATTCGATAAGCTCATGGCAGAGATTCCGATAACGTTCACGCGTGGCAGGGGGAGTAATACGATGAAGTCACCTCCGGCTGGTATGGCGACAACACAACTTCAAACACCGGGGTCGCCCCTATAGCTTCAATTAATACCAGCTTTATTCATCTTTACTCCACCCTCGGCTCTCGCATCTCACTTATCTCAAATTTCAGTAGATCAAGTATTCCAATTCAATTCTCACTACACAAGGTACAACACACCGCAACCCTAGCATGCTAGTTTGACGCATTCGATCACAAGTAAACAAGCAACACATGGAGTAATAGTGAACAGATAATAAAATGCAACAAGCTCTGCTTGCCTTCGTCGTAGGGTTCGGAGACTTGGGTGAGCTCAACGGTTTGCGGATCTTCCTCTTCGGGCTCTGTCGTAAACAACACGAGCCATCGGAAAAGAAACGATAAAATAAAATAAGTTCCAGCATGTATGCATGATGAACTAAATTAGAGATGCAACCTAACATGCGTCATGGCTACTAGGGTTTTATGGTTACGAGGTGTTTCTCAATTTCAAATGCATGAAAATTACTGTGTTGTCCTAGCAATTGGATGCATGGCTTATTGGGGTTAAGCTTTAGTTAGGGTTATACAGTGATATGCACGACGAATGATTAAACCCTAGGGTAACTCTTTAGGGAACACGATCAAAAGTAATCTAATAATTAGCAAACTAGGCATTTTGATTTACATAACATGCAGTATAAATTTAAGAATTGGGATTTCAACTATAGACTTAGCTTTATCAGAAATTTTGCATACAAGGTGAACGTGTCAAATGGAACACCAGGATTAAACTATTAAATAGAAGACTTTATAAAGATTCAAAGGTACAAGTTTGTTCCAACTTGGCTTCTCCTATTTAGAAATCTAACACAAACATATCCTGCAAAGAGTAACACTCCTTGCCCCAACCATAGAACTAGCACACCCCCAAACCCACCCTTAGCTGCTCTTGCTTCACTAGAGGAGGAGCAGCTCGAGGAGTAGCCCGGAGGAGATTCCGGATGAGCTCCGGGTGGCTGCTGCTCGGAGCTGAGCTCGTTGGACCTGAGCAAAAGAAGAGGAGGGGAAGGAGTGAGGGGAAGGGGAAGGAATGCAGGGAGAAGGGAAGGAGAGAGGGGAGGAAAGGCTCACCGGAGGAGCGGCGCTGGCTCGCCGGAGCTGGCGCCGGAGTTGAAGAAGAAGGAGCTGCCGGTTGGGGAGATGAGCACGGGGGAAGTGAGAAAAATGGGGAGGAGTTGGCCGGGGAGGAGAAAAAGAGGAAGAGGGGTTTCCCTGGCCCTTTTATATGGGGGCCGGCGAGTTCACCGGCGTGGCGCCACCGCCCAACGCCCCCAACCCACGGCCGCGACGTGGCAGAGTGTTTCTGACACTCGGACGCTCACCCGGAATCAATCTGGAAATGACCCGGAATCCGGGCCGCCCGGACGTACCGCCCGGAGGGTCCGGATGGGCACATCCGGCCTTCACAAATGGAACTATTTCTTCTCTGGACTCACTCGGAAAACAATCCGGAATCCACTCGGATTCCGAGCTCACTCGGACGTTCATCCCGGAGGCTCCGGATGGAACCTCCGGTTGCACCGGAATCCTAAAACTTGCTCTCTGGACTCACCCTGGAATTCCACTCGGAAGCCATCCGGAATTTCCGGACAGCCCGGAGGTTGGACTCGGAGGTTCCGGGATCGAACCTCCGGCTGACCGACTCACCCAACACCCGTACTGGACTCACCCGGAAATTAGTTCGGAGCCCACCCGGAATTTCCGGGTCATCCCGGAGGTTGCACTCCGGAGGGTCCGGACCAACTTCCGGATCAACACAGAGAAGGAAAACTCTCCCCAAATTCATTTTGGGTTTTTGGCATTTTGAGCTATAGGACATATTAGGGTTTAAGTGCTATGATTTGTCCCAAATAAGTTGATTGGTGTTAATTTGTTGAAAATGGTTACCTAAGATGAGATATGCACATATTCTATAAAACATGACTTCTTAATATTCAAGTTTTATGCAAGGGTTAGGAATAAATGATGTCATGTATGCATGAGGCAAAAATGGAATCTTATTTATATATATTAAGATGGGTGTTACACACCTGCTCTGATTTGTGCTGTGCAGGCGTGGAGGTGAGGCCCGGGAAACCCTACACCCACCGCTACGACCCCTCCCATGGCTGTCTCCGCATTTGCCAGGTAGCCCCCCTCTCCTACTGCGTACTTCTGATTTCTAAAAGGGTTGTTGGAAACAAGATTGTTTAATCTGAGTTAGACTAATTGCTTACAATCCTTTTTATTTTGATCTAATTATTTTATTACTTTTTTGGGCAAAATATGAATCTTAACTTGTGAACCTATCTTAGTATATGATGCGATATTGGCATCCCTTAACTGCATTTGTGGAAACTTAAGCTTTATCGTGTTATCTGAGCATTCACTTGGATACTAGACATGCTAAATTACACCTTGCTGTTGGAACTGAACAAAATTATTGGAGTGTTTTCTTCGGAGCATCGCAACCCTTTCCAACGGGTTTTAGGGGCACGTTATAAATAATTTTTGTTACGGTTTTTAGGCTACACTGGGCAGTTGCGATGCTGCTACAAGGACGATGGTGCAATGTATTGTTGGTAACAAGACACCTGTCATACTCTGTAGTTTGAATCCTAGATTGGCTGAGATGTGCCATCTAGAGATCGAGCTGGAGGAGGACGATGAGGTTCTGTTTTCAATACTGGGTCAGAGTTCCGTTCATCTCTCTGGATATTACCTCCGTCCAAGCGGCAGGTGCAATGCAGGAGACGAAGAATCGTATCCTTTTTGAAAGGCTCGTCTTATTCTGTGTTTCACTTTTATGTGGCATTTCAGGCTTTATAGTTCATTCTTAACCTTATAATTAGAGAATCTTACGGGGAGGATGTTGGAGAGTCTGATACTGATGAAGAGTCTGATGCGAGTGAGGACAGCTATGAATCTGACTTTATTGATTATGGTGAGGCTGCAGTATGTGAGGATGATTATGTTTCTGACTCTATCGATGATGGTGATGTGTGCTCCACCCCTGATCGCCACAATCAACAAGGTACATGATTGAGTTATGTGATACTGACTTATGTAGCATATTTTTCACATACAGATACTCACTTTTAGTATTCTTTTCATGAAACTTAAATGATGTTTATCAAATTTTGGACTTATCTTTCTCGTAGCACCTTTGTAATTCATAGCTCAGAATGGTAACGGTGAAATTATGGATAAATTGTGTTCTACTTTTATTGGTTATTACACATTTACTTTTTGCATGACATGTTGACACCAGTATACTATAGATGACATAATGTAAGCTCACTGCATGATTGTTTGACGGCTTCTGTTTTTAATCTGCTTCTGTAAAGTTTAAAGAACATGCCTTTTCAACTATGTCATGACAAGTGTCACCACTGCTAGATTGGTGCTTTTTTGTATTGTGTTATTCTGTTCACAGCTTATATTTGTGTTCACACAATGCGAATTGATGCTGTGCCATGTCTAATACACATATCTTCTCAAAATTCCATCCTACTAATCTGTAGCATTCTAATATTTATTCCATAGTTTTTGAAAAGAATGCTGGTAAGGTTGAACAACGGGGACGCTTACAGAAGAAGAAAGTTGACAGTACTGATGACAACAATGATGATTCTCCATACAAGCCTGCAGTCAGGCGCAATTCTCATTCAATATTTGATAGTGGCAGTGATGATGATGATTACTTGCCTAAATCTGTTTCTTTGGCTAAGAAAAATAGTGCTAAAGTTCCTGAGGAAATCAGACCTGAAAATGTTCAGCCAAATGATGTGACCAGAGAAAAGAGTAATGATGCCAGAAAAAGAAAAAGTGATGCCATCAATCAGGACCCTGCATCCCCGATGTATATCTCTGCTCCCTAGTTAAGCGTATATGTGTTTCTATTGTGTTTACTGAATATTGATCTGTACCATGTTATGTGACATGAGCAGGGATGTAACAGAGGTGAATGGATCATCAATTTCGAAACGAGAAGCTGAAATAAAAAGGAAATCCAAGAAAAAGAAGAGAACTCCATTAGAGGCAGAAGATGGAAAGCATTCCAAAAACATAAGAACATTGGAAGATGGGTTGATCATAGAAGATCTGTCAGGAGGAGACCGAGATGCAAAAGTGGCTTCTGATGGCGACAAGGTAGCCCCGAGCTTCCCTTCTTGGGCTTGCCATGTTGTATGATTGTAGCTCATGAATGTAATTATGTGCTTGTCTAAGCTCCTTCCATTGTGATCATTTTACAATTAACACTAAGATCAATGTTAACTTAGTATGCAGTCAGTACTTTGTAATTTAGACACCAAGACACATCGCCCCAAAGAAGACATGCAAATAACCCTGCTTTACTTGTGCAGGTTTATATCAAATATGTCGGCAAGCTGCAGGATGGGAGAACCGTTCAATCTAATGCCGGGGAAAAGCCTTACAAGTTTAAGCTTGGTAAATATTGACAAACTGCTTCACCTTTTTCTACTGTGTTTGGATTTTTAATGTAAATGCTTACAATGCATATCTTGCTGACCACAGGTGCTGGGAAAGTGATCCGAGGATGGGATGTTGGTATTTGTGGTAATCATCTCGGAGCTCACTTTTGAATGTTCCAAAGTCATTTTTTGGAGTATGATTTACAGTTTTATGATATTGACTGTAGGTATGCGTGTTGGCGACAAAAGGAGGCTAACTGTCCCCCCATCCATGTGGTACACATTTGACATTGTTTACTCTCCAGCTTTCAGTTGTATATACTTTGCAAATAATGCTTTTCTGCTGTTTGTGGATCATGTTTATTCTACAGTGACAGTGATAGAGCAGTTGAAGAAGTACCCAAAGATTCAACAATCATTTATGAAATTGAGTTAGTGAAAGTCCGGTGAAGCCAAATCGCATCCCAAGCTTCATGTTTGTGTTGTATGCCGAAGGCTGCAACACTAGAGCACATGGATTTTTTGTCGAGCAATCAGATTGCGTAGTTTGTTCTGCATGCATGATGTTTTGTTCTAGCAGAATTATTCTGCCCCGCTCCATAGAATGTCAGACCGCCGTATTACATCAGTGACATGTTTTGACAGTATTCCATAGAAGATAAATATCTAAATATTATGGTAGCAGGCACCTGGGGTTGATGTCCCCGTGATATGAAAGGCAAATGCTAAAGTAGCATCTGCTTTCGCAGTTAATCCTACTTGAGATGGTATGATCTTATATAGCTCCAATGACGTTGCTGGTCAGGCTGCAAGGCAACAAGTTGCAGTTGTGCTGAATTCGTGGATACTGTGATTTTGCAAGAATTGCTGCACCGTGCAATTTGCATTACGCACAAATTAAAGGAATAATCTTGGGTACTTGTGTGATAAATAGTTATCGTTCCATGTCTTCGCAGAAGAGTGCCGAAGTCCCAGAGCCTACCCTGCATTTAGCAGTTATTTAACTGCAAGTTTATATAGTTTGCTAGAGGTAGCTGATAATTCAACGTGTCCTTCTGGGTTCATATACCTTGGAATACATTGAGAAAAAGTTATCTCAACCATGGAAACCGCGCTTCACGGTGCCGGTGCGCTTGTGGGTGGCATTGGTAGCTTTTTTTGGGGGGTTTAGGAATACACGTCTTACATGAACCTAATGAGGCTATCAGGTGAACGCGCCTCTTATGCGGATGGTTCAGGTTTCCATCTGAGCCAATCAGACATGGCGCAACTAGATGGTGACGGCTCTCGGTCATCCTATCGTGCGAGAAGCACACAAGGCAAGGAGAATTACCTCTACCAGAAGACCTGACTGCTCGTGATTTCAGCAGCTCATTGGTTACCAGGATGGCATCGCCCAAGCTACTCAAGTCGAAGTGCATGAAGGATGATGGCACCGTGGCTTCCATAGACCTAGTGCTAAACCCGGCATACACGCACTAGGTTGCATAGCATCAGCAGGTTCTTAGCTTCCTGCTTCATCTTTGTCACGGCAGGTGTTGACACAGGTGGTGTCACTGACTACAGCAGTAGAAGTTTAGAGCGTCCTGGAGGGGATGTACTCCTCAAAATCTAGGAGTAGGATTACGTAGATCTGTATGCATGTAGCTGACACCTAGAAGGACATGTCAGCTGTGGAATACTTTGCAAAGATAAAGAGTCTCGAGGATGATGATCTTGCTTCGTACATCCTTGCCCGTCTTGATGCAAACTATAATCCCTCGGTGACGTCAATGACGACAAAACCAAGATAGTTAGAATGAATGATCTATACGCCTACCTTCTCAGCTCTAAGACAAGGCTGGAGCTGTAGAACAAGGAACTTCCCCGTAACAATCTTCAGTGAATGCAACGACGTATGAAGGACATCGTGGCGTCCCTGTGGCTGTGGCGATGGTGGCAACCGCGGCGACAACATCAACTGTGGTGGCCGGGGGAGCAATAACAACAATATCTCCCGTGACCGCTCGAAGTGTCAACTCTATGGCAAGATCGGTCACAAGGTGGTCAAATGCTAGAGGCACTTTGACTGCGACTTTCACGGAGAAGAAAAGAGGACGGGCTCAACAACCACTTCATATGGCATCGACATTGTGACTACATAGTGGAAGTAGGATTAAGCCTTTTAGCATATACATGCATGCCTGTCAAGTTTTGGACCGAGGAGTTCCTCGCGGCCACCTTTCTAATAAATCGACGCCAAGCAAAGTGATCAATTCTATCACCGCTCTCGCAGCTTGTTGGACCGTAAGCCTTATTATTTGTTCTTATGAATTTTTGGTTGCACTTGTTGGCCCAATCTTCCCTCTTACAACTCTCGGAAGCTTGAATTTTGCTTCAAAGAATGTGTTTCAAAGACTACAAGTGCCTAAATATTTCTACCGAGCAGATCTATATTTCACGTCATGTTATTTTCCATGAACATGTTCTTTTTTCTCAACCCTACTCTAATATTGGTGCAAGGCTTCCTATGAAATTATTCTTCTTCCTCTAAAACTGCTAAAGTATCGTGGCTCGAGAGAGTTCCACCCTTCACAAAATTAAGCTATAAACTTTACAGCAGTAGCATGGTTAAGAGCAACTCGCTTCGACAGTGTAAATGCTGTAGGACCAAGAGCCATGTTTTGGAAGAAAGTCTAGTTTAGGCAGTTGTCCACATATATAAGAAATTATAATATACTTTGTAATATTTATAGAGTAAGTTTCTTGGTTTAGGTAACGTTTATATTATCTACTACTGAAATATTACTAGTTTGGTGTTTACCGAAGAAAAAGGAAGGAATCGTGGAGCATGTTTGGCGCCGCAACCAAAGCGGACCTCCCGAAACATCGTCTAGTAAAGACCTCCCGTCACGAGATGTGAAGGCGTCCAGTCCAAGGAAGCCGTCCTCTACCCACGGCCTCGGGGATGCCGCCGCCGCCGCCGGGGCGAAAAAATTCTATGGAGACGGGGTGCAAACCCGCGGGTGTGCAGCCCCGCCCCGATGGTAGACGCGTGGAGATCGAACAGGTGAGACGCCAAACGCCAAGGGGTCTGGCGTTTGCCCCCCAAGCGTCGCCCTCCCCGAGTGCGACGCACCGAATGCCACGCCCGCCGGCGTTTGCGCGGCTAACAAAACGCCAAGGGGTCTGACGTTTGCCTCGCAAACACCGGCGGACGTGGTGTTCGGTAGCAAACGCCAGACCCCTTGGCGTTTTGTTAGCCGCGCAAACGCCGGCGGACGTGGCGTTCGGGAGCAAACGCCAGACCCCTTGGCGTTTTGTTAGCCGCGCAAACGCCAGCGGGCGTGGCGTTCGGTGCGTCGCACTCGGGGAGGGCGACGCTTGGGGGGCAAACGCCAGACCCCTTGGCGTTTGGCGTCTCGCCCGTTCGATCTCCACACGTCTACCATCGGGGCGGGGCTGCACACCCGCGGGTTTGCACCCCGTCTCCATAGAATTTTAGGAGGAGGAGAAGAAGAAGCCAAGGAGGCGTTTGTGCGCGTATGGTCGGCGGCCGACGAGGTCTGCATCCTCGAGTCCCTCGCCGTCCAACCGCGCCAATAAAGAAGGCGGCTCAGATGAGGACACGCGTGTCTGCAGGGGGTTTGAGGAGCTCCGGGATATGTACCCTCACCTCGCCGTAGCGGTGGAGCGGATCAGCACGGCTCAGCGCGGCTGCCTCAAGAGGGCATTCAAGCGAATTGATGGTGGTAAAGCCGGCCAATTGGATGCCAAGGTAAAGAAGCAGCGGCTTTTGGAGGTCAAGACGGAGCAGGACCGACGCAATGTGCGCAACCAGGTGCTTAGCACGCTTATCAGATACCTGGATTGACAAGGCTCCGGCCGCTTGAATCGAATGTTACCGATGGGAAGGTGATAGTACTGCTTTCTTTTTGTGGCACATCAACTTATTCATTATCATGTACTAGTAGTTTACTCCTATCTAGCAAGATGATGCCCTGGTGCCATCAACTTCTTTATATATTACTGCTTATCAGATCTTAATTTTTTGGATAATGAGTGCTTATATGTACTGATTAGCTTATCTAATAAGATGATGGCGATCTTGCTTTGCTGTCATCAACTTAATACATCAGGCCTCGCTGATCTATGCTAGTATTCTGCGCCACTCAAAATGGAGCTTGTCAATGGTGCATGTGTCGTGTTTATGCTTGCACTTTGCATGCACGATGGTTCTTATGAATCCCAGTGTAGTTAAGCCTTACTATGATCCCCATTTTCATTCATAAAACTTGCTATTCATACACCGTTAATATTCAATCATCCATGCTCTATTCTTTGTCTAAAACTTGCTGTTTGATGCATAGTTAAGCTTGCTTAATTTATCCCCATTTTCAGTTCCAAAAAAAAAGAATGTTAAACATGATCTTTGTGGCCATCTTATGCTTCCTATTGAAACTATGGAGAATTCTAATTGTACACGTTCAAGCTAAGAATCATTAGGAGTCAGCTCAAGAAGTGAATTTTAGTTTGATTGCATTAGGGAAGTTTCAGGTTCAGGTTTATTCAGGTGCAGCTTGCCTGCCAAACGTTGGCACGAATATATTTGTGTCATCTTTGATCGTGATTGTGTTGTCTAAAGGTATAAGGTGTTATTTTGTATTGCCACTCATTGGATCTTGCTGAGAAATTTGTACTATCTGTTGTTCCTCTTGGATTATTACAAGACCAAGCTGTGGATGGGCTCAATTTTGGGCATGTAGACCGAGCTCTTGCAACAGTAGGGCATCTTGTTGAATTGGTCACCCATGACCCGTCCTGAGCCCAGAGTCGCCGCCGGCCAAGTCTTCTTCCCGCCGCCGGTCCCTCCTTCTCTCTCTCTCTCTCGCCAAGCCCGATCTAAGCCTGCTCGCCCGTGTCCCGCTGCACAATGGGGATGCACGATGGAGATTGTTAGAAATATGCCCTAGTGGCAATCATAGGGATGATCATATTTCATTGTATCCATGATTTATTAAACGTTCCTTGAATAATATCATTTGTATTGATTGGCAAGTATGTGACTTGTTTGTGGAACTCATATTAACCTTGAATGATTATTCTAAATTGGTCCCTAATCGGAACTCATGTGAGGACACATATGAATAATAGACTAACATATGCATTAGTTGATGATCATGTTTCACGGGTCATGGACATAGAGATGTCGAACCAATTGTATGAGCACATGTTAGGGAACATGGGGTTGGACAGACCCAACTTTAGATACAATGTGTGTGCTATGTCCTTTGACCTGAGATTGTCGTATGTACTTGATATGTGTAAATGACTTACTTAGGGGTTGTCCAACGCTACTCCGTAACTGGGTAGTCATAAAGACTGCCTTCTTGTTTGTCATGAAGCATGATGCGAGTCATGGTCAATCGAGATGGGATTTGCCCCTCTCTGTGATGAGAGAGATATCTCAGGGCCCCTCGAGTGATCGGATCCAGAAATACATGGCCGTGCTATTTCAGGTGAAAGAGTTAACCTAGTAAAGGAATCCGAGACACACGATCGAGAAAGAGCTGTCAAGCTCGAGTTTGAGCTTGGAAAATATCGTGAGGTAAAGGGAGTAGCATACATAACATTGTGATGGTTCGTCCGATACGATCTTTACGTACGTTTGGGAGTTGGCACGTCCTGCTAGGGGCCACTACAGTTAGTGACCGAGTAGGAGTACTTGTTCATGTCTAAATGTGCGTGAATCTATAGGGTCGCACACTTAAGGGGCAGGAGCTTAAATTCAGATTAGAATTCGAATTAGACTAGGCATTGAGTCCTAATAGGCCTCTAACGTAGAAGCCCATTATGGGGATGTCTATATAAGGAGGAGGACGGACGTGTTAGGGTAGGCCAACTGAGAGTTCTCGAAACCCTAGCCGTCATCCCTCCCACGCCTAAGGTTGTCCGTTCGGATCTAGCAATCCGGACGAGCGACGTTCTTCCCCGAACGTGTGGATACCTTGGAGGCGTTGCAGCTGTGACGCTTGGACAATCCGCTCGAGGGAACCGCGAGGAGGAGACACCGAAGTTCCTTACTCCTTTCAGAGAGGTACGTCTCCGTTGGAGAGGCTACTCCGAACAGCTGTGACACAGCTGCCTAGCACAGCCATTCCCTTGTCTTGGAAACCACCTTTGTACTTTTTTGGTGGTCATCTTTTCCTTGATGACCCTTCTTCCTGGAACCTCTTAAACCTACTTACACTCATTGTAAACATTAGATTCCAGTTTAAGTTGCCATTAACCATTAAAACCAATTAGGGGCCTAGATGATCTTTCACACGGTGAGCTCGCCACCCTCAAACGGCGGTGGCGACCATGATCTCCAATGGATGAAAGGAGGTTGGGCGATGATGAGGACATGGCCCCCATGGATATACCCGCCGCCATCTCTACTTCCACTACTTCAAGTACATCCGCTGCTCGAGTTATAAAGAACAAACGACGGTTCATCAAGATCGTCAAGAACAAGCGAGGATTCAAGTTCAAGCTCTCGGGAGGAGGAAGGAATGGAGTTCATGCGTCCATGAAGATGTTTCCACATGAATTGGTGCTGTACAAGGAGTCTTCCCACGTCACTTTTGGTCCAAGAAGTGCTAGAGATAGAGTTCCACAAGATCTGGACTCTGATTCGGATTGCTGAGACAGCCCTGATTTCAAACGTCTTTATCTTAAGCATACAGAATCTGATTTGGTTGATCTTAGACTCTCTAGAAAGCTTATCTCGTGCTCTTTCCAACCTATACAACCTCATATCCAAATTCCTTACGAGCCGATCACAACAGCTAAAACAATCTGAGAATGCCTCTGTAACAGATCACCTCTTGTCTTTATATAACCCCTAGGATTCTCTCTTTAGTTTTTGAGTTTCATTGAGTTGTTTAGCTACTGCTACATTATCACATCTACAAGTCATGTAGAACTACCGCCTTGTTTAGATCACTAGTGGAATCCCAATATACTTTCTTCTATCTCTTGTGCCAATTTAATACTCGCAATTTATCATAGTTCTTGCTGGTTCTTCGGTTGCTTGCAGGAACACGAACTTCGTTGTTCAGGTTGATCGTGCCTACGGCAAGGTTAATAACTATCGGAGATTGGTTTAACGATTGCTAAGGCGTACCATCGTGTATGGTATAGTCGGGTCGTCAAGGTCAAATTCCACCAAACCATTAGCTACCTTCATCTCACCGAAAGATTGGACCACCGTCTCATCAAGTGGTATCAGAGCTCAAGTTGCTCGGTGAGAAATTTACTATTCTCATAGTTAGATCTGTTTCTACCAATCGTCCAGAAAAAGCCTACAAAAAAAATAGTAGATTAGTTTACCCATTGTCCAAACCAATCTGAGTCTCGCAATTTTCATTGTAGTTTTTGCATTGTTGAACTTTTGCTGCATTGATCGTGTTAAGTTGCTGGCGTTAGATTAGTTTGTAGTCAAAAAATTTCTACTAGATCAAACCTCCTTGTGTTGCTTATAGTTCTTCCTGCAGAAAATCAAAAAAAGAAGAAGAGAAGAGGTGCTGCCGTGGCAAGGTTTTTGCAGCCAATTTCGGTCGTGACAACCCGTGCCACCACCCACCACTGCCGCTCATCCATCACCTTGCATCACCGCACACTTCCACGCACCACCCCACGCTGCCACGCCCGCTGCCACCACTTGCCACATCAAGGTTCTGCTACCACAGAACCATCTTGCTGCTGTGACAAGGTTCGCCGCCACCATCAAACTCCTTGCTGCCATGGGCCGAGGAGCAGAACTAGTGCTGATTGCATCTTGGTGCTAGCTCTAGTAGATTGGACCTGGGAAAGAAGAGGCAAGAGTCCAAGGGAAAAAGGAAAGTGAAGTTGCTTGAAGTTCAAATTAAAAGATAAAGTCTTGCCTTGTTTGATTTGGTTTCTATCTCTTGGGCAAGCAGTTGGCCAACCTCAAGGACTCCTCCACGACCTTAAGGAGTCCCCTGGACGTCATATCCATGTAGATTCGGACCAGGACTCAAAGTTTGAATCGGATATGATTCGGATCTCAAATTAGAGCTCAATTCGGACTAAAAAAAGGTGCCCATAAAATTTTGAAAAATTTCAAAAAATCAGGCATAATTCAAGGAGTCCACAGATAAATTTTCAGCTCAATCGGACAAGTGGTTTGGGAGAAATCACTGATTTAGTTTCTGCCTGCTACCACTTTCCTGCCGCGGCATGATTTCTGCTATTTTCTGCTGCCGGGACAGCACTGTGGTAGAACACTGGTTTTGATTACTTCAGATCGTATGCTCCTTTAGGAATTTTTTGAGGTATAAAAAATTCAAAAAAATTATAAAAAGAATAAAAAGGCCACTGATAAATAAATAAATAAATAAATCTCAGAAGAATTCTTGCATTGCATTGCTTCGTGAGCTTGTGATCTTTTGCCTCCATTGTTTCAGTATCTAAGCTTGGTTAATTTTGCTCGTTCTAGTCTAAGTCCAGCAACTAGGACTAGTATTTTTGAGCATCTTTTCAACTTTGCATACCTACTTTGATCATTTGCTCTTCCTTACTACCATATTGAAACCAACCAAGCTCCACCTGCCTATACTGTACTCTGTTCAGTCACCTTAGTAATCGCTATATTAATCTTTTGATCATCTTTGACACCGCCAAAAGCCGACAACCACTACAGCACGGTAAGAATTGGTAAGAGCTTGGTATTTGCTACAGAATTATTGAGATTTCTTCCACCCCACACCCCACATTCTAGTAGTTGGTAGGAACATATACTTGTGATTTGTTTCCTTGTCTACTACTAACAATGCCAGGTTCTGAAGTAATTAGTTCTTGGGCTAGATCGATAGTGGGAGATGTGCCATACCCTAAGGTGCGCATTTTTTCATCACTACCACGGCAAGTACGACTACCTCCACTAAAGGTACCACAACATGAAAAGGTACATGATCATGTTGTCTCCATGCCAATATTTGAGGGTTATAATAGGCCTGATTTCTATCTCTATTGAGAATTAGAACTCAATGAAATATTTGCTAGCCATGTCTTTCCTAAGCATAAGCAAGTACGGGCTGCTATTAGTACATTCACTGATTTTGCTTCTATTTGGTGGGATGAATATTGTCGATTATACCCTGATTATATACCTGCTACTTGGGATGATTTAAAACTTGCAATGAGATACAAATTCGTACCGTCCTCTTTTATACGTAGCATGCTTCGAAAGTTGCAACATTTAGAACAAGGTAGTAACACCGTTGATGAGTACTATCAAGACCTTCAATATTACTTTTTTTTTGTAATATCAATGAAAGTGAGGAAGCTACTCTTAATATATTTTGGAAATGTTTGAACCATGAAATTCAGGACGAACTCATGCATAAGGACTGCTTTTCTATCAATCGTTTGTTTTGTCTTGCTTGCAAAGCTGAACAGGTGATCAAGAGACTGATAAATGAGGCTAATAAATACAAGGTACAAGTTCCCATTTTGCAACCTACTAAAGGTACTAGTCCCGATGCTCCCCGTGATGAACTCTACTTGTCCACTACTCATGCTATTTTAGAGCAACCTAGAGTGGAACCGCTTGTTACTTTGCCTTTACCACAAGTTGAGAATGCTGTTTGTAAAGAATTACGTAATGCTCCTTGTAATAAGGAAGAGTTGTGTGATAATACTTCACTTATAACCATGCCACAACTAGATGATGAACATGCTATTTGTGTTTTAGAATCACATGTTAGTGCTCAAATTAGTGTTCCATGTGCTGAAATACTAGCCCTCATGAGAAATTGATTAAACATGCTGAAATTGTTTTTCAAGAATCACATGATACTTTTTCTGGAACCAATGCATTGCTTGCTGATTTGAGCTTGCCATGTGATCAAATCATTGAAATACCTGCTGATATATGTGCACCATGTGAAACTCATGTTTTATGTACTGATTTGGTTGCACCAAACATTGATATCGATAATATGAATTTTAAAATTTCAGATTCGGGTGTGTTAATGTTCCTCTAGACAATGGCAGTACTATTTTAGGCCTCCCAAATAGTGATATTAACTCTACTACTTTGGTTGCTTCACATGCTGAGAATGATTCTGAGATAGGATGTGATAAGTTAGTAGCACCTGAAAAGGAACTTGATGCCAATTCTCTAATTTATTGTGCTATGTTAATCTTGACATGCCTATGCAATTGTCACATGCTCTAATGAAAATTTTTAAACTAGTAAGTTTACCTTCGTGGAATTCCACCGTGCTATCAAATTAATGTGATTGGAGAATATAATGTAGATTGTGGAATTTTAGTGCATAGCTTTTGCATGACCCGTGTTAAAATTATTGATAAACTTACTCGTTCCAACAATGATCATTTGTAATTATTTATCTCGTCAACTTTGCAATGTGAGAATTTAATTCAAAGACGTATGTTGCATGCTGCCACAAATTTTTGTGTTCCTCCACATCCTAAAATTCAGCATGCTAGTGATAGTCCTTTCATCTCTTTGAATGTATATTCACATAATTTTCGATGGCACATGCTTGAGCAATATTATGATGAATGCTTCACATATGCTTGCAAAACTAGTTACAAAATACTTGTTGTATGGATAGTTTTGATAAGCTCATGATCCCTTTTGCTAATGCTCATCACAATGACAAGTTATTCACTTATATTTGCAGCTTGAGTTGCAATGCTTGCTAGAAATCTAAGAATGATATGGCATTATACATACTTTTAAAATCTACCATGAAGTATCACATTTTCAATTCTGGTTTGGATGTAATTGCTAACCACGCAGAGCTAACCAGAATCACATCCCTGACTTCAAACGTCTTTATCTCGAGCATACAGACTCTGATATGGGTGATCTTGGACTCTCTGGAAAGCTTATCTCGTGCTCTTTCCAACCTGTCTAACCCCATATCCAAATTCCTTATGAGCCAATCGTAACAGCCAAAACAATCTAAGATTACCTCTGTAACAGATCACCTCTTGTCTTTATATACCCCATAGGATTCTCTCTTTAGTTTTTGGGTTTCATTGAGTTGTTTAGCTACTGCTACATTATCGCATCTACAAGTCATGTAGGTCTACCGCCTTGTTTAGATCGCCAGTGGAATCCCATCTATCTCTTGTGCCAATTTAATACTCACAATTTATCATAGTTCTTGCTGGTTCTTCGGTTGCTTGCAGGAACTTGAACTTCGTTATTCAGGTTGATTGTGCCTACGGTAAGGTCAATAACCATCGGAGGTTGGTTTAGTGATTGCTAAGGCGTACCGTCACATATGATATAGTCGGATCGTCAAGGTCAAACTCCACCAAACCGTTAGCTACCTTCGTCTCACCGAAAGATCGAGTCACCGTCTCATCAGGCGACGAGGTAACCGATGGGGGAGTCCAACAACCGGCACACCCACAACTACCACTGACGGGAGGGAGGCTAGGCAGAGCACCGACAAAGCTGGTGCTATGACACTGAAGCCCCGTCGCCGTCTAAGGTACGGTGAAGTCGAAGACTGAAGGAGCGTGGACACTGAGGAGGACAGGTGCACGCTTGCCATCAACACGGGAGGTAGGCCAGAGGTGAGTGCCAACACCACCGGTGGTACAGATGATGCTGGCAAAGTCGGGGCCCAAACCTAGGGTTCGTGCTGAGGCCGCGGTGCATCCGGGACAAAGAGGGAGAAACGATGGGGTGGAGCGAGGCGATTGGAGGAGGGGAGCGTAGAGAGACCTTCACCGACAGCGATTAAGGCAACGACATAGAGGATTGGGACTGCGGCATAGTCGTTGTGCGGGAGAGGAACCAAGCGGGGGAGGCAGAGGATAAAGGGGGGCATCGATTGGGTGCGGGTGATGTGAGAGAGGGGGAGAGAGAAAGAAAGTGGGGGTTGGGCTGCCGGATTGGGCTAATGGGATGAAGCTGGTTGTGCCCATTAGGCCCACGATCTGGTTGGGCTGGCTTGGTCCAACATGCTAAAAGACTCTGGCCTCCATGACGTGTGGGGCCACCCTAAAATTCTCCCCTTCACCTAAAACCTGTTTCGACCTCTAATTCTCCACTAGCACGCGAAACCCACTAGCTATTTAAAGTTAACCACAAGATTAGTTATCTCGGTGTGTGAATTAGTCAGCTAGACGTGGGCCCCATCCTTTGAACATAGGTTTAACCCATTTAAATGCATCTGCGTCCAGGACAAGTAGGCTCAATAGCCAATTTGACCAATGAAGATGATTGGGTGGGCTATGACCCTGACCCTACTGGTCCTAGACGAGGGTTAATATATAAACACACATAAAAACTATTTATGTTACTTTAAATCAAAGTTGAATTTCTCGATTGACATAAAACCCTTTTTAAAAGACATTAAAACTTGGAACTATCGTGTTTCATTCATATTAAATCAGAAAAACATGAATGATATACCAACATATTCATGAAAATGAATAGTACTCATTCATGCCACTTTCATACATGTTTGCATTACTGATAAAATGAACGCGATTAAACAATTGAATTTGACTATTTCTCTCTCGTCGGAGATTCTTCGGAATGTATTGTTTTGAGCATCCATACTCTGATTAAATATATTCCTTTTGTGTTAGTCCTCTTTTTGAGAACATCATGCCATAGCATGCATTTCATATCATCATATGCTTTTTTGGTGTTTCTACTTCTTTTGGGTAGACACCGGAGTTGATGTGAACTGCGAGCAACATTTTGTAAAGATTTCAGATCATGCCCAGCAAGGCAAGCAGCCCTCCTTTGAACATGTTGAAGATTTCTATTATGTACAGAGTTATTATTTGTGTTCACACTTGATATTGCATGCGTTCAACTTGTACTTTCTCGATAAGTAGTTTATGTCCTATCCATTTTGCATCGAGCTGCCTTGTAACCTAAACAACCATGACACCCCCAACCTAACTTTTTCCTTATTTAGTCAAACCCTTAGTCTACTTATATTGATATTTCATGCTTAGCCCTGCTTAGACATGTAAAAGTTGTAGTTCTTAGGATGACAGAGAAGTCAACTCATGATGGATGGGCTATGTGTGGTATGGTCTAGAGACTATTGGGATGTAATTTGTGAACTTGACTAATTTTCATCTGGGTTTAGACGAGAGGCCATAGTTGGGAACATGGTGGGTTGTCTCGTTTTCCCGCAAGACATGTTTCTGATGTACATTGATCCAAGATTTATGTACTTCTACATGGGTGGATTATGGGCCATCCCTGACTAAATAATTTGCCTAGATTTAGTGTATGAGCTGCATAGTCTGCCGTTTCCATTTGCAAGAGAAAAATGATATCAAATGAGATGGTATCTTAATATAGATGTAAGGGATACACACAGTCTGAGAGACTGGGGATGTACCACCTGCTACAACTTTTGGGACCATGTCGGGGTACCGGCCGGACTGATGTATACGGATTGGCCCATTAGGGTGGCTCATACCTAAGTCAAAAGCATTGTAATGATCTTGTTCGATCACCCTCTGCCGACACACCTTGTGAAGTGTGTTAATGTACTAGCATTAATAGTCAATCAATACCTATAGGTAAAGATGTACACCTTGCAGGGTTAAAACTGTTCGAATAGCCATGTTCGTGGTTATGAAAAACTTGGTGATTACCTATGTCGAATTAGACAACTTCAACATTACTCTAAGATTTGCAAACTTTAGTTAGAGAAGTTAGTGGATACTTCCTCTCGGGTGATTGAGGAAGAGTCGATTGATCTTAAGTTGATGGTGACAAAAGTTTGAGACTAGTTTAGGAAGAATGCTTGCTTATCTTCTTATAAACTACTCTAGTATTCAATTTATACCTATCTAGAGTAATTTAAAGTAGAAATTGACTTTATGCAATATAGTCTACATATATTCTCTTTTGAGACCTTACACATCTATTATTACATTCCCTATAAGTCTTGCGGAGTACAATTCTTACACTCATCTTGTAGTTATTATGATCGAATTGTCCACTTAGTTGATCTCTACGAGAAGAATCAAGTTTGTCAACGCCTCGGCTTAGGGGATCCTAGGTGGTGATCTAGGAAGGTGATGGTATCAATCTGATATTATTTTCTAGCCATCTTATGGCATTTGTTAACCTTGCAACTATCTAAGTTGCTAGAATGCTTCTACTGTGTTCTTACTTGGTAATTCGAACATGTGTGCATCCAGTTGTTAAACTTGCTCGTTGTATGAGCCTCGTATTATTGAACTTTACCGTTGGGTGTTATAGAGCTACATTGTGATACTTTTTTGTTCTCACATGTCTCATGTGTCATGCGTGTATAATTATCAAGCACATGGATCGGGTAGGGTTTCAGAGTTTATAATACAGAATTGTCAGGTATGATCATCCCTGTGAAGCGACTCTTTCGCTGAGAGTCTGGGAACTATATTATCCTACTTGATAGAACTTTGGGTGTCCTGATCTTTCGATGAGAAACACACATCAGTTTGGTAGAGGTGACTTTGACGATCCGGCTACACTCGTATAGCGACGGAGCGCCTGGGCAAGCACTAAACCAACTCCTAGAGATTATTGACCTTGCCGTGGGCACGATCAATCTGAACACAAGGTTCTTTATCCCTGCAAGCAACCAAAGAATGAGCAAGAATAATTGAAGGCAATCTGAAATTGCAAATATAGATGAAGTATGATATATTGATATGGTGGAGTTCTGTAAAGTAGTTGAACTAGGTGGTCGCAAGACACAACAAGAGACAATGCTATTTGGCCCTAGGCAACAAAACTATGCTCAACAAAACCCAAATCTAAAGAGAGAATCCTAGGGGGTATAAAGAGAAGAGGTGATCTGTTACAGAGACAGTCCCGGACTGTTTTGGCAATTGTGGTGTGTTCGTAAGGAATTTGGAGATAGGGTTGGACAAGTTGGAAAGAGCACGAGATAATCTTTCCAAAGATCCAAGATCATCGAAATCGGAGTCCATATGCAGGAGATATAGACATTTGAAGTCAGTGCTATATCAGGAATTCGAATCAGAATCCAGAACTTGTGAGACTTAATCTCTACCTCTCCTTGGACCAAAGGCGACGTGGGAGAAGTCCTTATACAGCACAAATTCATGTGAGACATCTTCATGGTCACATGAACTTCATTCCTTCCTCCTCCGAGAGCTTGAACTTGAATGCTCGCTTGTTCTTGACGATCTTGACGAACCTCCATTTGTTCTATATAGCTCGAGCAGGGAATGTAGTTGAAGTAGTGGAAGTAGAGGTGCCAGCGGGTATATGCATGGGGGGCCATGTCCTCATCATCCTCCTTTCCTTGAAAACAAAGCCGTCCTCGGCTTTGCATAAGCTGAAAACCATCAAAGAACAAAGAAATCGTGTATGCAGCATATATATCTATCAATCATGGTTAGCTCTTCATGGTTAGCAATTACATCCAAACCAGAATTGAAAATGTGATACTTCATGGCAGATTTGAAAAGCATGTATAGTGCCATATCATTCTTAGATTTTCAGCAAGCATTGCAACTCAAGTTGTAAATATAAGTGAATAACTTGTCTTTGTGATGAGCATTAAAAAAGGGATCATGAGCTTATCAAAACTATCGATGCAACAAGTATTGCAACTAGTTTTGCAAGCATATGTAAAGCATTCATCATAATATTGCTCAAACATGTGCCATCAAAAATTAGGTGAATGCACATTCAAAGAGATGAAAGGATTATCTCTAACATGCTGAATTGTAGGATGTGGAGGAACACAAAACTTTGAAAACTAGACATATGACCAACTGGTAAATAACTCCCTAAGCTAATCTCATCAAAACTTTAACTTGGTAATTTATACAAATCTCTAATGTTCTAGAACACTGCAGAAATACTTTCAAATTAAATTGATTTGAATTGCTCATTTGAATCATTTTTATTCAAGTTCTAAAGCTAAAAGAGAAATAAAAAATAGAAACAAAAGAAAAATAAAAAGCCCAAACCTCCCTCTTCCCTGCCGGAATGGGCCGCTTGGCCCATTATCTCCCTGCATGACTCGGCTGGGCCGCAGCCCAACTCTGCCCACGCGCGCGCCCACGCCCCTTCTCCATTTCCGTATTCGCCTCGGGGTGGCGTGCACTGCACCTGCTCTGCTCCATGTAGCTGCCTCACCACCGTCGCCCGCGACGCGCATCGCATGCGTTGACGCCAGTGCACCCGCCGACTACCCCATCCCTATCATCTCTCGGCTATAAAGCCCTAGCCTTGGCTTCCCATCGCCTCTTTTCTTCCTTCCTGCTCTCTCCTCAAACCCTAGATCTTGCCAGAGTTGTTTCTTCCCCTTCTCTGATGGACGCCCACGGTGAGGTCCCCTACCCCACCTCTCTCCCGGAGCTCCCTTTCTTCCCCTATCTCACCCCCTCTCTCCGCTGACCTTAGGTACCCAAGCGGGAGCCAGTGAGTGTCGTTCTTCTCTACCTCTGGCTGACCAACCGCCGCTAAAATGGGCAGTTAGACCGCCGACCGTAATGGTCAAAACAGTCTGACTGTATTTTGTACAGCCGGAACAATCCAAACATCAATAATAATTAATTATTTTCAAATATCATTAATACTATTTTAATTACACTCAGACATATTTAATAATTGACCAGTACAATGATTAGTAGCTAATCTATAAGTTAGTCACTGACAACTATGGCCCACTTGTAGACATTAAAGAAATAAAGAAAAATAGAAAGCGAAAAGAAAGACTAGTCTATGACAGTTGGCCCCATTATTAGGTTGACCAATCAAATTTGACTGGGGACTCACGTCATTCTATAGAGATAAGATGCTGTTGAGTAATAAAAAGATTTTGTAATTTCTTTACCGAGGAACACACAAAAAGGGAATTAAAATTGACTTAAACTTTAGAAATCCATAGAAAATTCAAATAAACTCCAAATGAGTTGATTCATTTTTCTAAATCCATCTTTTAAATATAAGAATCTAATGATATGACATGCATTCATACTATGCTCAAATTTTTGAAATTAACAAACCAATTTCAAATTTTGGGATTTAATTGTCAATCTTGCAAAACTCATAACTAATTCATGCAAATTCAAAAATTGTGCACTTATACCAAAATGATTAGTATAACATGTAGAATTTAATAAAAATAATTCCACTCATGTTACTGTTCGTGAAAATTTTAGGTTATTAAAATAATCAAATAATTACATAAATTAGCCAATTCATCCTAAAATTCACAACTAACCTATGACAAAAATCTTTAAATTAAATTGTCATTCCCTGTTATGTATTTATGTTCACCCATTTCATTGCATCTTGAATTCTGATTGACCTTTTTCATTTCTCTTGCCGCGATATCCTTTTCGACATTTCGTAGAATCTGTTGACGAGAATTGGGATCCAAATTCTTCTAAATATCAGCAAGAGCAGGAGCCCAGTAATCCAGGCAAGCTGAGCTTGCTGACATTACCATGTTGTAATTATTTTGTCATCATGATTACTATGCTTATTAGGATCTCCCCACTAGCATGAATAGGTTGTTGTAATCATCTAATGTGTGATCTAATTGGAAAATGATGTTTAAATAAACTTGAGTAAGTGAGTAAGAGTGACGAGGGGGCAGTGACGATGCAACCGGAGGGTGAAATTAGTCTATCAACACCATATTACCGCTCGTCGCGGTTACCGGTTGATACTCAATTAGCCCCTATCAGTCGTATGTGAATTGTGACCCTAGCGAAAGTCTTTCCGGAGTGGATATCATTCTCTTGGGGCCTTGCATCCCTCATTAGGAGAACCCCAGGAACACTTGTCGGTGATGATAACAATTGACATTTTTTTGTGATTTGAAATAATTCTTGGAATATCAACTGTAATGTTGAGAGATGTGGATTGAACTTGAATATCACCTGTCATGGTGAAAGATTGAGTTGTCTAACTCATTACCAGAACATGTATATGTTCTTTTAATATTGGTTAATTATGAACATTTGGAGGTGAACTTCTAGTATTCGTTATCGCAATGTCAACTACCATGTTACATTATTGTCCTATGCCATGCTACTATTCATGTCACTAGCACTACTAAGTATTGTGAGTACTAGTTATCTTGCATGCATAGGAATATGTGATCCCTCTCTCGATGAATACTATCAGAACGACACTTGAATTGGTTACTTCCGTTAGCGTTCTGATCTTTTGGAGCTGTAATGGGTTTTAGGTTTTTAATATACTAGCTTGTATCTTTGGACCACCGTATACTTTTACTTCCGCTGTTTAACTACTTTGGTACTTGTGACCTTTGGGTCTTTTATTTGTAACATAAGTATTTGCCCAAAGGTAAGGGATGTGTATTATTATCCTGTAACTCCTCTTGTAGAGTTGTGTAATGATTTTTGAGCTGTTCACCACGTCCCTTAATATACATTGTGTGCATGATATGAAGTGTATGGGGTGACGGTAGAGCACTGTTATTTGTATCTAGTGTAGTACTAGTGATTGAGTGACCTGCTAGCTGAGATGCGATTGCTGGCTAGGTAGGGTGTGGATGTCTGTGTCGGACTTTTGAGCGACCCACTAGTCCGAGCTTCGGCTAGCTAGGTTAGGGTGTGGGCACAGGTATCAGACTCTTCTAAGTGATTACAATGATTGCAACGGAATACAGTCAACAAGCCTCGACAGGGTGTTTTGGAATTATGTTTGACTCATTGAATGATGTTAGCTTTTGGCTGGCTTGACCCATGGTGATAGATACATACGACGTAAGCATGTATGCTATGTAGGTTCGGTATCAGGCCACCCAACAGTGATTGATTCATACGACGCAAGCGCGTATGGTATGTTGGGTGGCTTCCTAGTCTTCGGCGCACTAAGTCAGATACTGATTTCGGGCCCCGACATCATCCATCTAATTAGCATTTCATTCATAAACTGTAGCATTTCATCCATCTAATTAGCATCAGAATGGAAAGCACTAGAGAGAGGGAGTAGCACGGCCATGTACACCGGCTCCTCAGGAAGGTCAGTGGTCAGGGCGGAGGAAGGTGACTAGCACAAAATAGAGAACAGAGTTACTGGCGGCGGCTATAGGAAAGAGGAGGAGGAGAGGAGGTCAGCAACGACGGTAGGCTATGAGGCGCAGTGGCGGCAAGGGCTCCCCAAGGTGGCCAATGACGGTCTCATGGAGGATGGTGGCAACACCTCAATAGAGGAGGGGGCTGGCGGCGGCGGTGGGCCCCAAGACGTGGTGGCGGCTAGGGCTACTTGAAATGGTCGGCGATGGTCCCATGGAGGATGGCAGCGGTGCCTCGGTGGAGGAGGAGGCTATGGTAACGGCGGCGCTAGGGCTCATGTGGAGGATAGCGACGGCGCAAGGGCTCGGGACTTAGCATTTTTCTAGAATGGGATCAAAGGGAAACCCTAGAAAGTATATATAGGATGTGTCGTAGTAAGAACCGTCTGTGATGTGGTGATATCACAGGCGATTCTCTCTTAGAACCGTCTACGATATGGGAATATATCTCAGACCTTCTTAATAAGAACCGTCTGTGATGTGGTTTTCCATAATTTTTTCTATTTATTAATAAAATTAATAACTCTCACATTATATGGTTATTTCTCTTAAAATTGAAGTGTCTTCTTTTGATTTTATAAATTTGAATGATTTCATTATAAATTAAATTTGTTTAAAAAAATCATAAGTTTGAATGATTTCTATCCAAATTGAATGGTTTCTTTTCTAATAATAGATCACATTATCGAAGCACATTATAAATACACATAAATGCATATTAAACATCACATTATAAATTATGAAATCAACATAAACCCATTTTAAACATCACATTATGAAATTCACGTAAATACATACTAAACATGATTCTACTTTTCCACAAACATGAATCCTTCATGAAGGTAGCTTGGTCCGCACTTGGTTCACTTCTAAATTCATTGAACTTGCTATTGATATTTCTCTACTGGATAGAATCAACACGATGTCTAAGCTTTTCATCGTTCTTGCATTCCCTGGAGTGCCAACACTACACATTGGGTTCTCAAGTAAATGCTCCAGACGGGAAATTATAGACAGATACCACATGACATTAGTTGAAGTCCCTTTCATCACCTCGTTACCCTCATCCTCATCTAATTGATCCTTACGCTTGTATCGGGATGACTTACACACCGGACATCATAGAGCTTTGCATATTATTTATGAAAGAGGATACAGTCCTTCGGACTAACATGTATTCACCGTATTTCCATTCCCAAGGGACAAAGAACCTTCTCGGCTTCGTAGGTAGTTGTGGGCAACTCATTTCCCTCTGAAAGCATGTCCACTAAGAAACTCTTGTCCAACCACCCATTGCTTGCCTTCAATTTCAAAAGTTCAAGCACGGATGAAAACTTTGTGTAATTTGTCTTACACCCCTTCAACAAATATTTCTCTGAGTCCTCCATCAAGACTTTGAATTTTACATAATCCCGCGTATCACGATTCCCATCCGCATGGGTCAAGATCATCCGATGACATATCTTCATCGGAATCAACATCATCCACCATATAGTTCTCTTCCTCGACAATGTCATTATTAGCACCTCCTGTATTGTCTGTTGTTCACCGTGACTTGTCCAACATGTGTATCTCTCTTTGAAACCCCTATGAATTAGGTGGTCTTGGATCTGCTATGAGTTATTAAACATATGTAGATTATTGCAGTCTTTGCATGGACAACAAATATATTCCTACCCCTATTCAACTTATCATCTTCTACGACTCTTATGAAATCTGACACGCCATTAAGGTACTCTTTATTTAAGCAATTACCAATATATATCTAGCTTCGGTCCATGCTATGCATATAAAAGCACAATTTAATTCCCATTAAATATTAGGGTGACAAAAAGTAGCTAGCAAGACTAAACTAATAAATACAATATTAATTAATTATATCATTAATATGTGGGTTTTGACTATATATAAAGATATATCCAAAATTTTCATTTCATTAACAAGGTTGCTATTTACCAAGCATACAAGGTACCAAGAATTACAAAATTAATTTATTACAAGTACAACTTAATAAGACTAAATTAATGTGAGAGTCTAGTTTCAACTACTAGACCTCCCCGTATACATCCTCGTCAGTCCAGGATCACGCTGACGGTACACAGGCGAAATGAATAACATTGCATGCATTCAAAGTTTAAAAACTTAACTTGGGTACGATATGACACATGGCTTACATAGTTCCATGTCTTAACGACATTATTAAATCAGAGGAAACAACAGAAATAAAAGCGAAGCGGCTCCATCCGTGCCACAGGCAATTGACGGAAGCCACGCGACCTATTCTTCGGGATCATCATAGAAGAAGTCTTTCTCAGCTTCTTCTTCAGCATACTCCTCTGCACACCACCACAACAAAACACGCACGGTGAGTACTTCGCGTACTGAGCAAGCCACCTGGTGGCAGATGGTCCTACCATACTATATGCAAGGCTTCAAAGGAAGGCTTTATGGCTTAGTTGCGTAAAGCAATCTTTAGTTAAAATATTAAGGTAGATTCGAAGGCATTATTTTGATGTAAAACAATTTTATTATCAGGGGTATTTTCTAGCGTGTGGTCCTCGACCAACACCTTCGAGCAAGGAACTTCTGCTTTAGCTCGACCATAGGTTCCATCAGCAAAGGGGTAGAGGGAAGTAGTAAGGAGGAGAGGGACATGTCCTTTTCATCAAGAATGAGTCATGTGCTGTCCATAACCGTGGACATGGCTAATCGATTAGTTTATTACTCTGCAGAGTTTGTACACTTTACCACATGACACAATGTCGTCCTGATGCCACTGGCCGTCGCCAGCATAGTACATAGGGAGATTGTGACGCGGTCTTTTAGCTAGATCCCTCTAAGATGTGACATGCCCACCGGGTCTGGCTCAGAGTCGAGAGTACATCCCCGCGCTCCGATCTCCCCATCTGTGCCGAGGGTCCTCGTAGCTACGTCCACCCCTTCTGCGGTACGGCGACATCGGCACCAAAGGCTGACTAACCTACTTGACCAAAACCATTGCCAAATAGAATGTGGTTGTACTGTTGTCATAATTCTCCAATGGACGACTAATGGCTTCTTCATCACACGAAGAATGGCCATTGCTCCTTCATCACATGATCCAGCTGTCGTCCGCACCTTTTAGATGGTAAGTTTCACCCAGAGTAGAATAGGAAGAATAGAGAGAAAGGGAATCATCGGACATCCAGCTCTAGCTCAGCGAGCTCAATAACAAGTTTCAACAAGGATTATCGATCCGATATTCATTCCTCCGTAGAGGCAAATCAAAACAACCTAAAGATATAATTAAGCATGGCTAAGCATATCTCTACTCTATTTAGAATAAAAACCTATTATTCTACTCAGGGTATCAAGTAAAAAGGGCGACAACGATAAGGTAAAGGTGTGTCAATCGACACACTAGCTACTGGATTAAAAACAGCATGCATGTTTGTAAATGACAAAATATAATGACTTTAAAAATATAGGATTAAATATGATCAAGAAAAGGGCGCATGCCTTCGCGGTAGTACTCCTCTTCTTCTGTTGCTTCGATCGCCGGGTCGGTCTCTTCACTCCCTAACGTCGTAACAAAACGAGAGCAAGCAAATAAATAACTAATTCCAATAAGAATAACTCGGAAAGCAACACGAGAAGAAGCACGACGAAGGTAAGATGAGGTGGAATGGAACGATGGCGTGATAGCGTCATCGCGAAGAAGAATGTGTCTTTTAGGATTAGCCATAACCATAAACAACATAATAATATATATATATATATAAATATATACCCTACCGGGTACTTTATGCAAACATACACAACATACACCCTAACATGCTATTTATCATGACAAAAGGTATACCAATTCACAATTAACCATAATAAATATTTAGGTGAATCCTAAATATTTATAATGGTTAATAACAGTAAAGAATAAATTAACAACATATAACCACAATTACACATGCATTTCTATTAATTTAAAGACTAGAATTAAATCACAAAGCTATTTCCTACCATTAGCATGAGCTAACTAAGCATGGAACATCTTGGAATATGTTAACAGCACTGGAAAAGTACCAAAAATGATTTAAAATTAATTTTAATCTGACATTATTTAATTAAAGCTTTTTCTAACATTCTAGTGTAACAATTATCTAGAAAATAGTAATTATCATTAATAAATCACACAATTGGGTTAACATGATTAAATAGCAATTCTAGAGACATTTCATGTTTGGCAAAGTTCTGGAAATGTATTTTAAACAATTAAAACTATTATTCAAAGCATGAAAACTACACCAAAAAAATGGTAAACATTATTTAATTATGTTAAATGGGTTCTCATGATTTGACAACATTCCAAAAATATAAAATGATTTATTGGGTACTGGTCATGCATTTTTAATGGCTAAAACAGATTTATAAAGGTACTATTACTAAAAAAGAGGATTTAAATATCAATTTTAAATCAACCTAGAGCACATCTTGATTTTTATAGCCCTAACCATTGCAGTAAAAATGTTTTGTCTCACATGGTAAATTAGTTTAAGGGTTCTCTGATACTAGGAAAAAATTGGATATAAATAACAGAGAGTATTTCTATTTTAATAATTAAAATAAAATTTATTTTAATTCTAGAAAATTCTAAACAGGTCCAAAAATTATGAAAATTTACAGAAGCACTCCTTAGCATACTAGTCATCTACAGAAAAAGAATTACTTTAAAATAATCATCCAGTACAAAGTTATCGTGAAAATTTGGTTAAATTTCATCCCAATTCAAATATAATTCAAAATCTAGCGGTCGGATTAAAAATACGATCACACCAGCGGACTCTTGGGGTTCTAATGGTTCCATTTACTCCTAAGATCAAAGATCGGACAAGATTTAGATGGATTTCAAAAAGTAGGCGGAAGGATGGCATAGGGTTTACTGTAGTGAGTACTGCTCATGCATCTTACTGTTCATGTTACAGTACAGAGGGCAAAATAGATGATTCAAAGATTAATGGCTGCACAAAGGAGTGGATTAATGGACGAAATTGGTTGAGAGGTTTTAATCTAGGGGTTGATGGGAGTCTACCTCGGAGAGGGATTGGAGAGAGGCTCGCTGTGGGCGAAGAAAACAAGGAGAGAAGAAATTCGCCGGAGTTGGGGAAGAAACTCGTGGTACGGTTGATGTAGTGGAAGAAGCTCCTGATTTCTTGCGGTAAAAGATGCGCGACGGTGTGGGGATGCTCTAACAGCAAAGCCTCGGTGTGGGGGTGCGTCGGTGTGGCCGGAATTCCTCGCCGGAGTTGTCGCTGGAGTTGGGGGAAGAAAAGGATATGGAGAATGAATTTTTGGAGAGAAGGCAAAGGAACAAATCACAGGGGAGAGAGGCCTTTTATAGGGCAAATTGGGGAGAGGAAAGGACATTAGAGCACTGATTAGGCAAGAGATAATTAGGGAGGAAAATCACGGAATTAATTGGGAGAAAAATAGAAGAAAACGAAGCGCAACAGCCTGCGGCGGCACGTTACGCGCGCGCGCACATGCTGGGCAGCACTGCAGCAAGCTGCATGCATGCATGCGCACGGGCAGGCTGGCCCACAAATACTTTTTTATTTATTTTCAGATTAAACCAATAGAGAAAAAGCAAGATAATTCAAACTGATTCAATAGTCTTCAAAAATTATGAAAAATTTCCAGTAAATCAATTTGGACATGAGGAATCCAAATATTTTTAGAGAGAGATTCCAAAATAATTTCAAATGAAAATTCAAAAACATCGCTTTAAGCTCTCAAATTAATTCATAGCCTTGGATTAATTTGAGATAAAATTCCAAACACAATACTTTACCATATATTACATAGTTGCACATCCTTCTCTTTTTTTAAAAAAAATTTCAAGCCCGTAAAAATGAGGATGTTACAATTAATAAAAAACAATTAATAACTATTGGAAGGAAGAAGGGGGGGCAGAAGTGCCATCGACGATAGCGAAGAAGTGGGGAGGCGAAGGAATGGGCAGAGAGGAGGAAGGACGAGGGCAGAGGAATAGAAACGGAAAAAGGGGGGGGCGGAGGAGAGGTGGGAAGGAGAAAGGAAAGGAGCGAGGGAAGTAAGGAAGGAGGGAGAGGGACAAAAGAAGCGACGGGAGGCAAAAGAATAACAAAGGCAGAACGGGAACAAAAAGAAAAAGGAGAAGGGGGGAGGGGAGGGGAAAGAAGGGGGCGGAACAGTGAAGCAGGCGGCGAGAGGAGGCACGGGGAGGGACAGGCGCGAAGGGAGAAGAAAAAGGAAAGAACGGCGAGGAGAAAAAAGGAAAGAGGAAAAAGCGGGTGAGAGCAAGCGAGAGACAGGAAGGAGGGCGCAGAGAAGGAGGGGCGGGGAAACAAGGAGAGAGGCAAGGGAAGACGGTAAAGGAGGAAACTACCAAGGAGGGAGTGAGTGAGAGGGAGACGGAGGAAGGGAAAGGGAGGATGAAAAAGAGAAAGAGAAGAAAGAGTGAAGAAAGGAAGAAGCAAAGGGAGAGAAGGAAGAGGGAAAGGAAACCAAACAAAAGAAGGGGGGGGGGGGGGGGTGGCGGGCGAGGGGGCGAGAAGAGACAAAAAAATGGAGAACGGAGGGACGGAAAGAGGATAAGGGGGATAAGACCGAAAAGAAAAAAGAGCACGAGACAAAGAGGAAGGAAGAAAGGAAGGGGGGGGAGAAAAGCAGCGAAAGAAAAGAGGAAGGAGAACGGGAGAACCAACACAGGAGCGGAACGCAAAAGAGGAAGAGAGAGAACAGAGGTAGTGGCACGAGGAGAGAGGTAGAAGAGAAACAGGAGCAGCACAACCACAGGGGAAAGAAAAGTGGAAAGACCAGAAGACTAGCAAAGAGGGTACGGAGGAACGAGGAGGGGCGGTGAGTTGCGACGGCAGAAGCGCGAGCAAGCAGCAGAGAAGGAAGGGTAGGAGAAGAGGGTAAGACGTGGAGGGGTACGCAAAGGGTATCGACAGGGGAAGCAGAGGGAGAAAGAAAAAAGGGAAGAGGTCTAAAAGAAAAAAAACGGAAAGGAGTGGGAGAGAACACGGGGACAAGAAGAAAAAGGAAATGAAGGAAACGCGCGAAGGGCCGGAAGAGGAAAAGGGCAAAGGAAACGAGAAGAAAGGGGGGAAAGGGGAGAGTAACAGTAAAAAAAAACCACAAGAGTGATTTTTTTTTTTTTTTTTCTTTATCTTGAGTAGAGGGGAAAAAGAAGGACGAGAGGAGAAAAGGGAAGCAGGGAGGATTGGCAAGGAGAAACGAAAGCGGACGGGAAGTAAGAGAAAAAAGGTGAGGAACGGATAGGAAAGGGAAAAAGGATGGGTAAAACAGAGAGAGAAAGGAGAGAAGACGTACGGGAGGAAGGTACCCGGGGCCAAACAAAGAGAAGGGGGGGAAGGGGGCGACCGAGGATGGAAACAGGAGGGCAGCGCCCCAGTAAAAGAAAGAGAGAAACACAAAGGGGTGGGAAGGCCGTGGAACAGGGAGGGAGAGTAGGGGAACAACGACGCCAGACAATGGGGCGGGGGGGGGGGGGGGGGGGTTGGAGGGAGCGGAGGGCGGGGGAACACCAGCATACCGAAAAGCGAGGGACGGGATAAAGAGAAGGGAGCCGGGCACGGACCTGCTGTAAAGGGGAGAAAGAAGAGGGGGGAGAAAGAGGGGGTTGTGGTGGGGTTGGGGTTGGTTGGGGTGGTTAAGTTAGTGTTTAGAACGTAGTGGGTTAAAGAGAGAGCAAAGGAGTGGGAAGACCAATAAAACAAACCCAAAAAAAAGTAGTGGAATCAACGAGATTTTGGGAGGGCAAATGTGCACGAAGCTACGACAGTGCCAACCAGTTGGGGACAGGTGGTAATTAATTCCAACGGGAAAGAACACAACAGAACAACGCGCTGAACAACGATGGGGCGGTAGAAGAAACGGGGCATTGGATAAAGACTAAGCAGAGCGTTTGAAGTGTGGGGACCCGTAGCACGAGTCGCCAAAGCCAAGCGAAGGAAAAAGACAGGAAAGGAAACGCCGTGTACAAACGGGCAGGCACAGCTCCGCAGTGTCGGAGGGAACATAACGAGCGGGGGAGGAATATGGTTATCGGAGATAGAAATCTTAGAAGGGATAAAAGAAGCGGAGGACAGAAGACCGAACGGTAAGAACAAGAGAGAGGAGGAAAGAAAAGGTCCGAAGCAGAGAACGACGCAATCACACAGTCACACCCAAATACGAGTGCAAGCTGAATGACAAGGACGTGGTAAAAGGAAAACGGTGTAAGAGTAGACTGAAGGTCAGACGAACTGAGGGAAGGGGGAGGGAACAGCGAACGAGAGTGGGAAGGCGACAGTGGAGTTGGTACCAGTAAAGACGACAGAAGTGAGGAGGCCTGACACGCAAGGGACAGAGAGCGGGAAACTAGATAGAGGGGGAAGGGGAAGAGGCCAGACAAGGCAATGGGTAGAAGGTAGGGGGTGAAAGAAAAAGGCCGGGCCAGGGAGTGTGAGAGGGAAAAAGGAAAAAAGCACGCCACAGAAGGAATGAAAAAAGGTTGGACGGATACAGCGATCTATACTAAAGAGAGATAACCCACAGTGCCCTAAGACCGAGTCCATTCAGAAGACCTGCTCGAGCACAAAGCCGTACAGACCCCATGCACACAGGAACACCAAGATTGGGCGGTGGTCACTTCAGTTTCATAAAGACGCCTGCACCCCCTTATCCTATGGAAAAGTCTCGATGAGGTAGGGCAACGTGTAAAGGCCGACTCTATAGGAGCCTCCCTGTTCCGACAATACGATTACTTCGACAGAGATGTTCCCCTCTTTCGTTGTGACCCCCTACGCTTACAGTACCTAACCAGGCACAGCTATAGGTTTAGTAGGTAGCTGTAGCTATCATCCTGTATGTTTGTTACACGAAGTAACGGTGAGTGGACTGTCTCGTTACACAAACAGACGAACCCGTGGCATTGACGCTTACCCCTGGTTTTTCTCGGTCGACACGGGCACCGTAAGACCTTTCCCTCCTTGACACTTAAGGTTTACTTATGTTCCCTCCTGATAAGCGCTGCTCTCGTATGTACGTTTCGCAAGCTTACGAGCTACCCCCCCCCGTTAGGACCCCAGTACCTCGACAATGTTTCTCTAGGATGTTCTCCCTCTCTCCCAGGAATGTTGTATCCCACTTTAAGGACACCACCCTACGTGCCCTACACTGGAAAGAGATATGTGTCGAAATTGGACTTCCTATTACCCACTCCCTCGTACCAGTTCCCCTCCTCGGCCCTCCTATGTCTCAGCCCGCGATTTCAGCTAGACTCGAGTGCTACTTACCTTGATTCTCCTGGTTCTAACGGTATGTCAGACCCCTAGCTATATATCCTCGAGTAAGCAATATGGGGTAGTAAGTTAGAATAGCCCGTCAAGGAGGGACGCGCGCGTGCCCCCCCCCTTAGTTTTTACGTATACGATACTTGTTATGTTTTTTTTTGTTTTGTCGCGAAACTTCAAGAGAAGGTGCGTGACAAGGGCGCGTAGCTTTAAGAAGGGTTTATTTTCCTGTAAACGGTAGAGATAACGAGTGTTTGTTATATTTACATTACTATGGTCACCTGCACCGTGAAGTGCAACCACGCCGAGACGAAATACCGCGAAATAACACACAACCCCACGACGTGCGCTTAAACAAAGAACGTTCATGAGGGCGTACCTTTTCAGAAAATCATGAACACTGTTGAAATACAATAGTACGCCATGTTGTTAGACTCACACATATTACAACTAAGAAATCCTGACGTCCAGACTATACCAGTAGTGTACGGAATAAAATTAATGATTTGATGGGTTTGAAAGATGAGGCGATGCTGGTAGATGCAGGAAGCCCCCCTATGTTTATGTTTTAGTATGTTCCCCCTTACACTTGCTAGGCAGCCCTAAGCCACTCCTCGAAGCTTTATCCTATTCTTCCCATGATGTCCATCCCCCTTCATTAACCCTTCCAAACCCCACTTACGCCTTGTAAGCTCCCAATCATGATTTTCACTCTCGATCCCCCCATCATCTTCTGAATCCCTCCACCGGCTCATGTACCAAGTTGTTACTCAGCTAGAAGAACCGTGTTATATTACTAATGTCCCCCTGCGATATCCCTAGCTTAATCCTTCCCCACTTACAGTCTGACGATCTCTTTTTACTCCCTAAACTTTGGTGCTTTTCTACGGCTGTACATACACCACATCCCCCTTTAATATCACCTGTTGTTATCCTTTTTCCTTCGCCCTATTTCAACTTGTAGTTATTATCTATATCTCATGTCCTTCCCGCCGATCTGTGTTTGGGTGCTTTTTTCCGCCCCTTTCTCGCAGCGACGTGGTAGTTCATACTGTTTAACGTAAAAGACTTCTAGGTTGCCCATTTGCTTTCTTTTCAGTACACTATAGTCCTCCGTACGACCCTCTAATTTGCCCCGGATATCCTATCCTTCCCCCTCACAATGTCCTTAACGTTCTTAATAGTTTCTGATCCCCCATTGGACCCAGGGACCCTTGGGTGAGTACTTGGTTTAAGAAATTACATGTGTACACTTTTACATAGGATGGCCGTTCATAAGAGTATACCACCGTTACTTTCCCTGTCCTATCTTACCCGTACCCCTCTCACAGTTCCCTTGTATTTGTTGTATATTCCCTTTGCGACTTCGGTCTTTTATTTCATCTACGCTTACTTATCTCCCCCGGTCCACAATGCTTCTATATTACCCTCCCTACCCGATTACCTTCAATTGACCACATCTTTTTTATTGCATAAGTCCCATTTTTTTTGACCCCATGTTATCTCTTCTGCTCATTAGTCTTAAACTTCATGTCCTAACCTTAATGCTTTTTCACTTGCAAGAGGATCTTTATCTGCCATTACCTTTCGCCACCTCTCAGAGTCAATGTTACTGATACTCTATGTTTCATTGTCACAGTTCTTCTTACGTGTTGTTATTAGGAATGGCCTGTGATTCCCTCCCTATTACTATTCTACTTCTGCATACCCCCAACCTATTCTCTAAAATCCTTCTCTGTCTCCATCTCCTCCCGTCTCTGAACTGGTTTTTTGACCCACGGGTCTTTCTTCCCGTTCCGTAGTTTTTTGATATCACGCCTCCCTACCTCTCTTACCTAATTTGGTGGCCCCTACTGTCACCCTCCCCTCTATCCCTTACCTTTACACTTTATACGATCCCACCCACCTTTAACTTCACACGGTGTAGCCCCTTACGAGTTTTTGGTTCAGATTTCCACTCTACCACCAGTCTAGAGCTGTGGCTCTCCGGGTGTTCTGTCTCCACGAGCTTCCACCCTCTTTTTATTCTCACTTACCCCAACCCCCCCTACTCCTGCTTTCCACCTATGTTCTACTTCTATACCTCCTGTCTTCCTACTTTATCCTCACTACTCACCCCCTCTACATTGTGACTTACTCGCACCTATCACCTCTACCCTCTTTTTTTTAGTCCACCTTTCATGCTCCCTGCTTTTTTCCCTTCTCTGCCAGTTCTTCTTTCCTTTCGCCTCCTTCTCATTTCCTCCATTTCCTCCATTTTCCCATCCATCCTCTTTCTATCTGACGATTTCCTTTGATTCTTCTCCTTGCTTCCATTCCCCCCTCGCCTTTATTCCCTAATAGGCTTCTCCCCCTTCTATTCACCCTTTCTTTCTTTTCCCTATTCTCTACTATTTCCCTTTTTTAACTCCTCCCACCTACTCCTTCTCTCTATCCTTTCCATCCACTACCCTCCTCTCTCTTTACTCCTTTCTTTTAATTTATTTTTTTTTGCATACTGTGTATCCCTTTCACATCCTTTTTCCATCTCTCTTTCTTCCTCGCTCTTTTTCCCCTTTTACCTTTTTCCTTATTCCATTATTTATCTTTTCTAACCCATCACTTTTCCCCCTCTCCTATTTGATCCATAATCTCCTTTCCCCTTTTACTTTATTCCCTTCTCCCTTTGACCTCTTTCCTTTATTCTCCGTGTCCTCGCTATTTTTTTTTTTTCTTCCTCCCTACCACTCACCTCTTTATTCTCCCTTTACCCCCCTCCACCCTCCCCCTGTTTCTTAACTTACTACTCCCTTCCTTTATTGTTTTTCGCTCTCCTCCCCTAATCTCCCTCTCCCCTCCCCTCCCTCTGCTCTACCCCTACTAGTTTTACTTTTCCCTCTTTCTCCCCCTTCTCTTTTACCTAGTTCTCTTCTTCCTCTAGACTTCTTTCTTCATTAGTCCTCTGTGTCCTTTCCGCTCCCCTCTCCCTCTTCTTTTTATCCCTCTTCCTTTCCTTTTTTCCTCCTGACCTCTCTTTCTCTCTTCTACCCCTTTCTTCTTTCTTCCCCTCTTGTTTGTTTTCTCCTTTCCCCCTCTCTTTCTTACTTCCTTACCTTATATCCCTCCTTATACACCTCTTCCTTCTCTTTTCTACTCCTTACCTATTCCCTTCTTACCTTTTTATTATTTACCGTTACTCTTCCTTTTGTCCTACTTTATCCTTTCTCTTTCCCCCCTCCCCTCCCTCCTTAATTTCTTTTATTTTCTATTACTCTAGCACTCCTTTCCTTACTCCTTCCTCACCCCTTTTTTTTTTTACCTCTTCACTCCCACCTTTCTCCCTTTCCTTTCTTTTCTTTTTTTCCCTACCTCCCCTCTTTTCCTCTCTACCTCCCCTTCTATGGCCCCCCTTAGGGATAGCTTGAGCTTGTGCAGAAGCCGGTTGTCCAGATAAAGCTCCTCATAAGCCACTGTGAAAATAAGCTCTGAAAATAAACTCTACTTGTTAGGAACGGCTTATGGAACTAGGATTATTGTGTATGCTAAAAGGTGTAAAGTCTAAATTACCCCTGTAATCGTTTATTTGTTGTTTAATAGATTAAATCCTTGTTTTGGAGAGTTATTTGCACAAATAGTCAGAAAAATTAGTTTTGAAAGTTCAAAACAATAATAATATGACAAGTTGAAACACTAAATAAAAAAGACAAGTTTGCAAGTTTTCTTGCAATCAAAATAGGTTGCACCTTCTACATGTTCTTTCCAACAAAATAACAATAACTAGATTGCACATAGAAATTTATCTCGCTGCAAACAAATTCGCCGCAATACCATCTCGGACTACGCCCATAGTACCATCATCATAACTAGATGCGGCAATGTCCACTCCACCACCTACCGTTTTGTCTTGAACATACTCTTCTCCTTGGAACATCTCAGAATGTTCATCATGTAGAGCACTATCACGAATATAGTTATGCAAAGCTATGCAGACAGAAACTATCTTCTTTTGTTTGTCAACAGGGTAGCTAGGTATGCCATGAAGTATGCGTCATTTCATCTTGAGACAACATAATGATCATTCAATAATATTTCGAAGAGATGAATGACCATGGTTAAACATCTCTTTCATGCCAACCGGTTAAGATATTTGAAACTCCGATACATGGTACCGATGTCCTTTGAACGGGGCTAGGTAACCGGTTTGATTTGGATATCCCGAATCAACGAGATAGTATTTACCTACATTTATTATTAAATAAACATTATATATTGCATGAGTAATAGATAAAATAAGACATAAGTCACAAACGAGTTATCTTGGGGCTGGTGTGGATAATGTTGATATTGTACAACGCATCGAGGAATACACGTGTGTCATGTACAGACCCAGGCCATCCAGCAACCACAAAAGTAAACCTCATATCAAAGTCACATATTGCCATGACATTTTGACTCGTGTAACCATGCCTATTCATGTGTATAGCTTTGAGGTGTGCGGGCATCATGACTGCAATGTGTGTGCCATCTATTGTTCCAATGGAATCTTAAAATGAGGCTAAAATCTAGGTTTTCATAAGTATTTGGTGTAACTTTGCTGAAAGTAGGGTCAGTAGGTTTAATAATATCACCTGCCAATTTGTTGATACATTCTAAAACACTCACAAACCTTTTGTACTGATAGTCCATGTTGAATGTTTGAAACGGTCAGAGCACCGTTCATATTTGACTGAGGTGATCACATAAGTCATAAGAAGAGGGCTAATGATTCTTTAGAACACATGGAATGAGTTGACTGAAACCCATAATTGTTCACTAGTGTGTCCATGCAACATGTGAAAAACTGTTTCATGATTCTGAACATATCATAAAAACTATTTGGAATCACAGCATCTTACCTCAACCCCACTGGATTCCTATCACGAATGGAATTTCCCTTGTCCTTCTTGGTGGCCGGTCATGATCTTCAGTATAAAATAGTAGCGCTAGCGCCAATCAAAGACGATACAAGTTCGATCCCTTGTCTTCTTCGTGCTTCTCAAACTCGAACTGATCTCTCTCTCACTTGATCATTAGTATTCTTGATGACAAAAAACATCGTGCTTGTTACAGTAAATCACAACAACTGTAAGAACATGTGTATAAACATACACTAAGCTCACAAGATCAAACGTGACTATACATAATCAACATGACATATACCACTTCTAAGTTGAACATATAGATAACACAAGTCACTAAGACATGTACAAGTTCTAATAGCTCCAACATCAGCAACACAAGTCCGAATAAGCACACCAAGTGCTTCGAATGATAATTAGAAGCTGACAAAGTAAATCACCAGATAACTAAAGAGCCTAACGCTCTCTCTTCATGCATGTCTCTGGATCCATCCAAGTTCTCCATACGTGGTAGTCTCAAAGTATGAATACGTCTACGGCATCTCTTTCCATTAACAGCTTTGCAGAGCTTAATGTGATCATAAAAGTGTCATCCTCCCTTCCTCAGACCCAGCCTCAACCGCAGGACAATGAAATTTAAGATGGGGGAGCGGTGGAAGAGGGAGGGAGAAGGAGCGGGGGGGAGGGGGAGGGGTAGTTTAGGGCGGGGGTAGGGGGTGGGGGGGAGGGGGTTGTGGGTAGGGATCCAGGGAGGGGGGATGGCGGCGAAGAGGAAGCGGGATGAGGGGAGGTGAGTGGGGGTGTTGTGGTGTGAACTAGTTGGTAGTGTTCTGTTTTTTTTTTTATAATTTTTTTTTTTTTTTTTTTTATTATCACATTATCATCTTTTTTTTTTTTTTTTTTTCTTTTTTCTCTTCCAATCACCCCCTGTTCAATCCACTCAACAGCGTCGACACCCCGCACTTTGCTTGCCTCTATCAATCCATCAAGTTATTAAAAATTTGTGTTCTCATCGCTTTCTTTCCTGCTGTGGGTTTCGTATGACCCTCCATCTTTTTTCCTCTGGGTGAGGACTACTTTGTTGGTGTACTCTTCTTCAACCTGTCAAACCACCAACCCGTGACCCTCCTATACATTTGGAACCTCGATATCTTTCCAAGCGTCCACACACACACACGGCCACTTGGTACCATCGCATGTATGAACAATTCTGCTCACCCTTACATAATTGTCCATTTTAGTTTCCTGTATTCAGTGCGCCTCCTGTGCGTCGCCCTGTCTGTCGCTATGTCGTGTATGTCTTTCTCGCAATAGCCTCTCCTATCTTCTCCTTTCTTACCCCACCCACTTTCCCCCCTCTGCGCACACTTTGTTCTGCGGTACCCAGATGTGCTTTGTGCAAACCCTCACAGTACCCCACACCCTTCCCTCCCTCCTACCTCCCGTTATCCACACGCTTCTCCACCCTCTACACAATAGAGTGTGTTTCCACATGTCGCAGTGTGACTCGGATTATTGCCCTAGGTGGATGCCCCGTTTCGTGCTCTCAGATGTGTGTACAAAGTGTAACTCTCATTTTCACGCGTTCCCCTTATCCACATTTCTGCTACGTAAGCTCCTCTTCCCTTGGTGGGTTCCATTACCCGGATTGAATCCCAGTCGTCCCGGTTGTCCCCGCAGTTGTAGTCTTGCGACCCTCTTCGCACACAATGTCCGCAAAATTATACGCACGCACACCGTCACCACGCGCCCCTGTGTCCATCCGAAGAAAGATCCTCCACCCACCCTACCTACGCTGTTCTCATGACACTTTCCCCCCTCTAGAATGGTCTCTCCAATCTTTACTAAGTCCCGCCCATCTCGTAATATTATTTCAAGCATCGTATGCACACAAACTGGCCCTTGCTCATGCCTCTTATCATATTCAGGCGATCATGTTACGATCGTGTTGTGTTAAGTGCGCGTATATATCTTATGTCCTATCCGTCCTCCCCCAGCTCACCGCCACTGAGATTTCATAGAGCGTCGATAACATTGTGTCCCACACTTTCCATAACAATGTCTATTATAAAACAAATTGAAATGGTCATCCATCAGGAGAGCACGCCCCACACACGCCAAGCATTGGTGTCTTCCAATAAGAGATTTTATTGAAGTGTTTTTCCGTAGAGACCTCATTCTAATTGCTACCCGCCCCTGAGGATCGCGGGCCTGTCTACAGTGTTCTTTTGTTATTCTTCAGTGTCTTCCTTTTGGGACTTATTGGATGCTCACCACACCATTGTTAGGATGCATCATCACCTATACTTCCTATTTGACGGTATTTGCGGTTACGGCTGCGAGGGCCCCGCACTGCTAGTGGGGCGATTTTTTTATCATTAGTTTCTTTTTGGACCCTACTTAGGGGAAGCAACTTTCGGTGGTTTATGCTGATTTATTGGCATTTGGTTTATTGTTTGTTTTTACACACATTCTTGGTGATTTGACCCAGTTTTTTAGTGTTGGATTTCCCGCTTTTTTTGTGGGTTTGTTGTGGACATTTTTTTTTTTGTTTTCTTTGTTGTTTTTTTGGCAGTCCCACACCACACATGACAATGCTGGGGTGTTGTTATCTTCCCTTGGGTGTTGTTTTGTGCTGCTTATAACGAAGACGGAACTCTGGGGAAAGAGGAACGAATAGGACGCCTTTTACACAGTCTCAGTCCTTGTTGCCCTTTCGTTCATTCCCCCCCCCTTGGCGTTGCTTGGCGTCTGCCTTCTTTTCTGGTATGCTTTTCGTCTTTTTTTCCCTTTGTTGTTTCTCTCCCTTTCCCCCCCCCCCCCCCCCCACCCCCCCCTCCGCCCCCCCCCCCCTGCCCCCCACTTTCTTGGTTTAGTATTCGCTTTTTCCCTGCCTCCTTCCCTTTTTACTTTCGTTCCCTCTCTTTTGCGTCCTTGCCCCACGGTTGGGCACGACCTATCTGCATTTAAGAATTTCTGTAAACGACATTCCTACGGTGGCCGAGCGACAAGCTGAGGGTTGGAGGTTGGGATGTTTAGCGGGGAAGCGACGAGTTGAGGCATGATATCCGTCAAAATTCCAGTGTAGGTAGCTGAAAACAGTTGTGTCGCAATTTTGCCATGGAATAGGAGTAGAGGCGGGGGAGGCCGGGATCGGTACGGGAAAATCAGAGTGCCACTTACGTGCCTCAGGAATACACACGAATTTTTGCCCCCCCCCCCTACAATACACGCCAAGGATATAGGGAGGCAGTCGAGCCCGGGAAGGCGGGAAGTAGGCGGGATTCCGAGATGGCGGGGGAGGGCGACAATGGCGACAACCGGCGGGGGATTTGAAGTCCGAGGGGATAATAGGTGGTGACAGCCGGCAAACTTGGCAAATGAGTCGAGGCGGGGAAGGACAGCCGAGCAAGGAACGACAGGCACCAGCTCCTTCGCTGGCGACCATGGTCGGAGACGGCGAAGCATCGCCTCGCCAATCTAGACGGGTCCAAAGCCACATCAACGGAACGGCGGTCGCGGCTAGTGCGAGGGAACGTGCTGGGCTTTGGACAGCAGGGAAACGTATGGGCAACCGGGCGATGCCACCGAATGTTGAAGGCCTCTCGGCGGCGCTAGTGGGAGAGTATGAGAGGAGTTAGTCGTAGTAGGAGGTTCGAGTCGGCATGTGCGGCGGGGAGTGGAAGAAAGAAAAGAAACCTGGGGTTTGTTCTAGAGGAATGGCAGTTTTTTTTGTAATTAATGTCATAATATATGCGGCTCAAAGATTGGCAAGGGTTAAGTGGGGAGGGGCTGAAGAAGCCCTGGCTACCGGGACAGCAACAAATTGGGGACTCTGCCACCAATGAATGGGGACAATAGGAGGGCAATTTAGAAATAAGCTTGTCATACAATTTGTCTGGTTTGCTTAAGGCTTATTTCCCCTATAGCTCTTTGGAATATCCATTCGTAAGGGGGCCATATCTTAAAGATTCCAAAATTCCATTGTCAATAAATGGTGAAGTTACCAAGCATACAAAAGGAATTCTTTTTGCTTTTACAAGAATTAGACATTTTATTTAGAAAATAGTACAACTTAATGAATGAACAAGATAAAACATATTAAATAATTAAATTAAGCAACATGCAAATTCTCTCTGACTTTCTACATATAAGTCAATATTCTAAACTAAATCTACAAATTTATCTATCCAATTTGCCACCCTAATAGCTAGCAACATGTTCCAGATGTATGTAGAATACAACCAATTAAGTAGCGCAGTTAAAATCAACTAAGAACAAAATAGATTTTGCCTTGCACAGAGATCTAGGTCACACATTATATCTCATTCACCAAGTAGCTCTTAACATCATCAAACTTTTTGAACCACATCCCTAACCTTAGATCATCACTAAAACGGGAATGTCATATGCAATATCTGCTTGTGCAAAACCATGGTTATTTTGGACAAAAAAATTGTGCTTCAAGTACCAACAACATATAGAGCTCTCGCAATACTGTATGTAATAACAAAGAATTTGTTAAGACAATGGCTTTGCAGGTCGGGGAAGCTAGATCGGTCTGAAAATAAAGGGCGTGTAATAGACTATAGTTTGAAAATATAACTGCCTATGTATAATCACCTTATCATAGACAATTTTTAATGCGATATCTGTCATCACAAAAGGTTCGCATCGCTGGGAATACACTGATGATCGAGACTGGTTTTTTCTTGTGAATCAATCTTGTGATCATCTTACCAAACTACCTTTTAAGTGTAAGATCGAGATGGTTATACATGTAGGATGACTGTTTAACTGTAAACTTCAATAAGATCGCTTAGTCCGGGGGGAAATCGTGGGCTGCGATCACCATGCCTGTAGGAACCATTGGCTTATGACCACATTATCAGACATTTAGGCATTGAGTCTAGGACCGGAAACTAGTTCATGGTGAAATTTTAGAGCTCAATGACCATTCAAGTCCGTGCAATTCCAGGCGGGCTAGAGTGTGCAACCCAGCAAAGAATGCAATATGGCCTTCAGCTTCTCGTCGCCCCTACTATGCCGATAGTTTAGGGCCCACACAATAGTTTGTGTTAATAAGTAAGGGCATGTCCATGCCGAGTGCCATAGAGGAGGGGTGCTCTGTGGATCACTTTTACGTTCGAGTCAGGTAGGTTATATCAGAGACTAGTGTTTACGTGGTTTAACTCCACGAAGGGATATGCATTTTGTGGAATGGTTTGTTGATGTAGAAACATCGTAGCCAGGGAGACGAAGTAGATTAGTCGCTCTCAAAACTTATTTCACAATGGATTGCGTATGGTGTAGTTATTTACCATTGACAGGTGCATGTTTAAGGTTCGTAGTTCACATGTTTTATGTGTCTGTTTTCTCAATTAAAGCATAATTATTGATGTATTCCCGTCAACACCAGGTTAAAAAACCCAAAGGTCAATATGCAAATATGCATGACAAAGATATGTTCTTATTGAAGTTGAAGGGTGCGGACAACGGTCACGTATGTGCAAATAAATAAAGGCCTTAAGAACCATCAAGTCTATTCCATTGGGACAGGACATTGAATGAATAGCAGAGTTACAATTGATATTGACTTTGTTTTTGCTGGCTCTTTATCTATACTACATGGAAAAAAACCGTACTTGTGAAGATGCTTTTGTGAAAAACCTAAGTTTAGGTTAGTCGAATAGAAGCGTGATGCGATAGGAGGAAACAAGTAGGGCAACTCACGCTGCTGAGTGATCCAGTCTGTTGAGGACGCATCGTAAAATAAGACAAGAGGAGTGAATGTTGTAACTCAGCTCGCATTCATCTCTATGCGTGGATCAAATCCATCATGTTCCTATTGTTCGCACATGCTCCACATACTACGCTTTAGAAGTGAACCTTTACTTAATTAAATAGTCATTGAGTTACAAATTGTGCATATGTGCATAGAGAATACACTTATCAAGGAAAAAGACTAAATAACAATAAAGGAAGATTACATAAATCTCTTGCTTATAAAGATGATATAGTAACGAAGAAAAGAAATACAATGAGCATAAGTCTGTACTATACATCAAGGTCTAAAGCAAGAATCTTCGAAATAGTGTGTGACTTGTGGGAGCACATTGTCAGCAGAATGTGGCGGGGGAGGACAGCCTTTCGATATATATTTGCGAACTCCGAGGACGTTCATGAAGTTGTATGCAAAAAGTCGAGTTGGAAAATGATGTTTTTTAAAATAAATGTGGTTCCACGACGGGCACATATTTTACGCACAATACATAAACCAACAAAGTTTAAGTTGTTGGAGGGGAAATAAGTAAATACACGCAATGGACCTATGATAAAATTTTTATTTTCAAATTAGATTCTATGTAAACATTTTTGTTGTTTCACAAAAATTTAGCGTCGATCCGTTCAAATTCAGGAGACTGCGAGGATACGTGGCTAACGACACCTTATTGAAAATCTGTAGAATGTATTACATTGTTATGAAAATAGAGGGTGTGAGAATGAGCGTAAAGAAATAATCTGTTTACTATACTACTTTACTTCCGTTAAGTTTTCTTTTATTTTAGAAAAGAAATTTTGATTGAAAACAAAAGATCAGTGAGCATGTGACAACAGTCCATCGGTAGGTTTCATCCAGGAGCCCACATTCATGTGACCAGGGTCAATCTTCTGTAAACTTGAAGGAATTCGAGAGGATCAAGTAAGTGGAACAACAGTAGATAATCCCCAGGTAACTAGACTGAGTATTAGTGCCTGATGAGTATAAAAGGCAACAGTGAGGTGGCAAAAGTCAACCATCAAAGTAAAAAACGACATGGAAGTCAAATTAGGAGAATCAGGGCGATAGCAAAACTAGTGAGTAGCATTAAGGGAGTTCGACGAGGCACAAGAATAGGAGGAAAAGTAACGGAAGGGCTTGATACTCAAGACCACGCAGCAATGTCTGTCAAGGAGCAGTCAACAAACCGTAGAAGCCAGGAGATTATCTTCTCAAAGTAAATAAGGGAGGTGCTTATTCAAGATCATGATGTTTGATAGGAGGGCTCGATGTTAGATAAGTAGGACCCTCTATTTAAACGTCATCAATAGATTCTCCTTAGACCTACACAAACTTGGTAGTAGCTGTTTCTTATCGAGGATTTACTTTCCGCTTAATCTTTTTACTCCAGGAAAAAGAATCATCACAGAATTAGATACTAAACTTCTAGTTGGCATCTGTTCTTATCTCTACCCATTGTCAACAAATTCCCAAACAAAAGATTCGTCCATATTGAATGTGACAATTAGAGCCTTATACTACCAAACCCCTAAGATAAGCCAAGAAATAAAGTGGAAAATATGCTCTGCGCTAGTATGAATATATCGACTACGTATATGTAAAAGATCAAGAAAACTATGAGTGGCACGTACTGGCATAGGTTATGGGTAGACCAAGTGCAAATATCAGTTCTATGTTTTGCCTCATGGGGCAGTCAGGTGTCGTGTACAAGCGATATTTAAAATCTGTCGTGATCTCCAATTATTATTGCATTTTAGAAACAACATATAGTAAGTAGATCAAATCATAATTGATCAAATAACGTAGGCATAACAAGATAATAGCTCAGGCCATCCATTTATTCAATCGTAGGTGATGATATAATCTAAGCCAAAATCTTAGCCAAACGGGAATCGGTGAAGCAATCAACCCAAAAAGAATCACCGTAATGCTTAGCTGAGCCAGACGGTAGTAAGGGTGGAACAAGGGAGCCTTGACCTAGCAGTGATGGCAACAGCAGAGATGAACAGCGACAGCCGTGGGACTGTGTCACCAGCTGCTATCCATCGCGATGGGATGTTCAGCGGACGAAAGAAAAACCGGAGCTGGCACAGATCCACCCAGCACAGGAGGCGCGGCCCCTTGGAGCACGCTGGTTCGTTGACAGGGCTTGCAACATCGTAAGCATAGGCCACTCGGTCCGCACGGCAAGGGCAAGCCATGGCCGGAGGTGACGTTGTGCTCGGGAGGGTTCCAATTGGAGGCGGTAGAGAGGCGTACATGCAACAGAAGAGCGGCGAATCCCGAGCAGGGTACAGGCGCGGCTAAAGGCGAGGTCGAGCCTAAATCTACACTCCCGACACAGGACTATGGCAGAACCGGAAGGTCGCGACACACAAATTGGCATACGACGACACGAAATCGAGGAGAGGCATATAATGGGAGCCCGAGAGACAAGGATACTATTAGGAGAAGGATGAGCACGAGTGGCGGTGCATCCGCGGCTCAGATTGAGGTGGCTATGGCGATTGAGAGGCGGCCGTGGCCACATCCGTGATGGAGAGTCAAACAGTTATAGAAGGTGACCACCACACCCAGCTAGAAAGATGGACATGGGTGCAATGTCCGTCTCCACGAGTGACTCCTGTTCGAGGTCCTCTCTGGCGGACTGAGGGTATATTTTAGTGTTCCTGGCTTGTCTGTGCGTCATTCCAAAATCGAAGCCTGCAACGATTTCTGATTCCTCCATTGTTTTCCCAATAGCTGTTCTGAATCCCAATCTTGCCATCAAGTCCGAGCAGAGATCGGGTCTGGGTTGATCTAAATCCAGGGGCAGGTTCCCATTTTCTCCACCACTAAACAACGACCACTTCAATCTGTTGCGTCGTCGAGCAGGACGCGTTATTGTTATACACCTAAATCTTAGCTGGGAGCCGATGGTTTGGTGCAGTGAAACAGGCAAGAGCAGTGGTCGCCGGTGGAGGTCGGCGCCAAGGGGGATGCAGGCGCATGATCGAACCAAATGTGAGCACGGGAAGCTGTTCACAAGGCCAAGATGAAAGGAATTAGAGAAGTGAAGCTGGTACACTGCAGCTTTCTGATGCGGGAAAGAAGAGGTGTCAAGTGAGCAAAAGAGGAAACTGGACTTCTAGGATAGACAGGGAAGCCACAAGCAGTGGGGAGCTGATGTCTGATAGGCCGGCAAGAGTGGATTCCTGGGTAAGTTGTTAGGTAGAATTTGGTGCCCTTTAAGGGAATAGGAATGCAAGGATCCCTAGGAAGAATAAATCCATTCTATATCGGGAAGAAGGAGGAATAAAAATAGGGCTTGAATGATGCATGGATGTTGTAATAAAAATACTGGTTTGGATGGGATTTTAAACCTAGCAAAACCTTAGATGAGTTATGAGTTTAAAGATCACTTCTCTTCTGGTAGAGCAGCGGGCTTATTCCTTGGGTATGATGGACAGAGAATATGTGAAGCTATTGGAAAAGGGATGATAGGGTGAGGAATGATTGTTAGATTGTTGATGAAACGAACTTGCTATAGGAGAATTCAATGATGAATCAAGGTAAACTTGATATTTCCTAAACCTAGGAGTGATGGGGTATATTCAGTTGGAATTAGAGTGAGGAAGGAGAGGAGAGGGTTTAAGAAAGCATACAGCACAAAGATAGGTGTTCATGTGAGGCGAAGACTAATGGTCCTACAGATTCCAATTCGAGTGTCCCCGGAAATACGGAGGAAGAAACGGTACGAAATTGAGGATAGTTACAATATTTCATCAGTCCGGCACCCGTACAGAGTAGGGAGTCTCTTTTAAATATGAATTTTACCTAGATTGTGCTGCTGATGCTGGGAG
>JAGXJF010003989.1:0-16234 GCA_019208055.1 Stipa capillata
ACCCGGCCCATCCCGTGGCCGGGAGGCCGGATTCGTCCTCCTTGGTGATACCCGGGTGGCATATCACCATCACGCCGCCTCCTCCCCAAGCCCCCCGAGCCCGGATCCGGTCGCCGCCTCTTCCTCAAGCCCGGATCCGACCGCCGCCTCCTCCCCGAGCCCCCCGCCCCCCCCCCACCCGAGCCCAGATCCGGTCGCCGCCTGTTCCTCGAGGCCGGCGACCGCTCCTCCGCCTTGCAGCAGCGCCGATGCCGGTGGAGACTGCCGTTTTCCGTCGCGTTTGTGACACTGCGCTGCACTACACAAGACACTTCTTTTGGAACGTTTGTACTTTGTTATACGCCTTCCGCTAGGTATTATCTTCAGAACGTCTGTACTTTGTTATACGCTGATTATACTGTGCTAAATTGTGAATTGTGACTGACATGATTGTGTGCTTCAATTAGAGGTCAAAATGAAGCCCGAGCATAAGAGAGGGTGCACATACAGATGTCGCATTCTAATGTGTCATCGCATTCTAATGCGTCCATTTCTAGTCAGTGTGTAAACACTCGAGCTAGAACTTTCTACCCATGAACCAAGCCCTAGATAGTTCGTTTCCATATGAAACTGAGATGTGCAAAATTCTTTAGCAACTTGTGCGATGTCGAATGTATTGTACATATATATATATATTTGAGATGTGGACTTGTCAAATTTGAGATGTGGAATTGAGATGCAGAAAATTCTTTAATTTGTGTTGTGGATGCTTGTGATATATATTGTCCTATGCATGCTGGGATGTTATTCTGTTTTCAGAGGTGGCAAGCAAAATGAACTGATGAAGCCAGGAAACATGCACAGAAAACACTGTCTGGTATGTAAGTCTCATCACAGATGGGTCACATTTCAGGCCCATGTATTTTCTAATAACCGTGTGCAACACATTGCACACGGTTATTTCAGTCACATCGCACACAGTTGCTTCGTAGGAACCTGTGCGATGTGGCTCCACATCGCACACGGTTTTTTTGAATGACCTTGTGTGATGTCTCGTTCTGGAAATTCTTAAACTTTTTCATAGGTAGCTGGCATCAGTGACGGATTTTGTTTGATGACCGTGTGCGATGTTGTAAGTATCGGTGACGGTTAATTTTGATAACCCGTGTGCGATATCATATCACTTAAATCAGTACCGAGCTCGACTTAAATGCTCCAGTTCGAGCGCGCGGGAACGGCGGCTTGTTGTAAGGGCGGTGGCGACGGCTTGTTGGAGTGGTGGCGCACGACGGATAATTGGAGTGGCGGCGGTGGCTGTATGTGAGCTCTGCTAGCAAAATCAGTACGCGTATAATCCACATCAAGTCATCCTTCGGTTTTAGGTCGGATATTCTGCATGCAGTGCTAGCAAAATCATGCCATGTAGTTTTTATGTTGTTTGAAATCCTGTAGATGGATCGAGGTTGGATGTCCGAGAGTCATACAAATTGAGCATATATCAATGGCGTCGTTGGTTTCATGAAAGTCACCAAGGCAGACATGAGGAACAAGGGGGAACTGCTGATTTTCTGTCCATGTGTTGAACGTGAAAATTATAGACTGTGGGAGGACCCAAAAGTGATCAAGAACATTTGTTTCGAAGGGGTTTTAAGACGGGATATACATGTTGGACCAAGCAAGGTGAAGAGCCGGTCATGCACGTAGAAAATGAAGACGGTACTCATATGCCAAACCCATATGATGGGCAGCCTGATGGCGACGATTGTGATTCCGATGGCGATGATACTACTATTCTAAATCTGTAACAAATAATTCATGATTTCGAGAGCAACCATGATGATGCAGAATACAGGGAATTCATGGACTTGATGGAAGATGCTGAGAAACCATTGTATCCAAACTGCAAGGCAAAGCACTCCAAGTTGTCAACGACACTTGACCTCTTGAGATTGAAGGCAGAAAGCGGATGGTCGGACAAGAGCTTCACAAAGATATTGAGTCTTTTTGCAGACATGCTTCCAGATGAAAATAAGTTGCCAAAAAACATCTACGAAGCCAAGAAGGTGACTTGCCCCATGGGACTAGAAGTACAGAAGATACACGTATGTAAGAATGACTGTATGCTTTATCGCAATGAGTACAAAGATTTGCGTTCATGTTCGATATGCAAAGCTCCTCGATACAAGCGTAAGTTTGCAAAAGACAAAGACAAGGCCGATGATGAGATCAAGACGGAAGTCCCTAATAAGGTTGTGTGGTACTTGCCTGTAATTCCTCAGTTAAAGCGTTTGTTTGCAAACCCGAAGGAAGCAAAGCTGATGCGTTGACATGCGGAGGGACGTAAGAATGATGGAAAGATGAGACACCCGGCTGATGCTGCCCAGTGGAGAAGAATCGATGCGAAGTACCCAACCTTCGGCGATGACCCAAGGAATGTAAGATTCGCAATGAGTACAGATGGAATGAATCCATTTGGCAGCATGAGCAGCAGACACAGCACTTGGCCTGTGCTTCTGTGTATGTATAACATTCCTCCTTGGCTGTGCATGAAGAAGAAGTACATCATGATGTCGATGCTTATCCAAGGGCCAAAGCAACCTGGAAATGACATCGACGTTTACTTCAGGCTGGTGGTGGAAGAACTGCAAACATTGTAGAAAGAGAAAGGGGTAAGGGCATGGGATGCGTATAATAAGGAGTCATTCAATCTACGTGCATTGTTATTCCTTACCATCCAGGATTATCCAGCACTTGCTAATGCTTCAGGGCAGAGTACAAAGGGAGCCAAAGCATGTGTCACATGCATAGATGATACCGTGAGTGTCTGGCTTCCGTTCTCGCGCAAAACCGTTTACATGCGTCATCGGAGGTTCTTGAGAAGAAATCACCCTTACCGTAACATGAAGGAACAATTTGACGGTAATACAGAAAGAGGCGCGAAACCAAGGCCTTTTACCGGCGAAGAGGTCAGTGAGATGGTAAAGGATGTGAATATCGTGCTTGGCAAGGGACATAAACGCCCCGTGAGAAGAGCGTGTAGAAGAAGAAATCAGTTTTCTGGGACTTATCTTATTGGAAGGATGTAGATGTACGTCACTGCATCGATGTCATGCACGTCGAGAAGAATGTGTGTGACAGCGTTCTTGGTACATTACTGAACATCTAATTCTACCCGTATGCGATGTGACTCACATCGCACACGGGCATTACAGCACTTCGCACGTGGTTAAGATCAAATACCTGTGTGCGACGTGGCCCCGGTACAACTAGTACCTAGGTCACCCCGTCCGTTCATCAAAACATTTTGGCTTTGCGCGCGCCGCCTCGCCCGAATTTCCGTCGCGTCCGCTGCCCCGAGCGCCGCCTCGACATCTCCGGTCATCGCCTGCCTATCGTGGAGTCCCCAAGCGCTGCCTCCCTGTTCCCGACCGCGTCGACATCTCCGATCGCTGTCTCCCCGTCCCCGAGTGCCGCCTCCCCGACACGCTCCCCGACAGGTTAGGGTTCTCCGTGTCCTCACAATGAGTAGCAAGATAGGGCTATATCAATGCATATGTTCCAGTGCTGTTTATTAATATTTACGTGCAGAGGATTATTTGTGCCCGTACTAGCTTTACTTCTTGTTATTTCTGCCATTATCATCCTGTTAATTAGCTATGACGTTCGGTAATGAATCGTCGGACTTTTCTGCGAGAGAGATCGAAGAGAACTCATCATCACAGCCAGAAGGGACCAGCACTGATCAAGCAGAAACCCTATCAGTTGTGAAGAAGGGAAGAAGAATTAGAAAACCAATCAAAAAGCCCGAACGAGTATGGCAAGTGGAGGCCATCGACGACGGAACCGGAGCTCCTACCGAACCAGAGAAAACGGAGAAGAAGTTTCGAACCATGTGTGGGGCGGTGGTAAGGGAAAGGGTCCCCATTCACTTCGAGGATTGGACAAAGGTTAGTAAGGACTTGCGCAAGGCCATAGTGCTAGAGATAATGCAACACTTCAGGGTGCTGGAGCAATGGAAAACGCAGGTGGAGGAATGTGCCCTCTTGAATGCAAAGGATGCTTTTCGGAATTTTAAGTACGTGTTGCACAAAAAGTTTATGAAGCAGAATAAGATCCCTTCGAAAAGTATCCACACATTCTACCCGAACAGTGGGCCACATTTGTGGAGGTGCGACGAACGCTGGATTTTCAAAGCCAAGAGTGAGGCAGGCAAGGCTCTAATCGCGAAGAACAAATACCCTCATAGAATGGGGGTCAAAGGCTACTATGGGAAGCGGAAGATTTGGGACAGGGAGGACGAGAACCGACGCCTTTGGGGAGCCAATGTGCATTTTCCTGATGTTGCAGCAGATCGGGCAAGAGACTTCCTGAGAACGAGGTCTACAACCGATTTCTCGGGTCAGGTTGTGTTACCCAACCCAGCAGACCAGGAAGTGTACCAATCTATGGTAAGAGCGACTATCTCATTCAGTCGTCGGTCTACAATTATGACATCAACGCTTACATACCTACTAATTATAGGTTTTTATTTGCAGAAAGAGCTAAGCATTCAGGCTTCGCAAGGCTTGTTTCAGCCTCAAGGGTGCAATGACATTCTCACGGCCGCTTTGGGAACCAAGGAGCCCTCGGGTCGTTGTAGGGCGATCGGGACCAATGTCACCCGTAGGAAGGCCTTCCCTCAAGACGCGGAGGAGATGCGTGCGAGGAAAAGGGCGAGAGCGGAGCAGAAAAAAGAACAGATGAAACAAGAGCTACTCGCCCAATTTGCGGGCATGATGGAGGAAAGGCTTGCAAAAGAAAGAGCTGTGTGGGAGGAGACGTACAGAGTCACAAGCGCTTGAAGCTGCTGCACACCCAAGCCCCGGTGCACACAGGAGTAGCTGTGCATCAGCTCCCCGATGGGATTGAAGGCCATGAGAAAATAGTCTGCAAGTCTCCTATCGATGACATCACGGAGCCGACGAAGTGCAAGCTACAAGTGCCAACAGCGCACATGGCTTTTCCATTGGTGGCAGCTAGCGGGTTGGTTCATCCACCGACTGAGGGAGCTACCGTGCATGGTATACCGATACAGCCAGGGTTCGCGAGGTGCACCGTTGATAAAGTCGAGTCTGGCTTCCAGAGCCTCCCGCTATTCCACATAAGCCAGGATGCCGAACTCCAGACCTTGGGATAGGCGGAGATGTCCTTCGTCCAGTGGCCGAAGAAGGACATACTCCTTATGCCCTTCACATCGGCACCGCCTCCTGCTTCCCCATCATTGGTTGCTGAATCTGAGCCGCTCTTCGCAGCACATCCCGTCATGAGCACACGGTCTGAGCCGCCTTCGTGCCCACCAGCTCAAGAGTCACCCAAGCAAGCGCCAGTGCTTCCGACACCACCAAATCTTGACTTACCGCCACCGCCCCCACCAGTGAAGACTAAAAGTACGAGATCAGCGCCGCTGAAGGGCACGGGCAAGGGACAAAGCAAGGGATAGGACAAGGCAAAGGGCCAGGGTAAGGCCAAGGGCAAGGGCAAGGCCAACGAGCTGGGGTTAATGACGGACGAAGAATTCAACCGATTGTTCCGCCCCAGCGGAGCTCGCACGCATGTATGTCAAAGGAGAGCCATTGCTACTCCCCCAAGACCTGGCTGGCGGCAGGTTTGTTATGCAAAAAGCTACATGACCACTATATGAAACTATGTAAAGCCGGTGAGTCGAGCATTCCGGTGTTCTTCAAGAAGGAGCATTTCCTTCATGATTTAGATAATTGTTGCACGGTGGGCTTCGAGGACTTGTTTCTCCTCTTCAACCTGGGTGCCCTCGATGCCTCCCTCATGAGATGCTTCATATTGTAAGTATTTTACAAAAAATTCCACATTCTGGCAACTCTCTTTTGTTTCGTAAATGATAACTCTTTTCTTTCCTATGCTTAGGCACATGATCACCGAATGCAACGCTCGGAAAGAACCCGTGGGTTTCTTCGACCCACAGTTGGTCTCGAAGCAACAAATCGAGGGGAATGAGAAAAGGGTCTTTAATTATGTTGTCGACGCGTTGATGGCTCAACAGAACAAAGAGTTCATTCTCCTTCCATACAACCAGGAGTATGTGTGTTTTTATACATTAGCTGTACCTCCATTGTCATCATTCCACACGGGTTGTGATATCTTTTTTTGCAGCGAACATTGGATCTTAATTATCATCATACCTAAATGGAGCAAAGCCGTCCACCTTGATTCCCTCCAAGCGTCACGTAAGGACTACTCGCGATAAGAAAATTCTTGGATAGTGCTTTCGCCGAGTACGTCAAACGTGGAGGGAGGTGCTCACCAAAGGGAAACCCGGCGGGCTTGTGACACGGAGACGACGACTTGGTGAAGGTAACAATTGGTACAACATTCCTCCTAAGTGCTAAGTAATGCTAATTGATGCCCTAATTGATGCCGTAATTCCTCAACAACTTTTCAGTGTAACCAACAGCCAGAAGGAACCAACCTTTGTGCTTTTTACGTTTGTAAGCAAATGATGAGGGTTATTCCGAGTTCGAGGACAAAAGACACTGCTGGCCTCCCTACGGTTAGTACTATATGTGAGACTCAAGATTTTACTTTTTACCTATATGCACCTAAATCTGAATTTAATTACTTCGTGCAGATTTTGAGTTTGATGGACAAAAAACCGTTGAGTCAAGCCGATATTGTCAAAGTTAGAGGACAGTTTGGCTACTTCTTCGTCACGCATGTCATACTGAAAAAGGGACAATTCAGATCACCTTGATTGTGAGGTATTTATTTTCTTTCTGTTGGCTGTCAACCTTGTCAGATCCAAACTTGTAGGAATGTTGGCTGTGAACTCCTGTTTATGTAGCTGTGAATGGGTCAACTCATATTCAATTGATTCAATTTGCTTATATATGTCGGCTGTGAAATCTATGTGATCTCTGTTTTATTTGTGTTTGGATCAAATCCGTGTATTTGCCTGATGGATGAAATCTGTGTATATATGTGGCTGATGAATGAATTCTGTGAATGTGGCCGATGAATTTTGTGAAATGATATTGTTGCCTGAGATTTCCTGTTGTCGTTACTGTTGCATTCCCAGCATCGCACACGGTTCGGCGGCCCGAATCGTGGGCGATGTGCGCGTCAACGCACACGGTCCGGAGCACGTGACCGTGTGTGATGTGGTTCGTCATCGCACACGGTCCCAAACTTTCGGCCGTGTGTGATGTGGAATAGTCATCGCCCACGGTTAAGAGCGAATAACCGTGTGCGATGTGGCCAAATATCACACACGATTCTGATACTATGACCGTGTGCGATGTGGGTACTGATCGCACACGGGCCGGATGCTCTGACCGTGTGCGATGTGTCACTTCATCGCACACGGTCCGGAGGGCTGACCCGTGTGCGATGTGCCCAGTCATCGCACACGGTTCTTTCACATTTACCGTGTGCGATGTGGGTACGTACTCATCGCACATGGGCCAGCCTGAAAAGCCGTGTGCGATGTGCGTATCATCGCATACGGCTCTGGACCCGTGTGTGATGTGCCCCCCACATCGCTGACCAGCCGGTGCATACGGGCCTGAAAAACCGTATGCGATGAGCTTTTTTAACCGTGTGCGATGAGCTTTTTTGTGGTAGTGATAATGAACTATTCAAAATCTCTAGTCCAATTTCATAATTCTCTATCTAATAATCGTGGACAAAGATTACATCATAATATAATCATAAAGATTACATCATAATATAATCACTCATATACTTATTGCGTTCTAATTACTTATTAGTTTCAGTTTGTATACATGATAATTGTTGCTTTTCATACTTAAAATTTTAGTTTTTAATGTGCTATTTCTTATTGATGTATTTTATTTATTTTTATTTTGAATATATGTTTAATGCACGATTTTTTCTTCGGGTAGCTATCTATATAATATATGTTTTATATAATATTTATTATGAAAAACACGCATTACAAGTGTACTGCAAGCGTGTACCACGGAGACCAGGTCGGCGAATTGAGCATATACACCCATGCATAGTCATCTGGATCGCCATCGCTCGCGGGACCAAATTATAGATCGCACTGGAGGAAGCTGGCTCGAGGGTATATGCACCAACTTCGTGTTCCCTGGCCCCATGCATCCATCAAATTAAGCACACGCCAAATGATGAGCGAAGTCCTTCTTGTTTAGCTAAGCTAGCTAGGTCCAGTGAAAGGACGACGTCCAAATTAACCTATGTGCATACCTTACAAAAATAAAAAACCTATGTGCATGCATGTTATGCATACATAACTCTCACCCCTCCCCCCCGTCTAACCTATGCATACATGCAACGCAACACGGCATGTACAGCTTTCACTACTACAAAAATGGTTTTTTGGACCCCCTATCTTAGCCGGTTATAAACATTTCAGTCGATTCAAAAAATAAACCGACTATAATAATTACCTATCTCAATCGGTTTTGAAAAAACCGACTAAAGAAGTATTTCAGTCGGTTCAAAAAACAAACCGACTGAGATATTATATCTATTACAATCGGTTTGTTTTAATAACCGGCTGAGATGTTTTGAGCCTAGCCCAAATTGGCTAATCCCCTTCTCAATCCTCTTCCTTTTCTCAATCGTGTGTGCCTAACTCCCCCTTCCTTCTCAATCCTCCACCGTTGCCCTAGCTCTCAACCCTCTCCTCCGCCTACCCCTCTCTCGACCATCTCCAGATCCGGCGAGAGCTCCTCCACAACCTGCTGGCGAGAGCTCCTCCGCAACCCGCTGACGAGGGCCTCCGTTTCCTCTGCCCGCCCCTCTCTCCCTCTCTCATCTCCAGATCCGACGACGGCTCCTCCGCAACCCGCCAGTGAGGGCCTCCGTCCCCTCTGCCCGCCCCTCTCTCCCTCCCATCTCCAGATCTGGCGAGGGCTCCTCTCTCTCTCTCTCCCTCTCCCATCTCTAGATCTGGCGAGGGCCTCCATCCCCTCTGCCCGTCCCTCTCTCCCTCTCCCATCTCCAGATCCGAGGACAGCTCCTCCGCAACCCACCGGCGAGGGCCTCCGTCCCCTCTGCACCACCCGTCCCGGATCCAGCCGCCCTCTTCCTCTGCTCTCCACCGCCCGTCCCGGAGCAAGGAGTGGCGCACTTCGCGGCGGTGCACAAGGTTTTCGGCGCCAGCAATGTGTCCAAGCTGCTGCTCTAGATCCCTCCCCACAAGCGCCTTGACGTCGTCGTCACCATCTGTTACGAGGCCCAGGCGCGCCTCCGCGACCCTGTCTACGGCTGCGTCGCCCACATCTTCGCCCTCCAGCAATAGGTACGTATGTGCCATCAGTATAGAAATAGTGCTAGCTGTGGTTGAATTACTATTTAGGCTTCATGATGGCTTTGATTGGTTAGTAGCAAAAAATTTATGATTACTTTGTCTGACTTTAGTTTGTGTGAGTGAGCAGAAGCTTTCTTATGCCGCGGTCACTCTGTGGCAGGTTTGGTAAATTTGGGTTCTTAAACCAATTAATTCTTGTTGTATTATTGAGAGCAAAATGATATGCACTACATAGCTTCTTTATTGATTTTGAATTGAACCAGTAATTTGTAAAAAGTGCTACATGAGGAATTCCAGCAGCTTGGACTTGCTGGCGCTGCTGATTTTGTAAGCCTTTCTAACCTCTTTATTCCTCTTTGTTTGTTTGATTTCGTAAACCTTGCCAGCAGGAACTCATAAACCTTCCATAGTTCCACTCAAGGTTGCTTCCAGAGAACCTTCTTGATGGAGAGGATGGAGAACATGGTACTGGCAAGGGTAGCATGGTTTCATCATCAAATATGTAGTCAACTTTTATTCGGAGTTCAAGGCTGAAAATTAGTCACTGCCGTAATCATGTGTGTGTGCTAGTTTTGTAATCATGTGGCACAGCCGCAGATATTACAATGTAATCAGTTGTATGTTATAATCAATCTATATGTGTACAGTTCTAATTTCATTTTGTATTTTTTTTAAATCAGTAATAGCATTACAGTCAGTTCAAAATTTTGAACTGGCTGAGGACTTTTATTATTGCTGACGGTTAGCTGGCTAGAAACCGACTGGGAAAATGAAGTATCTCAGTAGGTTTATATTTTGAACCGACTGAGAGATTATATTTCCAGCCGGTTTGAAAACCGACTGAGATAATTCATATTATTAGCACCCTTTCTCTACAGCCGCACGGTAAACCGGCTGAGAAATCAATTTTCCGCCGGCTGTAATTGTATGTTCTGTAGTAGTATTTGCACATGCATATGTTTCTTGACTTGTCATGATGTTAGCAAAAAAATCTTACTGTGTTTTTTTTTCGCGAGGAAATCGTACTATGTTTTACTAGCATCTAGCTAGTGCATATATAGAAGACGAAATGAAAAGTGGTTTTAAACGGCCAACCACTAGAGTTTAAACCGGCTACACGTGCTACCGGCTGCGCATGCCGGGTTGCATCACCTTGCATGTCATGACTGGTTTGACGACTTGGCGCATGCATGTACCACACACGTAGGCTAGCTTGTAGCTGCCCGTGCATGTGCCGGCTTGCATGCATGCTAATGTAAACAGTGCACGTACGTGATTGCTTAACGTAACGCGTCGGCCAGCACCCGATGGTGCATGCCACCGCCACCGCCGCAGGCTAAGCTGATTGCTTCAGTTTTCCTGATATATGCAAGAGAGTAGCTAGGAATCAGGCAGCAGCACGCGTACAGGTACTCCATGGCGATCGAGATCGCGCTAGCTAGATGGTACTATCAACATCAAAGGAGAATCCAGCAATTTGTCGGATACAGCTCACTTGGGCCAGATAATTAGGTCCTGCAGGAAGATCAATCAACTTAGGTGGAGTTCCATCCATCTCCCGATCCATCGATCCATCGAGATATATGGTCCTAGCATGTAGGGCTAGCTCATCATGCAAATTGACAAGGAAATAGCTCACCATGCACAATGATAGATATACCGGAGTTAACATTACACACTACACTTCTCCTAAAAGTAAATACACTAGCTACTATTACTACTGTATCTCTTAACTGTGCAAGATAAGGACTAAGGAGTACGGAAATTGACAAAAGGATGTTTCTGAGCTTGTCTGTGGAAATGAAACGTAGCCACTTTTAGATTAACCTAGTACTTGCATTGCACTACGTTGTACCTTCGGTATGCTATAGCAAACCTTAGCTGTCGCTTCGCTCTGTAATTAACGTAGGTGCTCTGTCCGATGGCAGGACAGCTCGTAGATTTTCTGAGTTACTGGACGTGGATGCATGTCCGTAGTACTCGTCTTCGTGGGCCACATGCCGCTTTCCTGCATGCAGCAAATTAACCACCGCTATTATAGAGTATAATTACACGAAAGAATTAAGACTATCACTGGAGGAGGATGAATAGATGATTATTAAAATATATAGTTAAATTGAATCTTCTGTGTACTAGTAAACAAGAAATACAAGAAAAATAAGTACGAAGAAATAGAAACTATCACAAACACAAGAGAGCATAAGAATTTGTTGTCAAAATTTAAGTCGTTGGCGAGGTTCTACGTCTCTGTTGAAAAAGCTTGATCCAACGATCGAAGCCGGCACCGAAACGTGCTCTTCCCTCAAGAGGCTTGTCGACACGAAGCCTTCCTTCACTTGTGGCAGCTCTTCATTTTACAATAGGTGAACTCGAAACCCTCACAAACTTGATGGGGTGCTTCACCTTCTTCTTGAAAGCTCCCAACAACTCCTAGCCGTCTAGGAGATGCCAATCTCTAATAATAACAAACTTCAATCAGATTGATTTGGAAATGTACCCTTACTTGATGCTCAATAAGGCTCTCTCTCTCTCTCTCTCTCTCAAAACTTAGCCATTATACAAAAAAGGCAAAACTCAAAACTTCCAACTTTGAACACTGAGATTCTGACATTTAAAACCAACGGCTATATTGTTGTCTAGAAATAGATCTCGAAATATCTGAAAAGAGACTGAAGGTTCCAACTTTCATAACATAGCGGATAGATGCACATATCAGAGGTTCTGACATGGAACTCGGACCATTCGGGATATAGGATTGCCTTAACAAGACATTTCCAGAATAGACATCTTGAGGCTCCGACATGTAACTCGGAACTTTTGAGATTTCAAACAACTTAGAAGAGATTTCACAGAACTATAATTTGGATATTCTGGAAATGATTTCGAACACTCTGGGATTTCGAAGGGAAGTCCGTTGTAACACCCCGGCCTCTCACCCAGACCGGCAGTCGTTACGCCTGGCTATCACCTGGGATCCAGACTGGCCCCACAAACCAACACTAGTCTTTCCTGCGCACTTTGTCCTCACTCGTGCGCACCTGGGAAGAACTTCCCGGTCGGTCACCCATCCCCAAATTGCTCCAAGCCAAGCACGCTTAACCCAGAGGTTCTTTGGAGATGAACTTCCGGAAAAGAAGGTGCACCTTGTTGATATGAGTAGTCTATCAATCCTATTAACCAGGATGTCACATACACCCCCCCTAAAGGATCCGACGTCCTCGTCGGCCTAGCAGGAACGTTCCCTCTTGGCACACGTCGTCCATGCGTCCAGTGCCGGCACATGTGCCATGCGCCACATGTCTGTGCCCCTGACCCGCACACGCCCGTGTAACCGCGAGGGTCGGCTCTGATACCATTCTGTAACACCCCGGCCTCTCACCCGGACCGGCGATCGTTACGCCTGGCTATCACCTGGGATCCAGACTGGCCCCACAAACCAATACTAGTCTTTCCTGCGCACTTTGTCCTCACTCGTGCGCACCTGGGAAGAACTTCCCGGTCGGTCACCCATCCCCAAATTGCTCCAAGCCAAGCACGCTTAACCCAGAGGTTCTTTGGAGATGAGCTTCCGGAAAAGAAGGTGCACCTTGTTGATATGAGTAGTCTATCAATCCTATTAACCAGGATGTCACATCCGTAACAAAGACTTGGAGCATTCGGGAAAGCTCCACATTTAAACACTTAGGACTTTCATGGTTTCAGAACCGAAACACAGGCGATCCAGGCTTTCAAAGGGAAGTCCAGAGCAGAGACTCGGAGCATTCGAAAAGCTTCTAGTTGCTCCGACATTAGAGCATACAGGACTGAGACATTTCCAGAACCTAAACTTGGAGATTTCGGGAAAATCTTGGATGTTCCAACTTCCAGAAATTCGGACAAGAAGGGCAACTCGAAAGCTCTAAGTTCCCTTATTCTACACACAGAACTAGATGGATCTTAGATACTCCAAGATTGATCTCGGAGGTTCCAACTTTTGCTGAAAAAGTGTGTAGAGAGATTTCAAATGTGTCTTCGAATTTTAAAATTGGTTCCTAGTTTAGCATTTAGCAAGACACTCTCACCAGCTACTTAATCTCAGTCCCACTTAATAGTACAGTTTGTTCTAAACTCAATGTGATTCAATGAATCACCAAAAGCATTAGAAAAATGTCCTTAATCTCTAATTTCTTCAAGCCTTCGTTTTATTGGAATGTTTTAAGGGTCACCAAACCTGGCTAAAGCACTCCTTGATGGAACTAGTAACTTGATGCATACATTAGTTTCTTAATCGTTTTGTCATTAATCACCAAAAATCATTTAGGGGACCTAGATGCACTTTCATTATAGAGTATGCTATCTGTGACGGTTCAAAATCATCATCTCAGACGGTTTTTCAAACCATCATAGATAGAGAGGCATAGATGAGGGGATGTTTATTCCAGATGGTGTTTTAGCCGTTTGAGATGTATGATAGTCCTAGACCGTTCTATAAACACAACCACCATTAATTTGTTTTCAGATTTAACCCAAAAAAGCCGACGCGCCACTCGGCCACGTCGGCATTGCGCTGCTCTTGGCCTCTCCTGGCGAGGAGGAGGCAAGCCACCGCATCCCAGCGGCCCTTACCCCTGCCCTCACCTTGTTGAATCTTGAGGTCAAGTAGCTTCTCCGCCGGCGCCGATGCGTGGCGCTGCATCTTGAGGCCATGGAGGTTGCGCTCTAGGCACTGGATCTCGAGGGCTCCTGCGGTAGCTGATGCGGAGGCAAAGGCGAGGTGGAGGCGAGTTAGGACGTAGAAGCGTGGCTTGTGCTCGATCTGGGCGTCATCGCCAGCTTCCGACTCCCGTCTTCTCCATAAGCTCCAATGATGGTGACTGCTTCCCCAGCAGCTGCCACCACGGGGATGGCGAGGAGCACGACACCCGGCGGAGATCCTTTACCTCGTCCCGCGCTGTGAGTTGCGAGAGGTGGGGGAGACGCGGGAGGTGGCTGCAAGCGGCGCACAAGGTAGAAGCGTGGGCAACGGGAGGTATGGGCGGTGAAGGTGGCGGAAGTGTGGGCTACGAGTGGAAGTGTGAGGGTGTCGCTATGAGGGAAAGAGAGCGGTGGATAGGTACGTAGGGGTTGGAGGAAGTGGATGCATGCTAGGGTTTGGTAGCTGGTAGCTAAGTCCCACTTATATACTATAGGCCTATTGGGCCATTTGGGCTAGACCTATTCCATATGATTGTGGGCACAAAACCTACATCCCACACGGTATTTTGGCTCACAGTCGTTACGGATGTTCTACTTAAACGTGACAGTTTTGAAAAATAACTATCTGAAATGTGAATTTAACACAAAAACCATCACATATATATCTTACCCTTGATGTTTTTGTAGAACCGTTACAAATAGGAGGTCTTATAAGTGGGCCAGCTTCAAGTTAATCGAAGCTCGGAGTGTACTGACTCAAATGAACCTACTTTTGGTGAGAGAGAGAGCTCGTGTAAGCTACCGGGCTCGTGTGCGCTCCGTTTCTACTGGGCTTTATATGGGCCTCAAAATGGTTATTAGGCTCGTAACTTCACAATTCACATGTTGTACTCTTCAAGCTTTGATCCTTGACATATGGGGCTGTTTGGTTATTGCTTTGATCAAGGTCCGTAGCATGTATTTGATTGTTGATCCTACATGTATTATTTCATGCACACAGCAATTGTCCAGTAGGTACCATCTCGCGATTTCACTGTAACAAATGAATTAATTCCATGGATTATGGTGTTAACAATTTATAAGCGGTGGAGCCAGGACAAAAATGTAGGAGGAGAGCAGGGTGGAGAAAACACTAGCATGACATGAGTGTCCCTACGTAGAGACTCTATATCTAAACATGTTTTGTTTATATAGTGAATGCGACTTTTTTTTATGTCACTAAATTGTTGTGGAAGTGCTTTATAATGTCGCAACAGCACCTCCAATTGCACCACCGCTATGTTTAGCACCACCGCTATGTTTAAAGAGACATCTTAATATATGCTCTATATTCGTTGTAACATTTCTTTGTAGGTACAGAGACATTAGATAGAGACGCTAGAATGTGCTACTAGCAGGGCAAGATAGAGAGCAAAATAAACACACAAAATGTGCATAATTTGCTAGGGCCAATCCTTCAACCATTAACCTCATGAAAGGGGAACTTTTAGACGACCTGCACTAATTAATCATCTCAACCTTACAACATCTTTTTTATTTTTATATATTGCATTTCTTATGTATATTTTTTACGTTTATAAATCACCCCTGAGATGTCTCTATATAGGTAAAAAAGCATCTCACAAGGCACCTTTACATGATAAATTTTTTTGGTGATTTAGAAAGGGTCTCAAGAAACGTCTCTGCATGATAAAAGTCTTTATGTGTCTCTAGAATGTCTCTAAAAACTGTCTTTACATGGTACAACTATGCATATGTCACTAACATGTCTCTAAAAACTGTCTCCACGTGGTACAAGTATGTATGTGTCTCTAACACTAGTCTCTAGATTGTAATCTTTGGGGCGGCTTCTAAAGCATCTCCACAATATAAAATCGCCTCTAAAAAATGTCTTTACATGGTTTAGAGATAAATTGTAAATCTCCTCTAGAGAAGCGTCTCTGCATTGGATTTTTGTTGTAATGTGTACTGAACATAAAGGTAACCATATTATGTGACTTATCGAAAAACTATATTTTGTGATTTGCAAATCTAGGAATTAGCAGTTGAAATTTTTTTTGTAACAACATCACAATTTACATGACCAATTAATCACATTTCACAAAAGACAAATGGAATTGGATTTGGACTCGGAAAACTACCTAGCCATGCAGGGTTGTGGCTGCTGCCGCCTACATGGAATTGGCTTGGTTGCTCGATCAATAACTAAATGCGTATATAATGGCGTGATATCAACCTTCATTTGATCTTGTTAGTTATATAGTATATTTG
>JAGXJF010003990.1:0-219115 GCA_019208055.1 Stipa capillata
ATGACAACGACAAAAGTAGCATGGCAATGCCGCAAGCTCTGCTTGCCTGGACTGGGAAATTCCTCGGACTCCTGAAGTTCGGGTTGCTGAGGCTCCACCCCCTCGTTGACGGTTTCTAGGGTTTTGCAAAACGACGGCGGAAATAACGAAAATAATGACATAAGAATTCAGCATGACATTATGTGAATCTTATATGAAATGCACAACAAATAGCTAAACATAATAGTTAAGAGTTTTAGGGTTTTGGTGATTTCCGCCGATCGATTAAACCTTAATTGACCACTTTTATTAATTGATTAGTTTTTATGGACATCAAATTGTTATGGAGTTATTTTTAAATGGTAATATATAATTTGTTGGTCATGTTGGTAAAATTTCATAATTTTTGGACAAGTATTGACTTTATAACAATTTATGCAAGATTAAAGCATTTAATTAAATTCTGGAAAATTTCCAGTATAAATCTATGGTCAAAATTATTTTTAATGGATACTACAAGTTGCACTGATTCTAAATATAAAAATTTCATATTTTTCTGAGTTCATATGAATTTTTGGTGAATTTTCTAAGTTTTCAGCAATTTTAATTGATTTTCTGCATTTTCTAAATACAAAAATAATTCTAAAAACTTTATATACCCAGGTACAGCTAGCCTGAGTCTATGACCAGTGGGCCCTAGTGGCATTTTAATTTTCTTTTCATTTTATTTTTTTCTTTCCTTTTCTCTTTTCTTTTTCTTTATTTATTATATTTTTTTTGGGCTGCGGAGGCGGGCCGGCCGGCGCGGCCGGCCTTGCAGGCTACGCGGGGAGGCGGGCCGGGCCGTGGCCGCGGCAGGCGGGGAGAGGAGAGGGCGTGGCGGCGGGGCTCACCGAGCGGCGACAAGGCCGAGGAGGCGAGGCGGCGGCGAGGGCAGCGACGGTTGCGGCGACGAGAGGAGCGGGCGCCGACGGGGGAGACGAGGCGGCGGCCGGAGGCGAGGACGGAGGCATGGGCGACGGCCGGAGGCGAGGAAGGAGACGGCGGCCGGGACGGAGGGGGCGGCGCCGGCGTCGGGGAAGAAGAACCGGGCGGCGGCGCGGAGCTCCGGCGGTGACGGCACGCCGCGGCGGCGGCGAGCGGCGAGGGAGGCGGCGAAGCCGGGGAGAGCACGGGGGTGAGGCGGGGGAAAATGGGGAGAGGGAGAGGGAGGTCGCGGGGCGCCGGGGGAAGGCGAGCGGCGGTGGCATGGGCGCCGGCGCCGTGGCGGGCGAGGAGGAGCGGGGCCGCCGGGGGCCCCGAGGGCGGGCGCCGCACGCGCGACGCGTGGCACGCGGAGAGCGGGCGGCCGCAGGAGCCGAGGGGGCGGGCGCACGGGGCGGCGCCGCGTGGCAGGCGGGGAAGCGGGGCGGGCGCGGGAGGCGAGCGGCCGGGCTGACATTAGTGGGTGGACCCCACTGACATCAGCAAAATTAAATAATTTATTTTTTTTATTTTTTTATTTATTTAAACCGGCTGTTACAGCTTTAATGTAGAAAGGGTGAGGACCATAAGCCCTCACAGTTTGTCCTCCACCTCCGTAAAGCCCCATTCTAAAACCGACACATAAAAACTTGAATCAAACAGAATGCTGATTATTCCGCCCTTTCGAAACAATAACGACAAACATATACTAACTCCACATTAGATCATGATGTTCCCCACTAGAAGTAGCAACCAGGTTCCAATTCGACGCAACATGCATAGCATGGTAGGTTTCGTTGTTGTGTTGGCCAAAAAAAATCTTTGTACAAAATTTGCTTGACGGTCGCACAATATACACGTACACGTGCGTGCCAGCAGGGTTACCATAAGGTCCATCCTCCCCTTAGGGCATGCTTGGAAGAAAGGTTTTGGGCCCATTACCAATGTAACGTACGGCCCCGTAAAATAATTCGGCACAACCTAGAAATTGCCGCTTGGATGCGTGGTTTTCAGTCAGAAAAATTCCGTCATTTTACTACTTACACTCGGAAAAAAAAATCTGCCGATGGCCTCCCATTTTTCTTACGAGGAAAGTCGGCTAGGAGGCGACCATTGTTCCCCTCTCTCAGATCTAAAACAAGGACCTCTAAAGCTAGGGCTATTGTGGCGGTGGTGGAGCACGAGGTCAACAGCACGGCGGCCCTGCAGGGTGGCGCTGAACATCCTCCGCGCGAAAGCGACCTCCACCGGGTACACTACTCCATCAACAGGTGGGATGGTGACCGAGCTCCTCCTCAGCGATTCATGTTGAGCTCCTCCCTTTGATAGTGAGTGATGCCACGCTCCTCCTCTGGATCCGCCGTCCCCATGCGCAATGTCACCGATAGGGACCCCCCTAGCGCACCATCGCCAGATCTAACTTCGGCAGGGCACGCTGCATCCGCGCTTTCGGTGCTGGTGCTCGGCATGGCGCTGTGGCTGCCTCCTCTCCTCCGGGCGGCGCTGGTCGATGCCGAAGCCGTCGGCCTAGATAACAACACAATCAACATCGACGCCAAGGCCGTAGAGTAGTAGAACACCATGGTCAACCTCAAAGCGTTGCTCCTGCGGGCGAGCAACCACACCACGGCCGTCACTGCCGGCACCGTTGAGGCGCTCGTGGGCCTCTTGTCCAGCGACCGTGACCTTGCCTACGACACCATATTGCTGCTGGTGTGCTAAGCGGAGGTGCCAGCCGTGTGGTAATCACTGGCTGCGGGCAATGTTGGCTGCTCACGCCATAAGTAGGCAAGTATCCACTGTGTTGAGTATGCATACGAGTAGTGAGATTGACAGAGTTAGAGCTCCTGCATTTGATTCGAACTTATTTTGTACCCAAACATCATTTTACAAGGGAATAGATATCCAATAGTATCTGGTGGTTTTATTGGTGCTTGGTATTTTACAAGGATAATTTATAAGCCGGTGAAAAGTTTTACAAGCCGCTCAAACGGGGCCTTAGGATGATCCGTAGCTGAAGTAAGGCGGAAGCACACGTTTAAGCCACTTACAGCGTCGACCGATCCATGACCGCACCAGCCAACCATTGGGACCATCTCACATTACTCAGAACCAGAGGGCCTGCCACTTTAGTTGCAGCTGGTGTACTGCTGCTGCTACTCATAGTCTGCTCCTTTAGTTGCAAGCAAAGAGCTCAAAGCAGGGGCGGTGGGGAGTAGTTAGTTACTATCTCCACGGCAATCATTGGAACCGAAAAGGCCAGCAGAAAAATTAGCGAGGGGAGAGGGGGAGGGGGTGAATGCATGCTCAGGCTCAGCTAGCTCATTGGAGTGAGGCACGAGCAAGTCAAGGCTACAAGGGGAACAGGGGAAGTAGGAGTAGTGGTTTAATATAGAAATGGCCTTGATATTTTGCAATGGTGGTTTTCTTGGAGTTGATGCCAGCGTAGGGTAATTCTTTTAGTACTAGCTAGCATAGTACTTCTACTGAGCTTGTGTGATTAGTTTAAGGGTAGATGTATGGGGTTTAAACTAGGGAAATCTGACCCCATCTCCCTATCTCACCGGGGAAACCGTTATCTATTTGTTTATCAAAGGTGCTCATGTAAACTAGTAGCTCTGAATCGCACTAGTAGCTCTTGATTCCATCTTTCTTTGCTGAAAACTTGGCTTCGGTCTCCATCCTTGGTTGGTCCAAGGCCGGTTTCTCTCCACTTTGCCGGCAAATCATCCCTTTGCCCCTACATCTTGTTGCTGCCCAGCTGGTGTGCTGATGCTTACATGGACTTTCTTGTGACCCTGAAATCCATGTCCCTTCGAGACGTTAACTGAAGCTGAATTAAATTTTACTTGCAACGGCACGAGCAGATCATCCCTTCGCTTCCATATAATTGGAGTTTCAGGAGTTCGTGGTACCTGACACTGCCAGAACAGACCAGGCAGACGCATCGCAACGAGCATCTAAACTAAAGGTCCGTTCTATTGCGCCCTAGATAGGGGATTAGAGTGCATTAGACAAGACTGGCAGAGTACTGCTACCTTCGTAGCATAGCTCTTAGCTAGTCTTAGCAGCTACTACAAGTCTACGATCCTAGCTGGAGCCTCATATTTACGGAGAGATTCGCTCCTCAGGCTGAATTTCTCTTTCTTTTCTTTCTTTTTTGCCCTTCAAAAGTCAAGTTACATCATCAAGGGAAAAAGTCAAGTTACATGCATGTACTAGCATAGTAAAGTATGGTATTTATATACTACACGTAACATACTCCAGTACTGTATCATACTACAGTACCCAAAAGGCTGGGCCATGTTGGTGCAGGCCCACCTGATAGTGACACCAGCAGTGTATACACCGGGTCAAGATACAGTAGATTCTCTCAGCCTCCGGAACAGGCCCCTGGGTGACGACTGAATGCATGGATGCATGCATAGAAGGTACAGCCTTTTGGGTCGAAATTTACCCAGCAATCTGAAAAGGGTCTTGGACCATAGCTCAATCCGTGCTAGCCAAATTGATTTGACTCCACCAACCATTCCACCCTGTCTCGTCACTGTGGCAGACTCACATTTGTCCCGGAAATGTGAAGCACTCGAAACCTAAACAGGATTTTACCACCACTGCCGCTGGTTCTTGTTAGCAGACACCTACCGGCAAATAAAACGATGGCAATATTGTGTAGGGCTTGGCATGAATTTTGGTAGAGCCCAGCGTTCGAGGGATGATGCGTGCAGCTGTGGTGTTCTGACCTCTGCATGCCTAGTTGGAAAAAGGGCAAAAGGAGGAGAAAGAAAGGGATCAGATCCTGCAATATCCATGAGACAACGAGTGTTGCTGCATGGGAGCAACGGGGCTGTCATAGCTGCTCATGAACAGGGACATAATTTGTGGAGGATAGTAGCACTCCAACGAACAACTTGCGACTGGCATCAACGTCGAGCAATAAATCTCAAATACATGCATGTCGTTCTAGCGCTCCCGCCTTCGATCTCTGCATCAAGAAATGCCACCGATTCTTGGCATCCCTAGCTTTCCTGGCCGTATACGTTCCTCCACGGTCCGAATTAAAATTTCTTTGCTCCGTTCCTTCTCTGTGCTTCCGCAGCGTCTCTCTCATGTGGGGCCCAGATTAAGCAGATCATTTGTCCTTCCTGGCCATCAGTCTATCGCGTGCGTGCTTCATTGGCAATTTGGCATATACTACACCGTTTGCTCAGAGCCATCGTTGGAGCCCTCCTGTTTATCATATCTTCTGCACTGTAGAGGTGCATTATTTCCATCGCCAGAGGAATCATTCTTGAGAAGAATCAGTATGCTTCTTTTAATGTTTGTTTGGATACATAAGTACCCTGTACCATCGGTTTGCCACAATTTGATTGATCTGATCAGTCATTAATACTGAAAATTGGACAAGAATGTAAAGCCTTCAGGCCACAGATAGTACTAGTCTTTATCGGTAAATTTTGCAGAGCACCAAACTCCCCCAGTGTCCGCGCCAGTTTGTCTGAATAGCTAGGTCACAACTCACAATCGTTCGTGACCATCGGATACCCTTAAGATTCGTGCAAATAGTTTGGCAATTCTAGAGGATACCATGGTATCATAGGCCTGCATTTTTGTTTGTGAACATGATAATGCAGCTACTGCGGAACTTCTGTTTTGAAATTCTATGGCAGACAAGTTTGGATGAATTATACTTCAATGTTAGATCCAACCGCCTTCCTTTTCGTTTCTTCCTTAAGTAATGTGGAAATAAATTATTGGGTACTGAAACTCTGAACCAGAAAAGGATGGGGGCATTCTTCACTAGTTCACTGTAGTTTCAGGCATAATCGACTCTGCAACCTCCCAACCCCAAGAATTGTCATTTGTCATAAATCACATCATCCCAATATCAACCGAGCTACACTGTTTGATGTGATCCTTTCTTGTTTTGGGACGTGATCATTTTGGTAAATTGGATATGAATCTGTCTCTCATGGTCATATATGCATGATCTTAGGTTTAGATTTCTCAAATTGCTCCTCGTTTGGTTGAACTCATAAGTTAGTTGCACGGACATGATAAGAAAAGTGTGCTGTGCGCTTGAGCAAATGAAAAATATCCTTCCAAGACTTGCTTAGAATATGTAAATTCAGCTGAGCTTGCTTCCACTTGTTGGTGTGCCATGGACGGATCGAAATCGCCAGAGCGCGCGATAAAGTCATTATACTATACTTAATACTTAATGATCTCTGCAAAGGGACACCAACATGCCAGGTACGCAAAGGCCATTTCTAATTACTTGGCATACTTTAGAGCCTAGCGACCAAAAGCACCCGAATTTTGTATTGGGATGTCGCCCTTGTTCAAACACCTGTCTCGCGGCATCTTTCTGCGTACGCCTTTGACAACAGTGCTTGCCAATTGGTTACAGCTCTGTTTGAATCCTAGATCTGGAACCTTTTGTGTGTATAAATAATATGTAGAATACTTCTCTCATAAAAAATGTAAGTAATTTTAGTATTTTAGATAGTCAAATATTTTTAAGTTTGACAATTAACAATATTGATAAAAACAAATCGATATTACTGGATTCATCATGACATATGCTTCGTAATACATAATTATTTTTATTTAAAACAACATATTTTTTAAAAAATTGACGATCAAAGTATCACTTTGAAGACCATGTCAATATTTAAAACTACCAATATTTCAGATCTGAGAGAGTATATTATATATTATAATAATACTTTAAAAACAATAGCACTACTATCTTGTTTCAACCATTCCCTGCTCTTAGTATAAACAAGCACCGATCCAATTAGAAATAGTAGCTAGCTTAACAAGTGATGATGCATGCAAGTCATTACTGAAACCAGGTGCTTGTCTTGTGCTAGCAACATCATCAGCATTAGTTGCGGGCTAATGAACAAACAAATTAAGGAAGATGCCGCCAGCAGATAAAAGAAAACACAAAGCTGCAGCCAAGTCCTAAATTCATCCGATTAATTGGCCCGTCAGTTTGTCGGTAAAAACCGAGGCCCTGTACGGAGCCCTATGTAAAAAGAACAAATGGAGAATTAACGGACACAAATAATCTCTGACACCACCTGTCAATGATTGCCTCGGGGTCCGTCCGTCCGCGACTTAAACAAAATTAAGCGGGGGAGGGTGATCTTATCTCGGCAGCGTCGTAACAGCACAGCGAATGGTCGAGCGACCAGTGGCGCGCGGGTTTAACTAGTTTATCACCCTCTGCCATGTGGGTTTGTGCTTGCTTGTGCCATGCATCAATCCGAGACAGGGAGTACGACTAAGCCCAAAAGGATAATCGGCTTTGGTGCAGCAGCGCCGGGTCAAGATCTAACCACCGCCATCGATCGCGCCGCCCACGCGTCTCCGCCTCCGCCTCCGCCCGCGAAGTCACTCTAGATTGCATCTCGCGGCCTCATTGGTGGACGCTCCCGGCCCCACCCTCCAGATCATATCGTTAGCGATCGATCCCATCGAAAATCACGAGTTCGAATGCTTAATTCTGACTGTAATCACTGAACAGATCATACGGTAAACACCCTCTTAGGCTCCAGTAGGAGTGTGGGAAATTTTGGTCCATCAAAAATCCGCGACAATTTCTAGTTTCTAAACGAATCGAATCGCTCTTTTTCTTTTACATTTCTTACGTTATCGAAATGGATGATTTCTAAATTTCACCTTATAGAAACTTTTGTAGAAAACGGTTCAACTATTGCAAAATACAGCTACATCGATGTGGTCTACTATGGGTGGACGTAGGTCTCCAGACATTGGTGCAGAAGAACCCGCTGCTGAATCTAAAGCTGTCTTGTGCACTCAGCTTGTGCTTACAACTCATCACAGGCTGCTTAGGCACATCAAACAGTGTTAGATTAAATAATGGCATACTATTTTAGCAGAGCAGCTTTATCTAGCTAGTGAAGGGGCAGTGTAGCACTAGTACTCCACTGGTGATGATGTGGAGAAAAGAAAGCTGCATGCTTTTTACCGGTGTCTTTCACAGACATCTCTACTCCTCGGTAACATGGGCTCCAACCATTGAAATAACGAGGAGAGATAGAAATCAGAAAGTGCTGCTTGTACTACTCAGCTACTGCCATTGCTGATGCTGTATAATTAATTATTGGTTAACTGCAACGCAAGAGAGAGAGAGCTAGGTGAATGAGGTTAAATAAGAGAGCATCACAGTACATGTGCACCTGACTATGGTGCAGAGGCAGAGCTGAGTAGAGAGGGAGGGAGGACAAGTGGCTTTATAGAGAGCAATTGGACAGAGATATCATTGGGACTTGTTTCACTGCAGGAGGCAATGGTGTTTGCGGAGGGGGTAGAGTGGAGATGGTAGGGCATCACCAATCAATCAGGAGTAGAGTGAGAAAGTGAGTATGCCCTCTCATCTTATCAGTAAACACAAACGCAGCGATACTGTCACTGTGCGTAAACAGACGATGCAATAGTAGGGGCGTACTACAGTCCACGCCGAATAGTCAACACACGCATCTTTTTTTTTACTGTCCTTGCAGAGGACTTCAGTGAATGTCACTGCAAGCAACCTCATCGGTGATCAGAAGAAAACTCTGCTAGAGAGAAAAAATGCGGCTACGCAGTACTTAAAAGGTTCCTCTCTCTAGCTCTTGTTGCGGGAATCTTCTTCTCCCAAGTTCATTCATTCTCACTAGTCTCTAGCCACATTTCGTGCCACACCGTGCAGGGTGAGCGACGGTGCGCGTCCATGTCGTCGCGTACAGAGGGCAGTGCACGCGCATAGTCGCTGGGCACGAGAGAGGGAACGGCATGTTCTGTCCGTTTGCCTCGTGGAAAAGACTAGAGGTGCGTCGCGTTTTTCCTCTCGAGAGCAGCAGCAGCGCTGCGGCTTTTATCACGAAGGAGAAGGCCAGAACGGTACGTACGCTACTACGCGTGCGCCCATGCATCCAACGCGTCAAATCGATCGCTCGATCTGCCTGGAGCCTGGGCCGGGTTTGATGCGTGCCTTGATATCGCTAACACCTAGCTTGACTCGCCTATCGAGTGCGTGTGAAATCTAAGCAAGACGCAGGGGAGACGGCTCATGCACGATCACGACGAATATAGTATTTGCATCGAGATGCTTCTATAGTCTTTCTGGCGGTAGGGCTCGCAAATCTGCACGAGTTTTCGATTGTCTCCTCGTTGTTCATCAACACGTCAGATGTCACTAGCCATGGCACTCTACTTGGCTGCATGCGTGTAATGTCACTAGCCATGGTAGTAGTACTTGGCTGCACGCGTGTACCGCACCTTGCTCTCCAGTAAACAACAGTAATACTGCATAAGTGAGAGAAAAATCCAGAGCGAAACACGCACAAGCTGTACGAAACTACAGAGGCGATGCTAACCTCTCTCTATATCTTTTACACTTTCTATTCCCTCCGTTGCTGGAGACTGTAGTTCTGAACAGAGGCTGCTGCTTTGGCTGCAGAGGCTGCAACAGACCACATCCATGCTGCGTTATGCGATGTTTATTTCTGTGCATCGATGACAGATCGCATGGATTCAGAACACGTTCCATGTGCTCTGTTGTGCACTGTGGCTGTAGCTTCTGGGCTGAGACATGTTTAAACAGCTCGCGTTAATGTTCTTGGCGGCAGAGCAGTAGCTCACTGCGTGAGATCATCGACACATTCCATGAGGTACACAAGAAAGCTGCAACTGCTAAGAGCTTCATTCATCACTTGTGCTAATAAGTACTGTGGTTCACTCATTACGTGCGAATTATATAAAAGATGGTCTTTTTTAACAGCTGCAATGCAATTACTTGTAACGTTGAAGACCATAGTTGTAAACAAAAAAAATGTTTGCAGAGAGTACATGAGCAGCCAGTCTAACATGGATCACTTGGTCCAATCTAACTGGCTTCTGCGGCACTTAAAACATAGTTGTAAACAGTGATCTTTTTAACTAAGGAACTCACAACATACTGCTATTTGCAAAGCTGCTACACACAAGTCAAACCCCTCCATGTATTAAAGCTCACTATCGCTCTCTGCGGTAGCACGACCCGATGTCTTCCCATTGACAGCAATGAGCTCCGTGTCAAAGACTAGAGTTGCTCCACCTATCGATCCAAAACTGCAAGTTAGCTTACATTGCATGCAGTCGTAGTATTGTAAATGAAAGATATTCAACCATGGTAAAAGTACTAAAATGGCAATATCTAAGTTGAGAGTCTACACAGTACAGGTACATAATTTCTTCACAACCATATCAAGCAAAGAAACAAAGAATCAGCCATACCTGGAATCTTCGGTGGGGATCCTCGCTCCCCATAACCCATCTTTGCAGGTATCCTTAGCTTCCGCTTTTCACCGACACACATACCTAGTAACCCTTGGTCCCAACCTATAGATTAAAACAATAATGTAGGTTGGTGGCTTCGTGAAGGTTTCTGATGCAAACGATATAAGCTGTTTCCTGACTTCTTTTTATGATATATACTTGTTCGTTCAAGATAGTCAAGTATGGACCACAGCTAAACAAATAAGAGTATTATTGTTCAGGGAAAAAAGAATAACCTTTTATCACTTGGCCATTCCCAAGAGTAAATTCAAAGGGGTCACCTCTGTCATAACTAGAATCAAATACTGATCCATCAGTGAGAGTCCCCTGCAGCATAATCAAGCATTTAAGCTGAATAACAAAGCGTGCAAAGAAAACTGATACAAGAAAAGTATCAAAGAGTTCTTGAACCAAAGATGACAAACAAACCAGGTAAGAAACACAATAAAAGACAGAAACTACAAGGGTCACTCTGCCATGCTATTTCTCACTTTCTCTGCATAGCATCTCAACTGATTCATGTTAAATAACTATCTCAACTGCTTCAAGATAAAGCTGCTGCTAAACATGAGAACATGTATGGTAGATGGCCATGTCCTTCATAAAGTCAGCATTGCAAGGAACTGTGTGAAGATCATATTAAGGCAAACTCAATAGAATTTACTACCAAGCCTTGCAACCATAGGATCGGCATAACTAATCACAACCATTCTTTCTGTTCAACAGATTTTTAAGTACTTCAAAAATTGAATAGGAATATAGGATTGTGTACTGTATACACAAGTATCAGAGAAATACTTACACGGTAATGCACTTTAATTTTGTCGCCTTTGTGTGCTTGCAGGGTGCATGACTCTGGTTTGTACTGAAAGGAGGATGAGGCAAAGAAAACATATGTCATGCAAATTTGTAGAGATACTACCATTTAGAATGTAACGACAATGAACTCATAAGCCATATGATTTTCTTACAATTTTACAAAACCAAATGTCGCATAATCTTTGCTTAAGAAACAATGTGTTACTGAAACACAGACATGTAGATACACAAATCTTCACCCAACACAAATGATTTATGACTAAATACTGAATATTATGTTTCTTAAATAGAGCGTGGTTCTTGGTGTTAGAGTAATCCTTGCTACAGTTAGCTATTAGTCTAAGTCAAATATCTAGAGTCTTAGTTTGTAAGCAAAGCTCTAAGAGGCGGTTTGTCCCAGTTGTTCTCCAGCTGGTTTTGTTCCAGCTGGTTTTGGTTCTGTTCCAGCTGTTTTTTTGGTTCTGTACTGATCTATACCAGCTATAAATATAAGGGGATAAAGCCCTAAACAAGCTGCATGCAAAGCAGCCCCAAAAACAGAGTATAGCGTGTGCTCTAAACCCTAACATTTGGTATCAGAGCAAGGTTGAGAGAGAGTCCTGCCGGGCGAGCTCGGGCGCCGCAGCCGTAGCTAGAAAGCTACAGGAGAGTCTCGGGCGGCTCGGAGCGGAGGCCGCGCGCAGCAGCAGCAGTGGCGGCCAGCAAGGACGCGGTCCCGCGCGCAGCAGCGGCGGCGGCAGCCAGCAAGGACGCGGTTCGCGCGCGAGCAGCAGCAGCGGCGTCCCCGGCGCACTCCGCGCAGTCATCACCTCCGGCTTCTCCTTTATGCGCGGCGGCGGCGGCACCGACCGTGCCACGTCCTCCCCGACGCAAGGCGCACCGGTTCCAGCGACTGTGCCATACCTCATACGCGCCAGCAGGTGCTGTTTCCAGGAGCGAGCTAGCGAAGGAGGAGAAGATCCGGAGCGATGTCGGCTCAAGGTCAGGGCACTGCCGGTAGTCGGCTCCCCAGCCGCGGCGCCATTCCCCTTCACCACCACCAAGACGACCGCGCCACCGCGATGCTGGAAGGCACGAGGTTGTTGTCGAGCGTGTCGTGAAGGACGTGGCGGCGGCAAGTACCCAACGCTGACGCGGACGAACTACGGCGAATGGAGCCTTCTTATGAAGGTGATGCTGCAGGCTCGGGGTCTCTGGGATGCGATCGAGCTTGGCGCCGACGACTTCCAAGAAGATCGAATGGCGCTGGAGGCCATCTTGCACGCGGTACCGCTGGAGATGATGGCCGGCCTGGCCGTCAAGCGGAGCGCGCAGGAGGCCTAGGAGGCGGTCCGAGCCATGCGCGTCGGTACAAACCGCGTGCGGAAGGGCAAGGCGCAGCAGCTGAGGAAGGAATTTGAGACGATCTTGTTCCGTGACGGAGAGTCCGTCGATGATTTCACGCTGCGCCTAACCAACCTCGTCACAAGCCTCGCCACGCTCGGAGAACCAATCGACGAATCTCAAGTCATCGAGAAACTCTTGCGAGTTGTGCCGCCAAAGTTCTCGCAGCTCGCTCTTGCGATCGAGACCCTCCTCGACGTCTCTGAGTTGTCGTTGGAAGAGGTCACCGGTCGGCTGAAGGCAGCGGAGGACCGTCTCGAGCCGCAAGAGCCTCCGCGTGAGCAAGGCAAGCTTCTTCTCACTGAGCAGCAGTGGTTGGAGACGATGAAGGAACGCCAAGGAAGCAGTTCCTCCAGGCCTGCACGCGGCAGTGCACAGCGACGGCGACGACCGCCGCATAAGAAGGGTGGAGAAGATGGCGACGATCGCGCAGCACCCAGAGACGGCCCGCGCGATGACAAATGCCGAAATTGTGGGCGTCGTGGCCATTGGGCCAGGGACTACAGGCAGCCGAGAAGAAACAAGGCTCTTGTGGCCCATGCGGAGGAAGATGATGAGGAGCCGGCTCTTCTCATGGCGCAAGTCTGCATCAGCCCTACCCCAGCCATGACGGTGCAGGACAACAGCGGTCCTTCCCCAGTCGCAACGGTCCTGGATAGTACAGCTCCAGCCCTAGAGCACGTCGCTCTTCACATTGATGAGCCGAAGGCGAAAGCCTACCTCGGCACAAGCAGCGAAGACGAACAAATCGAGGGATGGTACCTCGACACCGGCGCCACAAACCACATGACGGGCCACAGCGACGCCTTTGCTGAAATTGACCGAACAGTCACCGGCACCGTCAAATTTGGCGACGGTTCTGTCGTCGAAATCAAAGGCATTGGCACCATCATCTTTGTTGGCAAGAGTGGCGAACACAAGGCCCTCAGCGGCGTCTACTACATCCCACGCCTTAGGAACTCGATCATCAGCATTGGTCAGCTTGATGAGAGCGACGCGTGTGTGCTGATCAGGAGAGGTGTGCTTCGCATCTGGGATCAGCAAGGCCGACTCCTTATTCGGGTCAGGTGTGGCCGGAATCGCCTTTACCTCCTACATCTTGAGATTGCCCGGCCAATATGTCTCTCTGCCCGCCGCGACGACGTCATTTGGCGGTGGCATGAGCGATTTGGGCATCTCAATTTTGATGCGTTGGAGAAGATGGGATGCCTCGAAATGACACGCGGGCTACCACGGGTGGAGCACGCGGAGTAGCTGTGTGACACGTGCGTCATCACCAAGCATCGCCACGCCGCATTCCCTCGGCAAGCAAGGTACCACGCGCAGGAGCTACTTGAGCTTGTCCACGCTGATCTATGTGGTCCTATCTCGCCGGCGACACCTGGAGGCCGGCGCTACTTCTTGCTGCTGGTGGACGACGCCACTCGCTACATGTGGGTGATGCTCCTGGCTGCCAAGAACAACGCACCGGATGCCATCAAAAGAATTCAGGCAGCGGCAGAAATTCAAAGCGGACACAAAATGCGCGTGTTCCGCACGGACAACGGCGGCAAGTTTACCTCGACGGAGTTCGCCGCATACTGTGTGGATGAAGGCATCGAGCGCCACTTCTCTGCACCATATGCCCCGCAGCAGAATGGCGCCGTCGAGCGGCGAAATCAAACAGTGGTGGCGATGGCTCGCGCTCTGCTGAAATAGAGGAGCATGCCGGCTGAATTTTGGGGGGAGGCGGTGAGCACTGCTGTTTTCTTGCTCAACCGAGCCTCCACCAAATCTCTTGCTAGAAAGACGCCTTACGAGGCGTGGCACTGCCGCAAGCCGGCGGTCCACTACCTTCGCACCTTTGGGTGTTTGGCGTATGTCAAGGAACAGGGGAACCTACGCAAGCTGGATGACCGCAGCTCTCCCGCTGTCTACATCGGCTACGAGGAAGGAGTGAAGGCATACCGGCTGCTAGATCCTGCAACAAGGCGCATCCGCATCGCCCGTGACGTGATCTTCGATGAAGAACGTGGCTGGGATTGGGCAACGGATAGCAGCACATACCCCACCAGCGACTTCGACATACAGTACACCTGTCGTCGTGCCGTAAGGGTGCCCAGTCAGGCGTCCAGTTCAGGAGACGACGAACCTGCATCGTCGAGACATGGGGCTCAAAGTGCCTCAGCCACTGCACCACCATCTCCTCCTTCTGCTCCAACGGCAACAGCAACCAGTCCAGCAACTCCAGAATTTGTCACCCCACTGGCAGATGATGATGATCGACTTGATGCTGCTCACAGCGACAGACCAGTTTGCTATCGCACAATCGAAAATCTGATTAGAGAAGAACCACTGCTGGACTTGCACCGCGCAACTTCGACGCGGAGCTACACTTGTCCAGCATGGGGGAGCCGTGCTCGTTTGCAAAAGCTGAGCGAGACAAGACATGGCAAGCAGCCATGCGTGAGGAAATCGACGCGGTGGAGCAAAACAAGACGTGGGAGCTCGTCGATCTGCCACATGGGCATCGACCAATAGGCCTCAAATAGGTCTATAAATTGAAGAAGAATGAAGCCGGCAAGGTGATCAAGCACAAAGCACGGCTGGTTGCACGCGGCTTTGTACAGCAAGCCGGCATTGACTTCGATGAAGTTTTTGCACCAGTTGCTCGCATGGAATCCATCTGGCTGCTGCTTGCTTTGGCTGCCCAGGAGGGGTGGCCTGTCCACCATATGGACGTAAAATCAGCTTTCCTCAATGGAGAATTGAAGGAGGAGGTCTACGTAAAGCAGCCACCTGGTTTCATCGTCACCGGAAAAAGAAGAAAAGGTCCTACGGCTGCGCAAGGCCCTCTATGGCCTACGCCAGGCGCCACGGGCATGGAACGTGAAGCTTGACTGCACGCTCAAGGATATCGGCTTCAAGCAGAGTGAGCACGAGCACGCAATCTATCGGCGCGTCAGCAGCGACACGATCCTGCTCGTCGGGGTCTATGTGGATGACCTCATCATCACTGGCTTGTCCAAGAAGGCTGTGGAAATCTTTAAGGACGAAATGAAGGCCAAATTCCAGATGAGTGACCTCGGATTGTTTTCATTCTATCTTGGAATTGAGGTGCAGCAGGACAACGATGGCATTAGCCTCTGTCAGGCACATATATGCCGCGCGCATCATACAACTGGGCGGCATGGAGGGCTGTAACCCAGCCCACACTCCGATGGAGGAGCGACTCAAACTAAGTCGTGAGAGCACGGCGGAAAAGGTGGATGCCACGGAATATTGGAGGATCGTTGGCAGCCTTCGCTACCTTGTCCACACATGACCAGACCTGGCATTCGATGTCGGGTTTGTGAGTCGCTTCATGGAGCAACCTACAGGGGAGCACAGAATGGCAGTGAAGCGCATCCTTCGCTATGTCGCTGGCACCAGTCACTACGGTCTACGCTACAGGTGAAAGATTGGAGAGACACGGCTGATTGGCTATAGCGACAGTGACCTCGCCGGTGACATCGACACCAGGAAGAGCATGAGTGGCACGATGCTCTTCCTCGGTAGTAGCTTGGTGAGTTGGCAGTCTCTCAAGCAGCGAGTGGTGGCTCTGTCCTCCTGTGAGGCAGAATATGTAGATGCCACATCTGCCGCAACTCAAGGACTTTGGCTGGCTCGGCTGCTTGGTGAACTCCATGGGAGAGAAAAGCAGAGGCAGTCGAGCTAATGGTGGACAGCAAGTCCGCTTTGGCGCTGGCCAAGAATCCGGTCTCCCACGAACGCAGCAAACATATTGATCTACTGTACCATTTTATCAGGGACTTGCTTGGAGGATGGGAGTGTCAGTACCAACTACATCAACACCACAGACCAACTCGCTGACATTCTAACGAAAGCACTAGGGCGGGTGAAATTCCATGAGTTGCGAGCTAGGATTGGGATGGTTCAAATCGAGTCAAGTCTAATTTGCAAGGATTAGGGGGAGAATTGTTAGAGTAATCCTTGCTACAGTTAGCTATTAGTCTAAGTCAAATATCTAGAGTCTTAGTTTGTAAGCAAAGCTCTAAGAGGCGGTTTGTCCCAGTTGTTCTTCAGCTGGTTTTGTTCCAGCTGGTTTTGGTTCTGTTACAGCTGTTTTTGGTTCTGTACTGATCTATACCAGCTATAAATATAAGGGGATAAAGCCCTAAACAAGCTGCATGTAAAGCAGCCCCAAAAACAGAGTATAGCGTGTGCTCTAAACCCTAACACTTGGCAATGAGTTTAGGATTTTCTGTTTGAGCACTCCTAGCTTAAAGACCACAATGACAGAGGTTATTTTCTCAGCATCAAATTTCCATCCTTTCTAACGAAATATTGGTAAGTTCCCAAAATAGGGCACCTCAGCATTCCCACAACACTCCTTAAAGGTCCTAATGCGACTTTGAGAGGTACACACCATCATTTTTCTGTTTCTTGAAACAGGAGATTAATCATAGCACAGGATAATTGGTTGAATAAAAGTTTCATATCTTCTAGTTTGTCCACCCAGTACACGAATGAAGTACCAATTAGCAACGAACAATACCGCAATCACTTTCCAAACTTCATCTTTGTAAATGACACACTCAAGTGAGGCGAAGTACATTCACGACTCTCCCATCCTACGTGCAAAGGAAACAATGACCTATTTTTCACTTGCAGATCTGAATAGCTCCCTACCCTAGCATCATCCAAGCCAACCTCTTCCTGAACTCGGCAGCCTTGCTAAATACACTACAGATCTTCCCCAAACCAACGAACCGAAGAATCTCAGATCCGCCAGGACACCAAAAGAAAAACTAAGTAAAACAGACCAGAGACTGCTGTCGGTAACAGATCACGAACCTTGACGCCGATCTGAAGCTGCGTAACGTCCGCGGACTTCTTGGCCGAAGCTGGAGCCAAACAAATCGAGCAACCGGTGAGCAAAACATCAGGAAAAAAAACAAATCTTTAATCGGCGGACAGGGCCGGAGAAGAGGTGGAGATGGCGATCCTTCGTTATCACTTACCAGTCAGGAAGATGCCCGCGGCGGCGACAGCGGCGGCGAGGCAGAGGAGTTGCTGCTTCGTCCCCATCGCTCTCCCTTGCGCATGCTACTCGACTACTGGTCTGATCGGGTCGTTGTACGGTTGCTCAGGGCTCGGGTTGTCTGTGTACTGCATATACATAAGGTACGTGGTGCGTACTGTATTATACGTATTCTGAGGAATAATACGTATACGTATGCGGATGTGCTAACTCTGCCCCAACGACCCTTTTGTGCTGGCCCATTTGCATATGCGGTACAGTGGAGCCGTCCACGGCAGTGTATTTGGCCGGCCCGTCTTTCGAGAGACGCGCAGATCAATGTGTTGGGAAACTAGTGGCCCCACCGGGAGTGGGGCCCACCTGCCATGAGGGTGGGTTAATCTCCCTTGTGTGCACTTAAATGGATCCTTATCCCAAACCCTAGTTTAGGCTATAAATAGAGACGGAGGGCTCATGTATTGTACACAACTTTTCAATCTCCTACTTGTGTCTCTCTCGTCCACCTTTATTTTACCACGCTCGTCGTCTTCTTCCTCGACGCCGTTCCGCTACACAACCCGAGGACCGGACTCGCCGGCGACGGTTGTGTAACACGTTATCAGCACGAGCTTCTCCGCCGAGCCTCTCCTTCCTAGGCTCAATTTTTCGGTTGAGGTAGGGACCGACGAGCAGGAAAAAGGGTTCCTAATTTTTTCCTCTTCCCCAATGTATTTGGATGAGAATTCATTGAAGCGAAATTCCCTGGATCGCCGCGCCGATTAGCAATCGCCGACCAATGTCGATGGCATGATCCGATCGAAATGGGAAATTGTTGATCGCCGTAGAAATCCGTGCCCGTACGCATGGCTCTAAGAAATCTATTAACAGATTGGTTTTGTACTGCATCTATTAATAGATTGTTTTTTTTTCTCTGTCTGCATATATGCATAAATGGATTGAATGCATCAACCGGCCGCCGCCTCGCGCACCTGTACGTGCGTCGCCCCCGCATGGGCCGGCCGCCAGCCGAGCCGAGCTCGCCGCGGCCATGGCCGCCGCCTCCGCATGGGCGAGCCGCACCGCGCCGGCCACGGCCGCGCCGCCCCCATGCACGTGCGCGCACATGAGCCCGCCACGCCGCTGGCCCTCCCGCCGACGGAGCTCCGGCCTCCCGCGCGCGCGCCCGCATGCGCCGCGCCCCGCCCCGGCCTCCCGCGCGCCCGCACGCGCCGCCGCCGTGCGCCCCACGGCCCTGCAGCGCCGCCTCCCGCCGCCGCACGGCCACCGGCCCCCGCCCCGCGAGTCGTCGCGCCGCCCGCAGCCGGCCGCCGCCCCGCCTCGCCTCGGCACGCCGCCCCGCAGCCGGCCGCCGCCCCGCGCCAGCCCGCGCACGCCGCCCCGCAGTCGGCCGCCGCCTCCCGCCGCCTCGCGCGCCGCCCGCAGCCGGCCGCCGTCTCGCGCCGCGCCGCCTGCCACCAGGCCACCGGCCTCGCCGCCGCCACGCGCCGCCACTCGGGCGGTTAGGGCGGAGACCCTAACCGCCGCGTACCGGGCCGTGGGCAGGGTGGTGGTGGGCCCTGGGGTAGGCCGGCCCACTAGGCCGCGCGGAGGAAAATGGGCTGGTAGCCCATGAAGGCCGGACGGGCTACATGGGCCATGCAGCCCAACAAACTGCGGGATGAAAAAAAAAGAAAAAAAAGGGTGAAATGGGCCGTGGCGGGCGGCCGGTCTGACCGGCCCATGTAGGCGGCCTGACCGGCCCGGGCAGCCCGCGCGCGCGGAAATTTACGCGGAGGCCCCTGGTCTTTTATTTATTTACGCACTTTTACTTTTCAGTACTGTAATTTTGCGTAAAAGCCCCTGTAATTCTCAAAATTGGCAAAAATACTTGTTTCTGGCATAAAAGGGCCTCGGGAACTCAATTTTTGCATCAGATTTTGATTTCCTCAGCTATTTCACATGCTTTAAATGATTATATGCCATTATTAATATGTTTTGCTGAGTAAAGATTAATTGTAATTATGAATATTGCTTTTAATCCTCATATATCCCATATATTGGCATCATTTAAATATTGAAGCACCGTTAGAATTCATTTTGTATCTTTAACTTGCTTTTCATGCAAGGTTACCCGCAGTAACTTATGAAAATTTTTGCATGAAATGCAGAATGACTGGCATAACGAACCGGGAATTTGAGGAGTTGGCCCAGCATGGCCGCAACTATCTCACCTGGGCGTCGGATGTGGAGATCGTTCTCGGAGCTAGAAATCTCCGGGGAGCGATCGGTGTCGGTACTAGGCATGTTACCGTCATTACCTCAGAGGAGAATGATCAGGCACTTCATTTCCTCCGGCACCATCTTTGCAGTACTCTCAAGAATGAGTACATGGCAGAGAGGAGTGCTCTTGCCCTGTGGACCGCTCTGAAGAAGCGGTTCGAGAAGCTGAAGTACACCATCATGCCCCAAGCAGAGCAGGAATGGGTTCGTCTGAGGTTTGCAGACTTCAAGACGGTTGGTGAGTACAATTCTGCGCTGCACCGCATTTGTACTAACCTTCAGCTGTGTGGCAAGATTACCACAGATGCCCAGAAGATTGAGAAGACTCTCTCTACCTTCCACCCCGACGCCGTGCAGGCGGCACGCACTTACCGCCAGAGTCAGTTCACTGAGTATGCAGAACTCATTGACATACTCCAGGTGGCGGAGGCGCAGGATGAGGTTCTCAAAAAGAACTTCATCTCCCAGGCGCCTAGTAGCAGTGTTGGCAGGGAGGCCAATGCAAGCTACAAGGTGCGCACTCCTCTCAAGAAAAAGAGGGGAAGAGGTGGCAAGGGGAAGATGCTTGTGGCCCGCAAGGTCAAGGCCGCTCCCCCCAAGACTGGCAAGGCCAAAATCCATGACAAGCCATATGGTGAGCAGGATCAGGACTGCTTCAAGTGTGGCCGTCATGGGCATTGGTCTCGCCAATGCAAAGAGCCCCAGCACGTGGTTGATGCCTACCAAGCTAAGAGAAAGCGTGAGGCACACCTTGCCGTTGCTCAAGATGAGGCTACTCCGGCGGTCGCAGCACCGATCATAGCTCCACTTGATATGGTGGCGCCCATGCAGGTGGACATCCCGGTTTAGACGGTGGTAGTCACCCCGCCTCTCGACATCACCGCGGCTGCATCCGTGATTGCCGAGGAGGAGCGGCTGACTCCCGAGCAGATAGATGAGGAGATTTCAGGCTTCTTCATAGCTGACTCCGTCTAGTGCCAGAAGCGCACCAAGCTATCTTCATTTATGCCTTAGTCATTCAGATACATTAAATAATTCTTGAATAAATTTTGTAAGCTCTATGAGAGCATGCACTTTATTTTATCGGTGTTTGGACTATATTAGGATTTATTCCTTTATTCAATATTTATTCATTTATGGCATGTGATGTTCTGAAATATGTATGCGTTTAATTATGTTTGCTATTTCCTCGCAATGTTATTAATTAGATGCAATATTTTAGAACACGTGTGGCGCCAAATGGAGGAAGTATGCCTTGTGGATAGTGGCACGACTAATACCATACTAAGGGAGACCAAATATTTCCAGTCAATTCGCAAAGGTACGGACAGTATCATGACAATCGCCGGTAGCGGTTCTAGTATAATAGGCTCCGGAAGAGCCACAATTATGCTCCCAATGGGTACAATTTTGACAATAGAAGAGGCATTATTGTATCCCGAATCGACTAGAACACTCCTTAGCTTTAAGGATATCCACGCTAATGGTTTCCATGTAGAAACCGATGATGAAAATGGTAAAGAATATCTACTCATCACTAAGCGCGACGCACATGGAAAGAGGGTATTAGAAAAACTTCCTTCATTTGACACCGGGCTTTACTACACTAGAATTGTAGCATCCCCGGTGTACACTGCCTTTAAAACTGTTTTTCGAAGCTCTGAATTATTCCGCCTATAGCATGATAGGCTTGGCCACCCCGGTCTAAGAATGATGAGAAATGTCATTAACAACTCTAATGGGTCATAATATTAATGTGAAGAATTTCCCAAATCCAGAAGATTTCGTGTGCCCCGCATGTGCCACGGGGAAATTAATTATTCGACCATCCACTTTGAAAGTGAAGGATGAACTCCCTGCATTCCTTGAACGAATTCAAGGGGACATATGCGGTCCTATTCAGCCCCGGTCAGGGCCATTTCGGTACTTTATGGTGCTCATCGACGCGTCCTCGAAATGGTCGCATGTCTCTTTATTATCTACGCGAAACCATGCTTTTGCAAAGCTAATCTCGCAGATAATTCAGATCAAGAACAAATTCCCAGATTATCAAGTAAAGTCCATTACAATGGACAACGCCGGTGAATTTTCTTCAAAAGCATTTGATGATTATTGCCTAGGCATGGGAATTAACGTTGAGCACTCAGTACCTCATGTCCATACCCAGAATGGTTTGGCAGAGGCATTAATTAAAAGAATCAAATTTATTGCCAGACCGCTATTACAGAGTTGTAATTTACCAACAACATGTTGGGGACACGCAGTGCTGCACGCTGCAAATCTCATTAATTTTAGACCGTCGGCCTATAACATCCACTCTCCTATGCAACTAGCACAAGGGTCGGCACCGAAAATTTCCCACCTTAGAAGGTTCGGTTGCCTGGTATATGTACCTATACCACCACCTCAGCGATCAGCAATGGGGCCACTCCGTAAGTCTGGGATTTATGTCGGTTATGAAACCGTCTCCATAATTCGGTATTTGGAACCCATGACCGGAGATTGCCATACGGCCCGCTTTGCTGATTGCATTTTTGATGAGGATCATTTCCCGACATTAGGGGGAGGAAATCAACCCCTTGATGAAAAATGTCGCGAAATTACGTGGCAAGCCACGGGGATCCACGCACATGACCCGCGTACTAATGAAGCAAATGGAGAGGTCCAGAAAATAATTGATTTGCAAGCATTAGCGAATCGCCTGCCGGATCACTTTAGTGATTTAAAATCCGTAACTAAGTCGCATGTGCCCGCACGCAATGCACCGGAGAGGGTTGAAATACCAAGAAATGATGAAGGTATACCCGCTCCCGTCCAAAGGCCTCAGAATAAAAGGACGAGAACTCCGGCCCCTCGTGTCCCGAGTACCCGGGGACGCCCGGCGAAAAAGGACAAGAAGGACTTACCACGGAAAACCACTGAAGTACCCCAAAAGAATAAGGGGAGCCAGTTGAGACCTGGCACAAGTACAGAACAAAATGTTCCTGACTTGAACCTTCCATTGGAGGAAGCACCTAGCGGAGATGTGTGCGCACACATCGGCGCAGGAAAACTAAAGGACCTTGCTCCCGCTGCGGGAAATAGCGATGAGCAAAGGGAAGCGCATGAAGAAGCGCCCCATGACGAAATGGCCATAAATTATGCAGAAACAAGGGAATCTCTGAATAGAGTAACAGCCAATGTCGATATTTATTTTGCGAATAAGATTGCCAAGATTATTGATCTTGATCCCGAGCCTGTATCGCTCGCCGATTGTAAGAAACGATCGGATTGGAAAAAATGGCAAGAGGCAATCACCGCAGAATTATTATCTCTGAACAAAAGAGAGGTGTTTGGGCCTGTAAGCCTAACCCCTCACCACATACCCTGTAGGTCACAAGTGGGTCTTTGTTCGTAAGAGAAATGAGAATAACGAGGTGGTCAGATACAAAGCAAGGCTTGTTGCACAAGGTTTCACTCAACGACCTGGAGTCGATTTTGAGGAAACTTACTCCCCGGTCATGGATGGAATTACCTTTAGATATTTAATCTCAATGGCAGTTAATTTGAATCTGGAAATGAAACTCATGGATGTGGTAACAGCATACCTATATGGAAACTTGGATTCGGACATTTACATGAGAGTACCAGAAGGTATTCCCATTCCAAACCAAGACAGAGCAAACCGGAGCCTGTATAGTGTGAAACTTAGAAAGTCACTATACGGACTCAAACAGTCTGGCAGAATGTGGTATAATCGCTTAAGCGAGATACTAAGCAAGAAAGGCTACACGAGCAACGAAGATTGCCCTTGTGTATTTATACGAAGGTCCCAGGATGGATTCTATATAATCTCGGTGTATGTAGATGATCTGAATATCATCGGCACACCCGAAGATATTTATGAAGCAAGTTCTTACTTGAAGTCAGAATTTGAAATGAAAGACTTGGGAAAGACCAAGTATTGCTTAGGTTTGCAACTTGAGCATGTCCCTGAAGGAATATTAGTACATCAGTCTTCTTACACTCAGAAAGTGTTGGAAAGATTTAGCTTCGAGAAGGCATACCCTTCGAAGGTCCCCATGATTGGGCGGTCCCTACAGCAAGACAAGGACCCGTTTAGACCTAAGGAAGAGGGGGAGGAAGTTCTGGGACCAGAATTCCCATACTTGAGTGCAATAGGAGCACTCATGTATCTTGCAAATTGCATGAGGCCGGATATTGCATTCGCCGTGAATTTGTTAGCAAGATATAGCTCTGAGCCTACCAAACGGCATTGGAAAGGCATTAAGGATATATTTCGCTACCTCCAAGGAACCAAGGATCTTGGTCTGTTCTTCAGAAAGAACCAAGACTTATCCATGGTTGGATATGCCGACGCTGGGTATCTTTCAGACCCGCACACAGCTAAGTCACAAACAGGGTATGTTTTCCTATGTGGCGGGACTGCAGTCTCATGGAAATCGTCTAAGCAAAGTCTTGTTTCGACTTCGACGAACCACTCGGAAATCATTGCCCTATATGAAGCTTCACGGGAGTGTGTTTGGCTTCGCCGGATGGTCAACCACATACAGAAGTCATGTGGGTTGAACACCGTGCAAACCCCTACCATTATCTATGAAGATAATGCAGCGTGTGTTGCACAAATACAAATGGGTTATGTGAAGAGCAGTCTCACTAAGCATATCAACCCCAAGTTCTTCTATGCTCATGAATTGCAGAAGATGGACGAAATAAAAATACTGCATACTAAGTCGTGTGAAAATCTGGCAGATTTATTCACTAAGTCATTACCAGCATCGACCTTTGAAAGGTGCGTACGCGGAATAGGTATGATGAGACTTAGGGAGTTGCAGTGTTCAGGGGGAGAATCTTTGCAAGCTCATAGGTAAAATCTCGACCCAGAAGGTCGAGTATCTGGTTGAATAATCAGATGGGTTGTACTCTTTTTCCCTTGGATGAGTTTTACAGAAGTTTCTCAAACCAAGGTTTTTAATGAGGCAATTCGTGCAACATGACCGAAGTATGCCATGCGCTCTTTCTCCGGGTATTTTTCCCACAGGGTTTTTTCAGAGTTTTTGGGGCATGCGCTATACGGGATAAGTGTCCAAGGGGGAGTGTTGGGAAACTAGTGGCCCCACCGGGAGTGGGGCCCACCTGCCATGAGGGTGGGTTAATCTCCCTTGTGTGCACTTAAATGGATCCTTATCCCAAACCCTAGTTTAGGCTATAAATAGAGATGGAGGGCTCATGTATTGTACACAACTTTTCAATCTCCCACTTGTGTCTCTCTCGTCCACCTTTATTTTACCACGCTCGTCGTCTTCTTCCTCGACGCCGTTCCGCTACACAACCCGAGGACCGGACTCGCCGGCGACGGTTGTGTAACACAATGCAATGCAGTGTATGCTAGGCTTTGCAAGGAGCAGCTCTTCTTTCTTTTATCCGGCCCATCATTTGAGCTATGTGGGGCCCAAAGCTTGGTGCATTGCTTTCGCAACCTCACGGATCGGGATGAATGGCATATTTGGCAGGCTGACTGCGGTCAATGCCGGATCTAGCCCGCCTCTTCTCGCAATGACAAAAATAACAGGGCGACTCGCGGGACGAAGGACACGTGACTACCGTCGGATTGGCTCAGGGCGACGCACTGCAGTCGGACCCACCCGGTGCAACACGGCCAGCGTCGGACCAGGCGAGTCCGACACGGGGGCGTCGGACCGCCCGAGTCCGACACGCCAGCGTCGGAGCGCCCGAGTCCGACACGGGAGAGTCGGATCCCCCGAGTCCGACACGCGAGTGTCGGATCCACCGAGTCCGATGCGCGACGCACGGCGGGACCCACCAGTGACCGATGCGACGCACGGCGGGACAGCTTCACTTTATTTCAATCATCTTTAGCACTCTTTTACTGTTTAAATTTGTCTCAGCTTTGGCTTTTGTCAGACAAATAGATCACGGGAACACTGAATTTATTCCCTTCCCGAGCGTCACTGAACACCCGCCTGAACCCCGCAGCTCATTTCTCTCAGTCTGGCGTCGGTGCTTCTTCCCAGCTCTTGATTTCTTGTGTTCTTGTCCAGAGGCAAAAGAAAGAGAAGTAGAACACTTGAATTTATTCCCTTCCCAAGAGTACCTGAACCCCCGCAGCTCATTTCTCTCAATCTCGCGTCGGTGCTTCTTTCGAGCTCCTGATTTCTTATGAGAAAGAGAAGTATAAAGAAGAAGAAAATTGGTAAGTAAAATTTAATTTAGCTTTCTATTTAGTATAATATATTATAGATCAAGAGATAAGTTTTAATATGAGATGATTTATTTTATAAATGACAGTAATAATTAGTTGTTATATTAGTTAAAAATTAGCTAAATGATAATATTTGACATGTTATTAAACTTTAGCATATTGTTATCTCTCTCATCATCCCCTGCGCCTCTCAAATCTCACTCTCTTCACTTCACTTCAATTCTCCAGTAGCTTGTTGTACTCTTCTCCATTCATTTGCTGCTAGAAGTGGTCTAGAGAAAGAACAGAAAGGAGAAAAGGATAGAAGAAAAAATGAGGTAAGCAAACTTAAAATTAGCATTTCGTTTAGTAGAATATATTGTAGATCAAGTGACAAGCTTGAAGTGGAGGTAATTTTTTCAATAATGATAATGATAAGTTGTTATGTTAGTCAAAAAATTAGGTAAATAATAATGCTAGACTTTGATGCACTGTTATTTCATGTGATATAATTGATATGGAGAACTATAATAATACTGGCTTATTTATTAATTTGTAAACTTTGGCACGCTGTTATTTCGTGTCATATAATTACTATGGACAAGTATAGTTAATATTGCTATTTTTGTTCATACTGTAATGATTAATATTAGGACAAGAAGATAGCAAGAAGAGAAGAGGAAATGGCGTTATCATAGTTCAAATCAACGGTTCTATTGGTACAAAAATTGTTGATGAAGTGAGAAGCTTATCAGCGGTTCTATTGGTACAAAAATTGTTAATAAAGTGAGAAGCTTCAAGTGGAGGTAATTTTTATTTGCATGATAATAATGATTAGATTTTTGGTAGTAAAAAATTAGCTACATATCAATGTTAGACATGGTAGTGATATTTTATATGTGCAAATAATAGAAGTAAAAATTTAAATGAAAATGGAAGAAATATTATATATGAATATTTTATATATGTCAATACATCAGAGAACATGTTAAGAATATTCAATATTTACATGTTAAAGTAGCAAATGGTCGTTATTTAAAATCTGTTGCGTGTGTATATAGGTACGATGAATCAGTTGTTAGTTTTCTATGGTGCAAACGTAGTGCGTACATGTTTCCTACTTCACACGGTAATGTAGTTTATCCAAACTACATCCACCTAGTTGAGTCTTTGGCTGATGACCCGCTCGATGCTATCCCTCAGTACAGCTGGGGATCTGCAGTGCTCTGTGCTCTTTACCGGGGTTTGTGTGACGCCTCACAGCACAAGAATGCCAAAGATCCAACACTAAATCTCTGTCATACGTTGCTTCAGTTATGGTCGTGGGAGCACTTTCCAGTTGGACGGCCACAGATCACAGTTCCGGTCCACCCGTACCCCGTAGGGGAGGAATACAGCGGTGGCCCAACTATGGGGACTAGGTGGACATACGACTCGCTAGCATGGGCTCGAGAAGTGTCGGCCCGGTGCTACGTGTTCTACCACCAGGAGTTCGAGATGTTGCACCAAAATAGCGTCATATGATTTCCCTGGACGGAAGATCATATAAACAGTGTCGCATCTGCAGGGTTGTCCGTTCAGTGTTTCATGGATAGGCATCTCTGGTTGACAACTTCGCACCTTGTATTCTCACACATGGTGGAACCGTATTCACCGGGGCGTGTCATGAGACAATTTGGTCTCTACCAATTTGTCCCCCCTCCAGATAATAGAGAGCTCGACTACAAGGTTCATGAGTAAATCGTAATCGAACTTTATAAATATTTTCATTTCTGTACAGTGCTCATTCAAATACCTTTTGTCATGTCATATTTGTAACACAGGCAGGACAGGAAAAACAGAAAAGATGACGATTGGAGGGGGGTGCAACGTGTATGGAAGGACAGTTGGGATAATAGGGCTCCACTAGAGATCATCCGGGAAGAACGGTAAATAGCTTTCATGTGTGCGAACAATTATATAAATGTGGATGATTACAATATGAAGTTATATGTAGGCCGTACGACGAGCGCACGTATGACGAATACATACGCTGGTATGTGCAGAGGACGCGCACTAGGCTCACTTCGAATCCACCATCGAGACCAGCTTCACTCACGCATTCTCAGCAACTACTGTTAGCGATGGATCGGCACAGAGCTTCGGTTCGTGATGACATGGTAAGAAATTGTGGCGTACCCTGTTTTGTGGCCGGATAAGCTCATTGTGTTTCCCGTACTGGTCCCATGATCAGTAGCCAGTACACACAAACAACTTGGTAGCATTGTCATACATCAACGAGTTATTACACAAATAGGCCATTATGGTCCTTTTTACACCACATGGCCGGAAGGTCGAATTTAAACAGCAGCGGAAGATAACAAGCGTAGAAAGTCCCAACAATATGCCAACCCGACAGGCAACTGACTGGGAGAACGCCCTAACCCTCGTAGTCACTGTCGTCGTCATCGGAGAAGACATCTTCTTCTTCTGGCCAAATCAACAAGCCAGGTGAGTACATGGAATGTACTCGCAAGCAAATTCCCTCGGGAGAGTAATACGGCATAATTTCATGCACAGTGCTATCCGAAGGAATGAGCTATAATCTAAGTTTCATATTGTGCGAAAAGGTAAGTTTTGATGTAAATATAAACTAGTAGATTTCAAAGCATTTTGAAATTCATGAACACAGTAAATAATATCATCTCTGCGAGTCATGTGATGACGTGTACATCAGTGTGATGAATATCCTGCCACTTTATGTTGCGTTGAACTTGAGGTTGCATGAATTCGGTTTTGAATTTGTGGTTGATTGTTTGAGTTTCTCAATTTGTCTCAAGGAAAATTGAGTGGATAAAGGATTTTTCTCGACTGACTTGGGTCAAGTGGAAAACTTGTGCTCGCGACGCTTTGCTTGGTCTATTGTGTGCAGGTGCGAGTTGGGTGCGGCGATGGTTCGGCCATATGGACTGGCATGATAGCTTGGAGGGCTGAGATGCGGTCAAGGAGGTGGCGACGACATCGTGCGGCTTAAAAGCATGTACGCGGACGACAAGAAAGCGGGTGGAGATGAGATGTGAAGACCAAGTCAGTGCGAGGGCGTTTTGGTAAAAACGCGGAAACCACCAAAACTCAACCAAGAAATTGCGGCGGCGGCCGGAAGCGGTTTAGGGTTGGTAGCTTAGGGTGGAAGAAAAATCGAGAGGTGGCTAAGCTATTTAGACGCGTTGAGATGCGTGCTAAGTAGTTAGGCCCATTAGGGCATGAGGCCCAAGAGTGGAAGAGGGGGTTGTCCCTCCCCACTATAAATAGGTGATTAGGGTTTCTTAACCCTTGAACCTTTTTGATTAGCTTTGAGAGCTACACTAAGAGAGTGCTTTGCCTAAGATGAGAGGCATGGAAAAACACTAGAAAATCCACGAAAATTAATACAAAAAGATTTCCAAGGAAAGCCATGAGTCTCCCCTTGTGATTGTGAGTTTTTCTCTTCTTGGCTCTTTGGATTTTCGTTCTTGTTTCTTGAGGTTTGTTTGGTGGAATAGATTGCTAGGACGTGTGAGATGTCTCTATATTGATTTCATATCAAAATTCCTCACAAGTCCTAAGAATCAATTGATTTGATCTCGTGCAAGTTTTTCCTCTCATTTGCCCTTGGAACAGCTGTTAGTAAATTGAGGTTTTCTCTTAGCACAGATGAGCTTTTGAGGTGATTCTAATTGGAACAGCTCCGTAAGTCTTTTGTCTACCTCTGTGCAAAATTTTGTTCAATTCCGTTGGGTGGATCAAAATCTGCGAACGTTTTACCGAGCGACGATCTGTTGTTTCGTCAAAACCGGAAGTTCCGATTTTCTTACTCCGGAAGTTCCGATCCACATCGGAAGTTCCGATCCAGGAGTCGGAAGTTCCGATTTTTCCCGAGCATTCAAAATCAGGGTAACACCGGAACCTCCGGCCACATCGGAAGTTCCGATCCAGGAGTCGGAAGTTCCGATTTTTCCAGAGCGTTCAAAACTGGGGTGACTTCGGAACATCCGGTAAGGTCGGAACTTCCGATATTGACACCGGAACTTCCGATCTGACTGTGTTTTGCTGAACTTTTCTCAACCCATCTGTCGATTGCTTTTCCGCTGCATTCCTTGATTTTAACACAATAGCTAATCAATAGTTTTGTGTTCTAATCTTGAGAAGAAATTTTTAGTTCGACATTCACCCCCCTCTGTCGGAAGCCACCGATCCAACAAGTGGTATCAGAGCCCGGTCTCGCTTCTCTATAAGCTTTGACCGGCTTTGCGAGCCATGGCTTCCCACGGATACTCGACTCGTCCTCCTGTCTTCAATGGGACGGACTGGGAGTTATGGAAAAATCGAATGAAAATTTTTATCCAGTCAGAGGGACTTGCTATTTGGCAAATCATCGAAAGGGACTTTGCTCTTCCTGCCGAAGTGACGGCTGCAAATCAGGCTGATGTTGAAAACAATTGCAAAGCCATCAACTATTTGCTTTCTGGTTTGGATAGGAAGGAGCACGAGCGGGTTGCTCATCTTGATACCGCTCACAAGATCTGGTCGACCTTGATCACCTACCATGAGGGGTCCGACCAAGTCAAGATTGCTCGAGCGGATCAATACAAAGTTGAATATAATCGCTTTGAGCAACGTTCTGGGGAATCAATTTCTGAGCTTTTTGAGAGATTTGAAAGAATTGTGAATAAGCTCAGGAGTGTGGGAGTGAGGTATTCTGACTCAGAGATGGCTAGGCATGTGTTGAACACATTAGAGCCCGCTTTTGAAGTGCGAAAGATTGCCATCCAAGAGTCCGCCAATCTTGCCACTCTCACACTCGATCACCTGTTCTCCAAGCTCTCCACTCATGAGATCACTTCGGAGAACAGAAATGGCTCTAAGTCCAAGACTTTGGCTCTTGTTGGGAACACTTCCTCGGATCCATCGGGGATAGTGTCTCCTAGTGTCAACTCTGACACTTGCATGATTTCTTCTTCTGGACTGTCACTTGCAGCCTTGTCTTCTTTGTCTGATGATCAGCTTGAATCTCTCCCTGAGGATGAGCTCGCGTTATTTGCAAAACGCTTCTCTAGGGCATATAAGAATGTGAGAAATAGGAGAAGGAAATCCTCGGACATCACCTGCTATGGATGTGGTGAGAAAGGCCACATTCGATCCGAGTGTCCCAATCCTAAAGAGAGAAACAAGTTTGCTTCTAAATTTCAGGACAAGAGAAGGAACAACTTTGGATCAAGGCCCAAGATGCGTGAGGCGGAGAAGAATCTTCGTCGAGCTCTCGCCGCTTTTGAAGATAGCGACAACAGCTCCAACTCTTCTTCATCTTCCTCTTCCTCAAGTGAGGATGAACCGGAGCCGCCCAAGCACAAGAAGAAAGGGAAGAAGAAGGTAGAACATGGCTTCACCGGCATGTGCTTTTGGCGAGATCCGAAGAAGAGAGCGACGACGAAGATCTGGAAAGTGATGTAAGTTGCACCTTCGATGAGCTCAGTGTTAGGCATGATAAACTACTTGATATGTTTGATGTGCAAAATGATGCTTTGTTTGCTTCAATCAAGAAATCTAAAGACCTGACTAAGAAAGTTAATTCTCTTACACTAGAAATTGCTAAATTGAAAAGTAATGAGGATGAGTGTGCCAGCTGTGATGTTTTACACAAAGAATTCCTTGAAGCTAAAGATGCTCATGCTAGTGTAAGTGAATTACTCAAGTCATCCATGATTGAAATTGATAAACTTAAGTCGAGCTCTTGCTCCTTTTGTGTTTCTAAGGATGATGACTTAGACTCTCTTAGGAAAGAGATTGATATGCTCAAATCTTCACATGCTAGTTTGCCTTCTAGAGCACCTCCTGGATGTTCTTCTAGCTTAGCACTTCTCAACGAATTGAATGAGATGAAATTGTGCTTTGCTATAGGTTTCACATTGCATATAACTGTCATCCAAGAGCTTATGGTCTATAAGGACAATCTAGCCAAGCTTAAAACTGTTTATCTTGCTGGTTGCATTGTTCACTCATTTCATGCTAATGAACTCAAGAATGCTAAGAATCAACTTGCTAGCATTAGTTCTAAAGAGCACTCAAGAATATTCCCCATGTTTAAGATGCAAGTACTTGGAAGATAGAAATAAAGAATTGAATCAATCTGTGCTTGAAATGAGAAGACCAGTGTGTGATAAATGCTCTGAACTAGTTGAAGAAAATCAGGACCTAGGAAGACACATCTCTGAGCTTTACAGAAAACTCACTTTGGCTAATGCTACTGCTTCTAAGTTACCTGTTGATGTTTCTCATGCTGTTTCCTCTACTTGCACATTTTGCCATGAGCTTGAGAATGATGTTTCTGCTATGCATGCTGCATTTAGAGAGAGGTTTAAGAAAACAGTAGCTGAAACATGTAGCATCGCCTGTGTGTCTTGTGAGTCTCTAAAACTTGAACTAGGAGCATACAAAGAAAAATATGAGAAAGCTGTTAGAGTGTCAGCTTCAGGAGCTTGTCTTACCTGTGCTTCTTTGCTTAAGGAAGTTGATTACTTCAAGAAAACTTTGGTGAGATTTTCTAGAGGTAGAAAAGAACTTGACATGATCTTAGACAAGTCTAGAGTTAGCTCAGGCAAAGGTCTAGGTTTTAATCATGTGGAAGAAAATAAGAATCATCCTCCTCATCCCATTGGTTCTCTTGGTAGAGGCTTGATTGCAATAGCTCAGGGGGAGAGGGGAACTGTGTTTAAGTCAGGTGGTTATCTAGATTCACCGCTTAAGGACAAGAGTGCTTCAGCTTCAGTTGGTGCTACCTCGCATAGGGTAAAATACCAATGCACTCATTGTCATAAGGATGGTCACCTAGTTGAGTTCTGCTTTCGACGTCTCAAGGAGGAGCGTCGTGACCGTGTTCGTGCTCTTAGGGGTATTCAACGACGCAACAATGCGTTGAGTGCTCCTAAGACACACACGAGGCCTCAACATGTTGAGGTTTCTGGTAGCTCTAGCAGGCGACAGGGTTTAGGTCGCTTAGAGTTCTCTCGCCGTCCTCTTGGAGGTGGTTCACGTGCTCCGGTGCGTGACATTCCTCCGCGGCGCGTTCTAGGTCAGGGTCGTAGAGTTGCTCAAGGTGTTGCATTGCATACTAATCACTCACGATCTTTTGTTCCTTTTCAGCGAGTGACTCAGTACTGGATTCGAAAATCCTTGCTTACTAACCCCAGTACTGAGCCCACTCGTTTTCGGTCTTTTGTATAGGTTGGCCGGCGAGGGTTGGTGAACATGTGGCTCGTTGATTCCGGGTGTTCACGTCACATGACCGGAAGTTCAAAATGGTTCACCTCCCTCAACAAGACGTCCGGTGATGAGTACATCACTTTTGGAGATGACTCCCGTGGACGTGTGACACACAAGGGCGCAGTGCGAGTCAACAACAACAACATTCTCAAAGATGTTGCTCTTGTGAGTAAACTGAAATACAACCTCATTTCTGTCTCACAGCTCATTGATGATGATTATGAGGTGTGTTTTAAGAAGAATGGATGTCGTGTTCTTGACTCTTCGGGTGCACTTGCTTTTGGTATTTCTCGTCCCGGTAGAGTTTTTGCTGCTGAGTTTAGTTCTTCTGAGTCTAGATGCTTTCTTGCAACTAGTTCTTCAGTGTTTCAACTTTGGCACCGGCGTTTGGGGCATGTTGGTTTTGACCACTTGACTAGAGTTGGCAGCCTTGACCTTCTGAGCGGTTTGCCCAAACTCAAACCAGTCAACGACTTGGTATGCGCCCCATGTCGTCATGGCAAACAAGTTGCCGCTTCTCATCCACCTGTCAATCAGGTGAAGACCGATGGACCCGCTCAGTTTTTACACATGGACACTGTAGGTCCAGCTCGGGTTCGATCGGCGGGTGGGAAAGTGGTATGTTCTTGTCATTGTTGATGACTATTCTCGGTTCTCTTGGGTGTTTTTCATGGAGCACAAATCTGAGGCATTTGAGTTCTTTCGAGATTTGGCTTTGAGGCTCTTAAATCTCTTTCCTGGTTCTTTGAAGGGAATTCGCAGTGATAATGGATTAGAGTTCAAGAATGCTTCTTTCGCAGATTTTCTTGCTGATCGTGGTGTTGAGCACCAATTCTCCACTCCATGCACCCCTCAGCAGAATGGTGTTGTGGAGAGGAAGAATAGGACTTTAGTTGAAATGGCAAGAACAATGCTTGATGAGTATGGCACATCGCGACGGTATTGGGCCGAGGCCGTCAACACTGCTTGCTATGTGTCAAATCGAGTTTTTCTGCGTTCTTCTCTGCACGTGACTTCTTATGAGCTTATGTTTGGGAAGAAGCCAAATGTGTCCCATCTTAGGGTTTTTGGTTGTAAATATTTTATCCTGAAGAAGGGCCTTCTCGACAAGTTCGAGTCGCGTACTTCTGATGGTATCATGCTTGGATACCCTGGACATTCGAAAGGATATCGAGTACTTAATCTTGAGACTAACACCATTGTGGAGTCCTGTGATGTGACTTTTGATGAGGCTAGCTCTGCTAGACCCGAGATTTCAGGTGTTTCACAGGAGTCCGAGTCGATCTTCCAGGATGAAGATGACTTTGAGAGTGGCGTGGGCCGTGCCCCCACTTCTCAGGCGGCAGCTGTTGGTCCTCCAGTTGTCTCTTCGACAGTAGCTGAGGGTTCAGCACCGACGACTTCATCATCGGCGGTGGCACCTTCTTCACCGGCAGCTCAGCTTCCTACTTCTTCTACAGCTGAGGTAGAGGCTGCCGAGGCTACTTCCACTCAAGTTCCAGATGAGTTCGGGGGTCCACAACGCCTCCAGAAGGATCACCCTCCAACGCAGATCATTGGTGACATTTCTGAGCGTGTAACTCGCTCCAGGTCCATTCCTTCCTCAGAACTTGCGCATTCAGTTTTTGTTGCATCTTTTGAGCCCAAAGATATATGTCATGCACTTTCTGATGATAGTTGGGTCAATGCCATGCATGAGGAGTTAGAAAATTTTGAGAGAAATAAGGTTTGGACGCTTGTAGAGCCTCCACTTGGTCACAATATCATTGGAACCAAATGGGTGTTCAAGAACAAGCAAAGTGAGGATGGCATTGTTGTTCGCAACAAGGCTAGACTCGTAGCCCAAGGGTTTAGTCAAATTGAGGGCTTTGATTTTGATGAGACCTTTGCACCGGTAGCTCGCTTGGAGGCTATACGTATTTTGCTTGCGTTTTCAGCTTCTAAGAAATTCAAGCTTTTTCAAATGGATGTGAAAAGTGCATTTCTTAATGGTTTCATTGAAGAAGAAGTCTATGTTAAACAACCTCCAGGATTTGAGAACCCTAAATTTCCTAACCATGTGTTCAAACTGTCCAAGGCTCTCTATGGTCTTAAGCAAGCTCCTAGAGCTTGGTATGATAGACTTAAGAGCTTTCTGATTCAAAATGGTTTTGAAATGGGGAGGGTAGACAAAACCTTGTTTCGTCTTAGGCGTGGCAATGACCTTCTAATAGCACAAATTTATGTGGATGATATAATCTTTGGTGGCTCCTCTAATGCTCTTGTGTCCAAGTTTTCTGAGATGATGAGCAGGGAATTTGAGATGTCTATGATGGGTGAGCTCCAATACTTCTTGGGGTTACAAATCAAGCAGACGAAGGAGGGCACCTTTGTCCATCAGGCCAAGTACACAAAGGATCTATTGAAGAAGTTCGGGATGAGCGATGCCAAGCCAATCAATACCCCGATGTCTACTGCAACGTCACTTGGTCCTGATGAAGAAGAAGAGGCGGTAGACCAGAAGGAGTTCAGGAGCATGATCGGCTCCCTCCTCTACTTGACAGCGACAAGACCGGACATCCAGTTCGCTGTTTGCCTATGTGCGAGGTTTCAAGCCTCGCCGAGAGACTCCCACCAGCAAGCTGTGAAGCGCATCATGAGGTACCTTCGATCATGCCCCTGAGTATGGACTTTGGTATTCATGCTCTTCTGTTCTTGGGATTCGGGGTTTTTCTGATTCAGACTTTGCCGGGTGTAAGATAGACCGCAAGAGTACTTCTGGCACTTGCCATTTTCTTGGCACTTCTCTTGTTTCATGATCTTCTAGAAAACAATCTTCTGTTGCACAATCCACTGCTGAAGCTGAGTATGTTGCTGCCGCTAGTTGTTGTAGTCAGATTCTTTGGATGATTTCGACTTTGCAGGATTTTGGGTTGTCTTTTGATAGTGTTCCACTTTTCTGTGATAACACTAGTGCTATTAATATTGCTAAGAACCCAGTGCAGCACTCTAGGACTAAGCATATAGATGTGCGGTTTTATTTCCTGAGAGACCAAGTTGAGAAGGGTGATGTAGTGCTTACGTTTGTTGACTCTGAAAATCAGCTCGCGGATATCTTTACCAAGCCATTAGATCCCACACGATTCTGTGCACTTAGAGGGGAGTTGGGGATTGTTCATCCCCATGGGTTGGTTTGAGGGGGAGTCTTCTCATTGTGTATAATAGTGTAATATAGTGTATTTTGCATCATTTGTGATAGATCCTGTGCACTTTGCATGTTCACGAGCTTTGTCTATTATCCTTGATGAAACAATGAGTTCTACAAGTTCGCTATATGCCATATTCTGAGTGTCTAGCTCATTTTACCATATTTTGATATGTGTTTTCAAGAATCAGTGATGCTAGCTTAATTGGACAACAACTTGAATTTAAATCTTTGATCTACTGATGAGTTGCCTGCTAGGGAATCCTTTGCTTTTGAATCTGCTCATGACTCTAGTATTGCAACTATGATCTTTGTGTATGACTGGTCAAAGATAGGACTTCATGGTAATCTTGATTAGGGCTGCTAGTGGCTTAACATGCCTAGGCTTTTGTGGCTCGGGTCGGAGAATGCTTATTGTCATGAAAAGTCACTAGTCCTTGCTCTACATGTTTGCAATCTATCATATGCTAATGTGAAAAATGCTCAAATAGGGATGAATCACTCAAGGTACTTGCTCGTGCAGGAGGTAGTACTTTGGTTGTGGCTAGTCCAACTACTCATGTGAACTCAATGTGAAACAGTCAGGATGAATCACTCAAGATACTTCCTCGTGCAGGGGGTTGTATTTTGGTTGTGCCTAATCCATTTAATCATGTGATTGCTTAATTCAGCATGTGGTAGAGTATTTTGGTCCTAATCTTGATCGGTTGTCCTCCTAGTCATGGCTTAGCGCTAGGTTGTCATACTTCACTCGTGTTTAGAGTCATTGCAATTGTGACTACCTAGTCTGGCGCTCATTACTAGTGAACTCTTTAATATGCTAAGAACTTGATATGCTAGCTGCTCTTCTTGATCTACATGTCTTCTTATGGTTTGGTGAGCACCTATGTGGCATCTTAGCACTTTTTGTGTCTCATTCTGGATAATCTTCAAAGCTCACTCAAACTAAAAAATCTAAATTTTCATGCATACATGCTTATCCTTGATGATTATAATGCTAAAGGGGGAGAAATAGTCATATCAATCATACCTTTGGATGGATTTCACATTTTCTGGAGTAGATCATAGATATATGGATTATAGGAGTGAGGGGGAGTCTCAGGGTTTATGTTTTGCCTTCACTCATATTTTTGATCTTACTCTTGTTGACAGTCATTTGGCCCGGTACGTGCTTTCTCTTTCTTTTGGCCAAGTTTGAATTCTTGCAACTTGATTGCTTTTAATTCTTTAAACCAACTCAAATTTGATTGATTGAGAGATGTTGGCAATATATTCATCAAGGGGGAGATTGTGAGTCATGTGATGACGTGTACATCAGTGTGATGAATATCTTGCCACTTTATGTTGCGTTGAACTTGAGGTTGCATGAATTCGGTTTTGAATTTGTGGTTGATTGTTTGAGTTTCTCAATTTGTCTCAAGGAAAATTGAGTGGATAAAGGATTTTTCTCGATTGACTTGGGTCAAGTGGAAAACTTGTGCTCGCGACGCTTTGCTTGGTCTATTGTGTGCAGGTGCGAGTTGGGTGCGGCGATGGTTCGGCCATATGGACTGGCATGATAGCTTGGAGGGCTGAGGTACGGTCAAGGAGGTGGCGACGACATCGTGCGGCTTAAAAGCATGTACGCGGACGACAAGAAAGCGGGTGGAGATGAGATGTGAAGACCAAGTCAGTGCGAGGGCGTTTTGGTAAAAACGCGAAAACCACCAAAACTCAACCAAGAAACTGCGGCGGCGGCCGGAAGCGGTTTAGGGTTGGTAGCTTAGGGTGGAAGAAAAATCGAGAGGTGGCTAAGCTATTTAGACGCGTTGAGATGCGTGCTAAGTAGTTAGGCCCATTAGGCATGAGGCCCAAGAGTGGAAGAGGGGGTTGTCCCTCCCCACTATAAATAGGTGATTAGGGTTTCTTAACCCTTAAACCTTTTTGATTAGCTTTGAGAGCTGTACTAAGAGAGTGCTTTGCCTAAGATGAGAGACATGGAAAAACACTAGAAAATCCACGAAAATTAATACAAAAAGATTTCCAAGGAAAGCCATGAGTCTCCCCTTGTGATTGTGAGTTTTTCTCTTCTTGGCTCTTTGGATTTTTCGTTCTTGTTTCTTGAGGTTTGTTTGGTGGAATAGATTGCTAGGACGTGTGAGATGTCTCTATATTGATTTCATATCAAAATTCCTCACAAGTCCTAAGAATCAATTGATTTGATCTCGTGCAAGTTTTTCCTCTCATTTGCCCTTGGAACAGCTGTTAGTAAATTGAGGTTTTCTCTTAGCACAGATAAGCTTTTGAGGTGATTCCAATTGGAACAGCTCCGTAAGTCTTTTGTCTACCTCTGTGCAAAATTTTGTTCAATTCCGTTGGGTGGATCAAAATCTGCGAACGTTTTACCGAGCGACGATCTGCTGTTTCGTCAAAACCGGAAGTTCCGATTTTCTTACTCCGGAAGTTCCGATCCACATCGGAAGTTTCGATCCAGGAGTCGGAAGTTCCAATTTTTCCCGAGCATTCAAAATCAGGGTAACACCGGAACCTCCGGCCACATCGGAAGTTCCGATCCAGGAGTCGGAAGTTTCGATTTTTCCAGAGCGTTCAAAACTGGGGTGACTTCGGAACATCCGGTAAGGTCGGAACTTCCGATATTGACACCGGAACTTCTGATCTGACTGTGTTTTGCTGAACTTTTCTCAACCCATCTGTCGATTGCTTTTCCGCTGCATTCCTTGATTTTAACACAATAGCTAATCAATAGTTTTGTGTTCTAATCTTGAGAAGAAATTTTTAGTTCGACATTCACCCCCCCCTCTGTCGGAAGCCACCGATCCAACAATCTCATTTCATCAAATGGAGTAGACGCTACTACTCACCTAACATCCTAGCACCGTTAGCGTCACCTATCATCGAAGGCTCCATCTATCCTCTGATAGCTCCATCCTCCGACTAATAGCTCCGACTAACCGGCACCTAGGTTTTACTACACCGGCTAGTATGGTTTCCACCAATTGACCATAACCAGCCGGAATCGATTCACCTGCAATTCCTTGCCACCGCAGCGTGGTCTTAATTGCACACTGTGGACACGTCATGCCCACGTCCTTAATCCCATTGCCCACTTTCTCAATCAAAACATAGTCTAACCCGTGTGTGGCCATTCCAGTTCATGTCCATAACCGAGGACGCGGCTATTCGAATAGATTTAAACACTCTGCAGAGGTTGTATGGCTTTACCCACAAGATGTAAATCACCCTTGCCGCCAGGGCCCGGTAAGCACATCCCAAGTGATGTGCCGGCAGTGGTGTTACAACAAGGTTTTCACCCGCTTCCATGTTAAAGTCGAACCCGCTAGACGAGATCTACCCAGCTCCGCTTGTGCCCAGGCAGCCTGACACCACAACCCGGAGTGGACTCGCCTTTGTGTCGGAACTCTACCCACATTCCATGTGGAGCCCCTCTAGAGATATCAAACTAACTAGCACAACTCCTAACTTCCCACGGGTCCAAACTCTAACACTTGCCGGGCTAATACACCAGGACCTTCCCACAAAGGTCATGTGGACGTACGGTATGGAACCGGTTTAGCGGCACTGAGGCTTGGTCCTTAAGCGACCCGGGCAAGACTCCATTCCATCACACAGCATCCATGTAGCTTCCGGCTACTACAACATCACCCATTCACCCATACATCTCTTGCCCAAATCAAAACCATCTCCATTCTCTTCCACTTAGGGTTTCAAAAACATTGCTTTCAAAATCATCGCCCCGGACGGCATTGCCGGCCGAGGGTTTTATTCCCAAATCCCGAAGGGGAAGTAAGGTATCTTGATTCAAAACAGTTTTACTTTCTAAGCAGGGCTAACGCCTATAACCTTAATTATTTTGCCGATACTCCAATTACCGGCAATTAATACTAGGGCTACAAGGATAGGATTTACGGACCTAGGCTACTGCAGCTACTGGGAATATCTATTCTACATAAAATATCGGAGATAGCACATAGCGTGCACTTTCGCAAACAAAATAATAAATATTTGCAAATATAGGATTCGGCATGATCAAGGGGAAGATTGCTTGCCTGGCAGTTCTGGATCCTGATCTTGTTCCTGACGTAGGGGTGATTCTGGATCTTCTCGAGGCACGTACGGCACTCCCTTAACTACACGTCGAAGAAATTCCAAATAAGAGCGAATCAAAACAACTCCAAATAAAACTCTAGAAGTCATGCATGCTTGCCACATAAAATGACGAGGTCTTTTGACCGGGGAAGAACAACATCTCAGTTTTTTTTTAGGTAGCTCAAACCTTTTCCCATTGGCCCAACTAATGTTATGAATTTAACTAACATTCCAGACGGTGGAGGTTTAATCTGCGGGGATGAGTATGGTATTTGATGCTACAAAGAATAAGCATAAAATTAATCTTTAATGAACATGCTTTAAATAGTTTCAAACGTTAAATTTCTTTTGAACAAATGTTTGCATTCTCTAGTGAGTCGATCAAGTGTTTTGGGATATGTTTGCGTACTGGACTACCTAAGAAATGCTGTAGTAGTACTTAGGGCAGCACCTACAGCGTACGAATTATTAAAGCCAGGGTATGAGGTATTTAAATCTAAACTAGTATTCCATTAGAAATATGAAACGGTACTCAAATTCCAAAAGTTTGCAAAGGTAAAAGTCTTGCCATTATTTGAAGAGTTCAGAACTGGATTAACTGTACCAGAGCTCACCGATTTAATTAACCTAAACACAACCGAAGCAACCGGGCTTTCAGACAAACTAAATGCGATTTAAATGAGCTGATGCTTTTAAATAAACGGAATCAGCAGCTCGGTTAACTGCTGGAATTAATTGGGCCGCTTGGGCCAAGGCTATATGCACCGGTCGGTACTAATCTTCTTACCACCTACCTACTCCCTCCCAGGCGGCGGCGGTTGAACCTGTAGGAGCTCCTGACGGCGGCGATGCCGGTGGTTGAGAGCGATTGCTCCTCGGTGGCGCTGGGGAACTCGAGCTAAGGAGCGGCGGGCTACTATGGCGCCGTCGGTTTGGGGCTTTGTAGCTCGAGTGCTAGCTGGGGGCGGGGGTGGCGGAGCCCAACTCGGAGGCGAGGAGGATAGGGGCTGTGGCGGCGAGGAGAGGAGGACTCGGCTCAGGTAAGAGACCTCCTGACACCGGGTGACTAGTTCCTAAGCTCGGCCCGTCCGCTGGTGGTCCTGAGTCGAGGCAACGGGGAAGTTCAGTAGTGGAGGTGGCGAGCTCAGGTAAGGCGGAAGGATCCTAGGGGAAGAACTCGAGCAACAGAGGGGAAGTTGGGAGATGGCCTGGAGAAGATGGGCGCTCGGGCTTGCCTTTTATAGGCAGGCGGCGTGCTGAGTTGGCTGTGGCTGCTGTTGGCGAAGCGCTGCTCCGGTGACGCGACGGGTCAAGCAAGGGAATGGCGACTGCCCCGAGGCCGGCTGGAGCTGAGGCCGCAGCAACTCGGAAGGACGGCCGTGGCGTTCAATGTTTGGTTGGGCGGCACTGTGACGACGCGCGGCACGGCGGACGACGCGGCCTCGTGGTGCGGCGTGCACTGGCGAGCTCGGGCCTGGGACAAGACGGCTCGGGGAGGAACCACTGGTGACGCTGAGCTGGGCTGCAAGGTCGGGCGCATCGGGTTTGCTCCGACGACGAGCGGCGCGGTCGTGCCCCTGTTGGCATGTCAACGCCAACTAGAGCGCGAACCGAGCGGCATGGCGTGTCCTAGGTTGGCCTATGGATCTTCTCCACGTAGCATCATGTCCTGGAGCTCCTAGGGAATGCGTCTGAGTGCTCTGCCAGGTTTGGCACCGATTGGTCCTTTGTACAGGGTTTGCCATGCATGCCAAGGCGGGCTGTGACTTGGTTTTTCAATTGTGGTTGAGTGGACGTGTGATGCCAGGGTCATGTGGGTGAGTGTGCGGGTTTAGAATACCGAGAAAAGGCTGCATGGGGTCCCTGGTAGCTATTGGCTTGGTTTTATTCCTGATTTTATGCACGAAGGGATTTTGGGTGCAGGTGTTCGATGCCTGCCAGCTGAGATTTTTATACTGAACATGCCCATATTTTCATATATTCGGGATACTGAATGTGAGGAGATTATTGTGTGAATTTATCAGAATTTTTCAAGATGTATTTATAGGGGCTGTAGTACAAGGCTCCTTGTGGTCCGAAAGTTTATTAATTTACTTTACTGATATTTTTGAATTGGACTTTGTTATTTTATGTGATAATTGAGTTAAGGGTTTGGTTAGGGTGGCCCATGAATTATTTCAAGATTTACGGGGAAGCCGGGAAGTGTTTGATTCCGCGGTTAGGGTTTCGGGAGAGGTGGAATTTAAATACGGGGGAAATGGTCGGGAGCTGGAGTTAGGGTTTTCGGAGTGCGGCAGGGTGCTGTGAGTGCATGGGAACTTCCGAATGTCCTTTCCCTCAAATTAGGGTTGGTCGGTTCCGGGGTGCCGTAGCTGTACTGACGTATACGGTGCATACGCAGCGTTAGGGTTTTAGCTCGGGGTAGTGCGTGTGTGCGTGTGTTGGTTTCATGCTTAGCTAATGGGGTCATGCCACATGTGATGGTATGCCGTTGATGCAGGTTTTGAAAATTGGGATATGACAGAAATCATATGAGGTTCTAGGGTTACGAATTTTAACCCTCAAGTACATGACGATCTTTTCACGCAGTTCGATAGGGTGTTGCGCATCCAGGATACTGCTGCTTCCGTCATTCGCACAAGCCATAATCAGGACCCCTCCCTTGTACGGAAGGTGAAGCAAATGTACAAAGATGCGAAGGCTGTTTTGAAAAATTTAAGTTGCGGGACATAATAAGCGGTGCGTTCAACATGCCCGAGCATAGGTCCGCACGTCCAAGTGAGGCACGATCAAGTCTAGCACGTCCAAGTGAGGCAGGACCAAGTCAGGCTCGCGGTTCAGTATCCGCTTCTGGACGTCGAGATCGAGAGGTATGTCTTTTTAAACGTCGGAGGTTATCTTACTCATGCTCATGTTAACTTTACCGTACTGCTTGCATCCGTAGCCGACCATGCGAGCTGACACGACGCTCATGCGGAACTCGTCTTCGAGAGCTCATACAGGATTTCCGAGGATGCACGAGCAGGGCTAGAGCTCTGAGAGAGGCGCACTTCGGGAGGTACGTGTACTATCTTCTAATCAGTAAAGAAAATAAGTGCTACAATTATTTTAAATTATTTTTGATAAGCAATTTATCACTTTGTCACCTCAGTACGATATGGAATTACCGTACGCGCAGGGCCAGAGCTCTCATGGAGGTGCAAGCAGAGAGGTACGAAAGTTTAAATTTAACCTACCAACTATTTACTTGCTTAAATTTAATCTTACACATTTCATTACGATTTTTTTTTGTAGATGGACGATTCGCCGCCAATGGACGATTCGCCGCCGATGGACGAGAGTGCCTTTCCTGTGCAGAACCCGTATTTTCGTTCAAATATTCAGTATCAGTCCCTCGTTGGAGGACCTGCTTACCAGGGTGCGTCATCCCACGATATGGCGGAGGGCTCTCAGCGCGATCACTGGATAGACAATTTGTTTCAAGCTGACGAGCTTCCTTACAGCCAGATTCCTACACAGCCGGATGTTACGCAAGACAGTCAGCAATCTCCACCCTATAATCTCCGGACCAACCCAACATCTCAGTCACAGTTCACCTTCCCCTTGGATCACATGCCACGAAGGCATAAGAGAGGAAGAGGCTGATTATAGTGAGTTTTTTTATATCACGTATGCTCGTTGTAAAAGAATTTATTGCTAGGTTTAATACATGCTATAGCAAAATATTAAATTTTGTTAGAGCTCTTCAAAATTATTTTATTATGATTATGCTCATATTTTTCTCTCTAAACCAGCATTCTCTCTAAACCAGCAAAATAGATGTTATGATATAGGTAGTTTATTTTTTCAAAATAGCAAACAAGTTGTCTGCCCAAATCAGCAAGAATTTTTTTTCAAAATAGCAAACAAGTACAATTTGTCTGCCCAAACCACAAGAAAAGGTGAGAGGTCAGCGTCGCAGTAGGTGGAGGCGATAGCACACAAAAAAAAATTCCTTTCCGCAGTGCAGCGCTCTGCCCAAACCAGGAAGGAAAAAAACAAGCAAAAATCGGGCAGCGTCGCACTTCGGGGATCCGACACTGGCGTCGCCCGGTCCGAGTCCGACGCTGCCTTGGTCGCCTCACCCGACTCCGACGCTGGCTGCGTCGCCTCGCCCGAGTCTGACGCTGGTCAGTCGTGCCGGGCGGGTCCGACCTCTGTGCGTCGCCCTCAGCCAGTCCGACAATAGCCACGCGTCTTTGTCGCGCGTATCGCCGTGCTACTTTTGTCATTACGTCAATAGCGGGGCCAAATCCAGAATTGACCGTAGTCAGCATGCCAAATATGACCATTTTCCCACGGATCGCGTCATCGCTTTTTCTAAAAAGGACTGGTCGTCACTGCTTAGCTCGTCCATGGCAGGATGCGTGCGAGAATCTATTGTATACCGAGTCAACCGGGAAAAAGAGAGTCGAAAATCTATCTAAAATAAATATCTAATCATTAATTTGTAGCTGTTCGTAACCGTGTCTAAATAGATAATGGTCTTCGGATCATCGTAATTGTATCTAAATAGTTCATAACCAATAGATGTTCTACCTGTACCTAAATAGATCACAACTGATATATTATTAATTGTATCCAAACATATTATAACTAATATATCTTCATAACTGTACCTAAACAGATTATAACCAATATATCACTATAACTACACCAAAACAGATTAGACTAGCCGGCATAACCGCCGTGAAATTTGACTAATTTCCATCTCGTTCCTGCACGCCGGATCGCCGTTTCCGCGCGAGATTTAGGCAACCCTTGCCGCAGCCGATGTCACGGATCGATCATCCAAAAACGACGTCGCGGAGTCAGCAGGCAGCCGGTGCTCCATCCCCATGGCTGCTGCGCTTGCATGCGCGATGCGCTGATGATACGATAACGGTACGTAGCGCAGTCAATTAAGTGATCTCCAAGCCGTTTTAGCTAGTATACAGGTTTATATCGACTTTTTTTAAGAACGACCGAAACAATACCAACTATAAGCAACCTAGTCACTGAAACTGGACAGATCTGCTACAACACGACTTAACTTGAAAATATAAACGTGATGCACAGAAATTCTTAAATTGCATCAGCTGAAATCCCAAATCGAGAACAAGCTAGCTTAATCAACAAGCGCTTAATTACGAACCGTCCCTTACAAACCCAGATTCAATTTCCAAAGGAAACGATCACACAGGTATTTTCGTTCTAGCAGTTTCCAGTTTCCACCAGCAGAGGCGTGAGCATGGATGCGTGTGCTCAGTCCTTGTTGTTGAAGCCGAACTTGCGGTCGAAGAAATGGCCGACGGCCTCGAGCGCCGGACGGAATAACCCGCCGCCGCTGCCTCTCCGCTTCTGGTCGTTGCCGTAGGCGTCGTCGTACGGCGACCCAGGCATGGCGTACACGTTCACCTCTTTGGTGCTGATGAACATGGGCGACCGTGTGCCGTCCTGGGGAGCCCAGAACGAGGCCGGGGCGTTGTACGGTATGGCTGCTCCTCCGGCGCCGGTGTAACCGTCTCCGCCGTGGCCGTAGGAAGAGTTGCTGTTGTAGCCGCCGCGGCCGCCGCCGTAGTATGGGGTGGTACTGCTGCCGCCGTTGTTGTAGGGGCCGGTGCTGCCGTAGCCGTTGTAACCGCCGTTGCAGTCGTTGTCGTTGTAGCCGTCGTGGTTGGTGTAGCTTGGGTAGTCTTCTTCAGCCTTCTTGCCGCCGGGCTTCTTCAGGTGGGACGGCGGGCGTTTCTTGCCGCCGGCCGCAGCTTCATGCTGGCCGCCTCCTCCGTATCCGTCGGCGGAGCTCGAGTACTGGCTGTTGCCGCTCGGCCCGCTGAAGTATGCTCCGTTATTCCACGACATCTTCTCGCTTCTCCGTCCTGCATGCACTCGTGCCCCCGAACTTGTGTCCTTTTATCCCTGCATGTAATATATGAATGTATAAGGAAAGGTTGTCGTCTAGGATGATGCGGATGCAAACACACCAACTAACCAACCAATCCCTACTCACTACGTACCTGAACTCAGTGCCACGAGATGGCGATCAGAGAGGAGACCAGGAAAGCTTTTTCACTGGATCCGTGCCCGAAATTTCGCCTGTCGCGCGTGAGCAAAACTGAAAGAGAGCCATCATCCGACTCAGCCTGACTGGATTACCGCCACATTCTCACAGAGACATATGGCCAGATCTGTCTCCCTAGCTACGCCTACGTACCTGGCATTATAGCGACATCCACCACCTTAATTTACTGATGCTCATTAACAATTTTTGCAAAACAATCAGTAGATTAGTATGCATGGTATAGATAGATCATTTGACAGATACAGAAATTAATATCAGCTATTCCTGGGCTGAAATGTGGCAGACTCTACGTATAAGAAAACTTGTTGCAGCTAGCTACCTTGGTCCTTAAGTAAACCAATGGGATTTGTAGCCATTCTCAATTAATCTGAGTTGACTCGATGTCAAGAACCCAATTTTCACAGGTAGATAAACCAGCACATGCAGTAGTAAAAGATAGTGACATCTAAGCTCAGTTAAGATGCACTTGCTCATACAGTAATATGGTAAATTAGTCAGCAGATGGTCGACCTTGCTTGGAAAAAGGGAGAAAGACTATGCATGCAAAATTTAGTAATCGTATAGGAGATGAGGAGCATACCTAACATGGTTTCTAAACCAACATGCATGGGTACAAATACATTTTGTTCGAGGGGGATAAATACTAACGAGTAACAGTTCTCTAAGAGTGTGTTTGGTTCAAGGGCAAGGATGGATAGGATATGACTGTCCAGTTTTATAGGGATGGGATGAGTCAGTTTCTTGTTTGGTTGGATGAGTGAGATAATTCAGTTTTTTGTTTAGGAGTAGGATACCCACACACCAGTTAGCCAGCTAGTGGCCGACGGGCCTGTCGACATTTTGAATTTCCTCCAATCCGTGCTGTAATTTTGAGATTTATGAGAAAAAGAATAATATTTAAAAAATCTTTCAACTAGTATACTCTTGCTATTTCTTACGGTACTGAAGTCGGAGCCTCTAGGATAGGATTCGGAGGCACCGAGAGTTACTTCTGAAATCATGCAAATGTCCTTGGAGCCTCCGGGATTGAAATCAGAGGTACCGAGATTAGCTGCTGGAATCACGCAGACGTCCTCGGAGCCTCCGGGATTAAAGTCGGAGGGACCTGATTCAGATTCCAAGAATGCATTGACGTTCTCAGAGCGTCCGCGATTGAGGTCGGAGGTCCTGAGTTTTTTAGAAGCGCAAATGCTCTCGGAGCCTCCGTGATTGAAGTCGGAGGTGCCACACGAAAAATCGGACATGGGCGGCTCCATCCGGTCATTTTGGCCGGGTGAGTTTATCCAGCATCTATAAAGAATATTCTCTTTTGTTGGATAGGCCTATCCCTACAATCTCTCAAACCAAACACCTGGATGGACTCTAGAAAGTGGATATCCAGGTTCATCTCTTGAACTAAACACACCCTAAACCAACATGGGTCCAATTAGGAGAGGAGAAGCATACCTAACAGGATCCCACTGGATTGATTGATTAACTAATGGGCCGGCAGGTAAACGGGATAACGATGAGTTGGAGTGGCAACATAGACCAGTGAAGAACGATCGCAAAGTTACAATACTTAAATTCATGTACAAGCCACCTGTACTTGCATCAAGTTGGAGGGCGAGAGCATGCACCCCCATTTTCCGGCGTTCTATTGTTAAAAAGAAAAGGGCTTTCACTCCTCGCGGTCACACAGTTGTTCTTGGCATATAGCTCTCAAACTTTCGAAGTTTGACTCTCTCCAAAAATTGTAACCTCTACTTTACATCGAGCTCGTCACCTTCATCTGATTAGATGTTCTACTAGCTAGCAAAAATCAATTTCTGCAGGCCCAATCCGCGTGCTTCAATTCCTACGTAGACCACTAGGTCAGATTAGGCTAGTCATAGTGCGGAGTAACTTAGAGTAGTAACATGCATATGTTATTAGTCTATGTTACTATCTCTATAGTGGGTAGTGTCATAGGTGTGATAACATAGAGATCTTCATTTATTACTTTGTAGGATCTATAGTAGTACTTCAACATTGTGATTTATTTGTGACATGTATCAATCTAAAATTTTACTTGTTGGTACACACGGATAAATACATGAACACAACATGGAATTGATCCATAATAAATAATAAAGTGACAATATAATATCATTAAAATATATAAAACATATTTAGCATTACATGGATCAAGACACGAAAATAATCTACCGTGGCCGCACTGGATCGATTTAGCATTAAAAACTTCTCGTGCTGTGCGCTATGTTACGGTAACCAAATAGGTTACTCTAATTACCTCTCTCCTCATTAACTCATTGCCACATAAGCAAATTTACTGACCTGGACCCTAAGGTACTAGCTAAGTTACCCGCACTATGGCTAGTCTTAATGAAGAGCAGCATGCGCAGAAAACTAAGAGATTACCGACCCGAGAGCACTAGGGATTTTACATGCATTCGTACACTAGCTAGACTTCTAATTTACCGTTCAGAAAAGTAAAGACACGCGACACAGATGTGACCATAGTTGTTGGAGGTTTCGAGCAGGCACCGGGAGGGATGCTCAGCGACGTATGCGTTATACGTACATGCATACGCATAGGCTGACGTTATTACGCTAACACAACACTGCAATCTTCTAATCTCTGCGTGTTCACCACCTGCTGCCGCAACAGCCGGCTACTTGGCGAAATTTCCGCTCGGAGTGCATGAGGAGCGCACGAGAACAGCCTCCCGTTCTCGGGCAAAATTTCTGCCGGGCTGAGCCCTAATTCATTGAAGCTGACCAGATTTTAGCTTTGATAAGGATAACGAAATGGCAATGCTTTGGCGTGAACCTACTTTTAAAAAATGCTTTGCATCAACTAAAACCCCCCAAAACGACACAAGCGTGACCAATGACAAAATACAATTTTTTAACGCAACTAACATGTTATTCCACCCAGTTCCATAAGGAATTGATGACACAAGTATTGTATCCAGTGTCCAGCTACTGCATATCCAATATGGATACATATCAAACATAGACGCACAGGCCTCTCCCATCCCAGCTGAACAAAAAAAGCGCTGCCCTTCTGGACCACGGTCTCATCATGTACACATTACACATCATGTAACAAACACATGTACACTAGTCTCAACAAGAAATTGACATGCGAAAAACGCAACAGGAAAATTACCCGCAAACGTCCATGCCTCAACCGCGCAAACCCCTCCCAATTGGGAGGGGAAAGGTCGTGCCTTTGTGACTCAAAACCAAATATACCTCTTGTTCCTGTGCTGATCAAACAGCATGATCATCACGGATTGATCGATAAGACCATGTTGAGGGCAAACTCCTTTTACCCAACTTAAGCACACTGAACATCTGCCGTGTATTCTAGCCTAGCAAGTCCTTGAAAAGATTAGGATTGTTCCCTGTTGGCGTCACACCAACTTGCCGTGCCGTGGCGTCCTTCTGCAAGGCATCTTGCAGGCTATGGCCCTTCTTTGCAGCGACGCAGTTGCTCCTTTTGGGGAGGTTTTTGAATAAAACATCACTTACTGTGGGGTTCTGTGGATCCACTAGTGGCCCCAGTTTGTACATCATCCGAGAAGATCGACATAAGATCTGGTGTTTTGGAAGTGCTAGGAGCTGGGGTTCCGGAAAGCACAGGAGATGCCGATGATGGTCCAAGGAGCCCATCCAACTGTGAGAAGGGGTCAGCTGATGAAGCACTTGATGAAACCGGCTCACCCAAATCCAGCAAATCTGGTGGTGGGACAGCAGGGATTACTTGCTCCTTGGCAGGCTGAGGTGCTGCATTAGCAACAGTTGCTCTCTCCGCCGAGGAACTCTCTTTTGCTGCCTTTCGACCAGCCTGTCCCTTCCTATCAGCTTTAGCAGCTGAGGAACCAAAAAGCGAAGCAGCCAACCGTTGCTTTTCTGCTGAAACTTCTGTTTCCTGCTGTCTCTTAGAACCATACGAGGATTCTCGTGCCTGTGAACTTATCGACCCTCCCCCATGAGAGTTAGAGCCCCCATTGGCTGCTTGTTGGCTGGATGTTGAGCTTGAAGGTGTAGAAGAGGAATAGGTTTCCCTTCCCCATTTCTTCTGAACCCCATCAAGGCGAAGTTTGGCACCAAATTCACCAGAAAGTGCATTGCCTGATGCCTGGGACCTTGACATGTGATGGTCTTCCTTATAGTAGCTCGGTTCTGGAACTGGAACTAGGTCACTAGTTGGTGGGGAAGCACTAGCTTGTGAGGTTGCTATAGGCAATGAAGGTTTAGGTAGATCATAGGCCTCGAATCTAAGAGCATGGGCAGATGTCTCATGTTGGTCTTGGGTACTGTAGTTGGCCACACTTATCACACCTGAGCGTTCGCTTTCAGGAATGTAGGGTGCCGCACCCTTTTCTAAGGCTTGCTGCACATAACTGTTAAGAAATGAGAGGTTCTGTCGACCTGCAACATAGATTAGTATGTATAAAACTGTTACACTCATTAGATAACATCAGACCATTGTAAAGAAAAGCTAAATCATAAATAAATGCATCTATTTTTGGATACTAACACTTGGCACCTCAGCCTTTTAAGTTGAGAATATAAGTAAACAAATTCATAACAAATATGTCAATGTCCTGGTCTGCATGATGCCTAGGTCAAGAAATTAAAGATCGCACCTAGCCTGCAGCTATATTTACTTTTTGAATGCCGTATGCTTGCTCAGCTTGACTAGAGCTTCTTTAGGCATTGCGGTGGACTGTAATCTCGTTTGGTTCAACCTTTTTCTTTATAGATATTTGGCTGTTTGGCTAGTTCTTATTTTCTTAATCCAGTGTAAACAAATATATTAGGCTAGTTCTTATTTTCTTAATCCAGTGTAAACAAATATATTATTGTGTTCCAGAACATACGAGATGAAATGTGTGTGGAGAATCATTGGATAACAGAATTCTAAATTTGGTTTAATAAGCAGAACAATAGACTTTTAGCAACTTCTTTTTCAAAGCAGTTTTAAAAAATAAGCATAGGATAGCAACCACAAACTGTGCCAAAGCTTATACCTGCTTATGCAGAAAAAATGCAATATATGCACAACATACAATAATGCCACTATCCCAAAATATGATGCTGATTGTCCTTGGGTCATCACAGGAAAGCTCCGTCCGGACTTCAGGCCAAAAAACAAAAACATTGTGTACAGACGGTGACAAAGCAATCAGAATCAAGGCTGCAATTCTTGTTATTAACACACATTTCCTAGTTAAGCAAGCTAAACAATCGAACTACCAGGTTCAGTAAAGAAAGGCATAACAATACCTCAATATCTTCACAGCTTGCATCTGAGGGCATTACACTTTCAACAGTCTGTTTGTCCAAGCCTAGTAAAGCCTGTACCTCATATGCACGCTGCTGTAGGTCTGTTGAATGTGAAGCTGATAATTCATCTACCAATGACTGAAACTGCAAAGAATATTAGAGGGACAAACCAGAGAAAAGTACCAAACTGACAAATAAGAATTTTCAAACTTCATAGTAAGCACTATTGTCTGAAGCAAAGTTGACGAATTATTAACTACGCCCTGCTCCACCAGGTGGATAATATTTACATCACATACATCCGCAGGTTTTCCTCTCATATGATATGCTTTGTTTTTAGATCATTCAGTGCTGAATCATGTACCACATCAAACAGTGGTTTAGCTTCTTTACAAGCATAATATCACGAAAATTGAGATATTTTGCAGAAAAAGGTTGTATTACAATTATGTGATGCAGACATGATATTGTGATAGGATAGATGACAAATGACAGATTGACCGTAGTCTTGAATTTTCTTAGTTGGCGGTGCTCGAACATGCCATTGCAAAATTATTTTATCAAGCCTCTGTTGTCTTATATGCTCATGTTCGTTAATAACAAGCACTGCAGCTGTAGGTGCCCGACTGCCCACAAAGGCAAATGCAACAAACATGTAACTTGAATAATAAAACACATGTCAATGTAATATAACAAAACTCCAGTCAACAGAATTTTCAATTATTCTAACTTGCCAGTATTGTTAAAATTGTGAAAGGAATTTCAGTGCATATACAAAGCTATATGTAGCGTTTCACAGTTTGGATTCAAAACAGACTACAGCTGATGTTGAGAAATGATCAAATAAATAAAACTATAAAAAAGGTGCAGATTTTCATTTACCTCAGGCAGCATATCATCTTCCTTCCAAGAGCAATTTCAAATGCAAATATTTTCAAAATTGCCGAAACAGCATAAGCCTTGAAAAAATAAAACAAAGTAATCAAAACACATGTCAATTAAGACATACAAAAGAGGCCAAGGCAAATGAGCAATGAAACATAAGCTAAGTTATACAAGAGCATACCCTGACAGTGTCATCAGTTGGGTGGGCCTCTGCCACATCACACAACTTCCCAATAATATAAGAAGCAGGATGCTTCCCATCTGCTGTTCCATATTCCCCCAAAATCCAGCATATTATCTGAAAGTAAAATGAAACAATATAAGCTACCTCCATAAAGTCGCTATGGGGACAGGAAGGAAATATGAAACACATAACTACCTGTAGAAATGAAGAAGGAAGCTTTGGCTCCCCCACAATCCGGAGATAGGAATCTACCTGTTTAAGAAAAACAAAAAGTTATATTACGGTTCAAGCAGTGAGAAAATTGAAATAAAGAATCACACTCAGTTGAGGAGGCTGCCAATACTCTATTAACAGACTCCACAGTATCAAGCTAAACAAAATGACAGCAATTGAGGCATGGATAATTGGAAAATTTCCCTCCAGCGTCCACTATCAAGTTATAAAAAACAAGAGGTACGGCCAGTTCAGCGCAAAATTTCTGTTTTCCTTATTTCAAGATACATTGCCTGATTGGAGATTAATTACAATTAAAAACGTGCCTATTCACAGTAATCATGTTTAGCATTAAAAAACTTGGCACCAAAGAATAATTGGAAGTCCAGAGTACATACAGCTGATGATCTTAATTGACTATCAGCACCTTCATCCTCCTCTCCAAAGCCTTCAGCAATAAGCCGCATTAAATTGTGTGCCACTCTAATGTTGACAAGGTCTCCGGCATGCTCAAAGACTTTGTTCATGGTCTGGTAAATAATTAAAGGATCTTCTGTTAAAAACCAATGAATAAAAATTACACTATGAGCTTGATGACAAATAGGTAATTCATGGAGTACCTGGATGAACCACTGATTGCTAGGTGCAAATTGTTCTGCTAGCTCGACACATCGTGATGCAATTTCTGCCTTATAATGATGATCAGTTATGCTGATCATGTACTCAATCATCCGATCAACAATCACTTCAACATTTGTTGATTTTGTCATCTTATAAAGAAGCTCAAAGGTCTTGCGCTTCAAAGTGTCATCAGGGTCCTGTTCAAAAGAACACTTAACTCAAAAGTACTAGCTGGACAATACAACAACGAACGATGCTGATACAATGACATGCATCTACCAAAGTCACAAATAATAACCATGAAAAAGGATATGGCATAGCGGCAAGGCAAACAAACAACTATGCAAAGTGGTAAACCATAGTGAATCGAACGAATTGATATAACCTTCTGCTCATTACAATTACTTCTCCAGCTAACATGATTTGATGTGAGGAAACATGAAGATGAACAACAGATCACAATTCCTAATAAAATTAAGTTCTGCAACTGGAACATGATTTTAGTAAAGGATCTTAGCTTCATTTTCTTGCAGCATGCAACAAGTATATATAATACGAATGGCGGCAGCATAATAGATGGTCTATTATTTGCCATGGATTCCCAAGATGCTAACTTGCCATATTCCTCACCTCTAAGCAATCAATAACAGCCAATTGGTGCTCTTCTGCAATATCTGGATTTATTTTTATTAGCCGGCCAAGAGCATCAATGCCCATGTACTTGAGATTATGACTATCACTCTGCAACCAGCAAAGGGTAATCAAGCGTTAGCTTCCGGTGAACACAGCATCATGGAAGTCATTTATTTCATCCTAAAAAATATTATGTCAAAACCTTCAGAAACTTCGATGTTGTTTCAGCTGCAGCGTCTAGCATCTTAGAGTTTGGGAAAATGGATGAGATACAGCATATGCACTCGTACAATATTGCATTGCCAATGTTGCTTGCAGTGTCACCCTTCCTGAATATGTCACCCAAGACCGTGTACATATGTCCACTTGCTTGCTTGTCACCGCTACCCAGCAGAGCGAGTATTTTCAATAATTTTATCTGCAAATAACAACAGCAAAATCTAAGGGAAATAAAACGGTGCCAACTAAAAGACTCCAAACTGCTGGAAGAAAGATAACCCGTCTATTAACCTAGCATACTTGAACACTTCAACTAAGTCAAAAATAAAGCTCATGGACCTGAATAAATGGTGCGGGCATTTGGTGGTAATCGTAGGAAGTCGGAAGTCTCCTCTCTGCAACTTGTTTGAGGATGTTGACAAAACTAACAACCAAATCCTTGTACGAATTTGGATCTTCCAAAATCAGGTCATAGAGCGGGCATAGAGTTGCACCCATCACCCCAGGATCATTATCACATAGTCTCTGCAAAAAAACCATCACCAATCAGAAGCAATAACACGTTTACTTCACTAACAGTTGGGAGACTCGGGTATTAAATCACAATGAGGTATTGAGCTATTGGAGCCCCCTCTTTGTCAGAATACACAATAAGAAAAGTGCCCTATCTTACATTAAAGTACAAAAGTTGGAAACTTGCATTAAACAGAGAAGGAAGTGTTTTTTTAGTCTTAATGTGCAAAACTCACATCTAACATCATATACTTCAAGCCAAATAACTGCAATTAGAGATAATAGCTAGTTCCCAACTGAATATATAGAATACCTTGACAGACAGATACACATTGAAGACATACAAAATATCAAGCTTTAGCAGGATTAACAGTAGTGCATGCGCCGTTGAGTGAGATAAATTTACAGTGGCGCATGTGCCTTTGAGATAAATTTGCAGCTTAAGAAGGTAAGGCATGAGAAGGACGAGTTATTGACTTCGATTTAGTTAGGAAAAGGTCGAATTAGGCAAAGAGAAGAAGGTGAAAGAAAAATGGTTTGGACCTTGCGGAAGTTGGAGACGAGGTGGGAGACGGATGAAGGGGATCGCTGGTAGAATCGGTGGAGCGCCATGACGGCCTTCTTCCGCACGGCCTCCTTGGGGTGCGCGAGCAGCTCGACGACCTGGGGCAGCACGGCGGGGATGGCCTCCTCGCCGATGAGGCGGCTGGCGGCAGTGAGGGCGGCGCAGACGACGAGGTAGTTGTCGGACCTGAGGTCCTTCTGGATGGTGTTGACTACGAGGATGACGAGGTCGTGGCGCTCGTCGATGAAGAGCGCGACGGCGAGGTATCCCGTGCGCTTGAGCGGGAGGGACTCGTCGTGGGTCATCTTGACGGCGTGGATGTGGCCGAAGGAGGCGTCGTGGCCGAGCATCTCGGCGTAGACGAGGCGGAGGAGGAGCTCCTTCATCTTGCGGCGCGGCACGTCGGGGTCGGCGAGGCGGCGCTTGAGGTGCTCGAGCTCGCGGGTGATGATGCGGTCCTCCTCCGCCTTGGAGCGCGCCTCGCCGATGGACTTGACCAGGTCCAGGAACTCCTTCGACTGCCCCCCACCCGCCCTGCGACCCCATCGCCAGCTCCCGCCCGATCGTCCGGAGCTGCTCCATTACGCCGTTCGGCTGGAGGCTTTGGAGTGGATTGGGAAGATGGTCGCCGCCGGCGACGGCGATGGCGGCGGCGGTGGAAGCGTCCGGTTGGGGGCGGGGAAGTGAGGAGGTGGAGATCTGGATCGGGCGAGTGGGGAGGTTGGGTCTCGGGGTAGAAGGGAGATCGGGATCGGGCTAGTTTTCCTTCTTTCCTTTTTCCTTCTGCTTTTACTTGTGTTGTTTTGTTTTGCAAGGCAAGGCTTGTTTCTATTGTGCCCTGTTTTGCCCTTTTTCTTTCCTTTTTCTCTAATGAAATTTTTTGTATTCTAGTTGGGAATTTGGAAGTTTTTTCTCTACATTATAAGTGTGAAAATTGCACTTTAGCATGTAGGTTGAAGTGGACTCCTCAGTGTTATAGTTTACTTACATTCTCTCAGCTTGTAAATAAATGATGTTTTAGTCTTTTAGACAGGCCATCATCTTCGGTATGCAACTATGACTATAACTTTTGTATGAATATGTTAATAAAACTACAAAAAATTATATATATTCTCACCCAGCCAATCTATAGAGTTGTCAAAATTAGGGAAGTTCCATGCGAATTTTTTAAAACACTGTCTATTTACACAGGTAGTTTAAAATTCCTTAACATTAGAAACACTCCAAATCCGTTCAATCAAAGTGGGCCGGATTAACATGCTGTCACAGTAAGAAGTTAGCATTGTCACATTCTGAAGCTTGATTTGACAAAACGCATATAGTTTGCATTGCAATCCAATGGTGATATAGCAGACTAGAATTCCTTCTTCTATGTAGAATTCTCGGATCAGTCGGTTGCAAATATTATTGATAGTTTCCAAGGAAGAACACTAGAGGATGAGACAATGCTACCGGACAGGTGTCAGCTCTTTATTTTGAGGAAAACAGGTGTCAGGCTGTTATATGGGGAAATGCTAACAACAGCTCGGCTTGGCCATCGAGTTGAATCAGATCGTGGGATTTTTTACCAGTTCCTGTTTGGAAAATGAACTAATCCATGTGAGGTTCCTGCCTTCCAAGCAGGGCCTGGAAGTAGTAGCTTTCTAATATCGTACGAAGCGATGGGATGAGCACAGAGCGAACTACCCCTTCGCACTTTTTCCATCATCTGGTCTCCACAAAACAAGACCTAAATTCAACAGGATAAATAGAGTACACACTAACGTACACAGGTATACTCATGAATGACACACCACTATCCTGTCGGGGCCTCGTTCATCTTGTCAATCTAGATAATCAATTGTGTTCAACTGTCTATCAACATTACATAACCAAAATTGTTCACCTTACAGCGTACCACCCCTTGCTAGTATATACTCGCAGATTTCAAGTAAATTTAATACTGTGGCCAGTTTATGTAGGCATCAAACCCCAGTGAGCTCACCTGCACTAGCCTCTCCTGCAACGAACTTCCTCCTGATAAAATTTACAGCTGATAAGGCAACAAACCTCAGTGAGCTCACACTGCAATAGCCTCGCCTGCACGGAACTTCCTCCTGGTAAAATTTACAACTTACAATTTGCTTCTTTTTAGACACCAGTGTGCCGATGTTTCAGCAACTTCCAAAATCAAAACCACTGGCGGTTGCAAAGGAAGTTCATCAAGATGCCTAATCTGCCTCCCCAAGCCCGTCACTGCCATCCCCTCTTTTGCTGATCGGAGCCATACCACCACGTTTTTTGCCATGGGATGCCACCTCCGCATTTTTCCTCAACACAGCACCAGGTGAAGGATACGGTCTTTGTTGGAACAAAGGTCCCTGTTAATTATACCATAAAAAGGGGCCTCGTTATTCTCAGTGCAGGATACAATTACAGTTTGGTCTATATTTGAAATAATAAGATACTGTATTTTTTTCAGGGTGATCCCATATGTGACAACTTCCACATAATCCCAAGTTCCCAGCAACACGTCACAAAACATGAGAATCATGCACAGAAAGTATAAATTCACAATATTAACAGGCGCTATCCAGTTCTCAAGGCTCAAATAACCATGATATGGGAAGCTTGTCACTAGATTCCAACACCTCACATAAGACTTCCTACAACATTTTCCATCATGGAGATGGACCAGGTGGTAAGTTTTGCTCCCAGCAAAAGAGAAGGTATAGTATGTTAAGCTGCAGCAGTGTTTAGGCACAGATATATACACTTATCATTTAAAGGAAAGCTAAAGGGTAGGGAAAAATATGACCATTCAAACAGCTGATAAAGGAAATTTGCAAATCAAATAACATACAGCTGCAGTTGTATCCGCTGCTCGTGGCTGTACACCCTTCAAGCCGACAACCCTGAAAAAAACAGAGGACTAACTTGTCAGTTCAGCGTTAACTTAATATACCTGCATTCTTCCTTGATTGGCCAAGCTAAAGTGAAGCACATCCTAACTGCAACTGCCAGGAAGATTATAAATTTCAACTGAATCATAATTAGCCTCCAGGAAGAGGGAGATCATGTACCAGCCACCCCGTGGAGCATCTGAGTAAGAGCTTGGATCCATTGGGTCAAGCTCATCATCCTCGGGGCGATTTCTTTTGCGCTGATCTTTTTTGTTTGCTTTGCCAAATGGGGGTTTCGAGCTCGATCTGTATGTATATGACACACTCAACACATGCTTTTCTACTTAAGTATATGATGGATGGAAATATGTTAGCACCACAAACTTGGAGAAGCATAACAGATTAGGGAACCAGTTAATGTGCCAAACACATATCTCGTTTACCTGTCCTTAGCTGCAACATTCCCTTTGGGAGCATTGCTGCCACTTGAGTGCATGGTATTGTTCGCGTAAGATGGATAGTGTTGAAAAGGCAGATTTTGAACCCTGCAAAGGAGAATCACAAGCCAACGTTTAGCTATATTCCTCAGATTATTTATTTGTTACGTTTGGTATGAATATTATTTGTTAATAGAAAGACAACACAAGCAAACTTAGATCTAGTGTTAGACTACAAGTACATCTGCAATGATATAAATATGGTTTAGATAATGGAGATGGATCCAAAAGTAGGTATGCTTTCAGACACGATCATGTCAAAGAGATAAATCCTCCCGAAGGCTTCATAACATTCACTCTACTTTACAAGATTAGATTATCAATAGAGTACCTTGTGCAGTGATTGCAATATCCCCACGGCTGGACAAGACCAACTCCCCACCCAAAACAGCCTAAACATCTTTGCATTTGTGGGTTCCAAATATCAGCATTTTGAGCGGCTGGCTGAGCTGCAGCATCGGTGGGCACATGTTGCACAACACCTGGGTTCACAGAAGTAGGTGGCTCCCACTGTGTTGCCTGTGTCTTCGTATTATAGTAGTATTTCTGGTCTAAAATAATGAACAAAACATATCGAGTGTCATTAAAAAAGTAGTCCTTCTGTTGAGCAATTTATGGCATTTTATAATCTTGTATACAAATTTCTCTAACTTTGACTACTAATATATGAAAAAACTATAGATTGGCCATGTCAAAATGGTATCAATAGATTTTTCAAGAAAATATTTTCATGATACAACGATTTTATAATATCATACTAACATATTCATATGAAAAGTGACAGTCATTCCAAAGCATCATCATATATCCTTGAACAGAGTACGTTTCTTTCTCTTTCACGTATTATACATGACAACTCAGCTTCCCATTTATAAAATCAATGTATGACTTGTTTTTAGTCTTGGACTAGGAAGCACAAGATTGTTTTGGAATGTTTCAGAAGTTTAATGTCATTTTTCGCTCTTACAAATATGGAGTAGTTAATAGAAAAGATATAACACCTGTTGATTCGTCGAGTGCCTCCTCCCAATTCTCTGGCAATGATGGAGAAGCTTGATGTTGTACGGTATTCACAGCACCACCAGGGCGATCCCATTGGGTCACTCCGGTGCTTTGGTTGTAGAAATAAGAAGCACCAGTCGTTGGGTCCTTTGCCTCAACCTAAAATGAAATAAGTTAATGTCGAAGAATGGATTGTTGGTAACTATTATCAGCTCACTATCGATAGATATAGCAAATACACAGCAAGTGTTAGCTGTTGAAGGATGCCACATATACTAGCGGAAAAAGGTTAGCAAATGAACAGTAATAAACTGGTGTCTCTAGTTACAAGCTTGTTAAAGAATAAATGCCACTGTAAATTGACTAAACAATCAAGATACAGCTGCTACACATATCAACTAGAAAATTTATTAACCACATCGCAGAACAGATATGTATGAAAAAATATTAGCATATACTTACCCATCCAGGAGGCAACTCTTGGCCAGCTTTGTTCTGGCCTTCTTGAGCATCTGCCTGGAATCCAGTGGCACAAGCACAAAGTGAATGGGTGAGATAAAGATCAACTGTGCATTTAGGTACTCAGAAGAGAGATTAATACCAAGACAAAAGGCACATTTTTACCTTTTTCATTACACCAATCAGTGAAAAATATTCTTAGCTGGTACAAACTAACTTTCCACACTTTTCCTGGATTCCATTGTAGGCACCAGTAGATTCAAATCTTTTTAAAATTTACCATACAGCTTTGATAGGTTTATGCCACACCATCTTCTCTTCATCTAAGTCACTTGTACACTCTACATGATATTAATTGTTTTCTGTGTCTACCATTGAATAATAAGATAGTGCTGGCACTAGTTCAAGGTTTTCCCATCTACCAGCGTTTAGTTTCTAACTTCAATGCATTTTTTCTACCAAAGGCAAAAAAGAGAGGGGCAGTAAATGTAAATAAACTAAAATAGTTAAAGACTTAGAACTTGCATTTTGTTTAGCTGTGCTCTTATTCACTGTTTCATCTTTGAGAATTCCCCTTGCTTTTAGCCTCTGCTTCAAAAACGCAGGGAGATCATCAGCACCTTTTGTTTTATCAGCTCCATCTCTAGGTTTATCTGAAGGAAAGAATATTAGTTAGCCTTTCCATTTATAAGACTAGAAAGCAGCAAGGAACTTGGAGAAAAGTGGCATATAAAACCAGAAAGCAGTAAGTAGCTTAGAGAGAGGTGGCATACTCATTTGAGCACTTGACAAATTTGCAGCATAATAAGCACCACCTCCCGGTACACCATAGCCATTGCCAATTTCAACATTGCCTGTGAGCATGCTTAATCATCAGGTTCAGCAAAGAGCTAACTCACTTCTACGATGGAACCAACTACATCCTAAGCATAAATTATGTGAATAACAGAACAGGTACATAAAACAAGAAAATGACAGCCAAAATGTTAAATAGATCGAAAACATAAGTTGTAGGATCTAATTCCTTCTGCATGCAATAGTGCTTCCTTCTCCTGAGACTAATTCTCGGTATAGCATCTAAAATCATCATCACCATAATTGAGGTGCTTACACACTTTAGAAGTGTGAAACTGAAAATAGAAGGATAATGGAAATAGACAAATAGAGTATTCTTGTGGAAACATAATGACCATTATCTGAATGAAGAGATTTTCCCCTTTTGTTTGCCATCTCCGCACGATGCTCAACGGTCATCTTTAGTAAATGTTCCTGACAAAATCAAGATAACAAAACTGAATTAACTAATGAAGTTCATAGTCAACAGAGATACAAATGAAGGAGAAAATTAGGCACAAGGAAAAGGATTGTAGATTATTCACCTTCAATGTGTTAGGGTCGCGTCGGCTCGAGAGTATGTCTTCCCCATATTCTGCAGGCTCACTTGTTGTTTTTGCTTGCCTGAATGAAAAAATGCACAGGAAACAGCTAATCAAGCAGATGCGGACAAGCAGTACAGAGGGAAATGGGGGGTGGGGGTGGGGAGCCAAACCTTTGATTTTGTATGACTTGCTGAGTTTCAATGTCCTAGTTATCATATAGACCACCGATTAACAAACTGAAACATGACTGCAAGTACAATCTAGATCCTCTGGAGGATATGAATACCTGCTCGTGAAGAACAGCCTCTTGGACAGCAGATTCAATGTTCGCTGCACTACTATTATGATTGGCAACCTCCTGAGCAGTCTGATGGTCCTCGAGATCTGATTGTTCATTCCCAGCATCCTTGGTAGCACCAAGAGTGATTTGAGCGAGAGGGAAAGGCATGTTAGGTTGCGCAGCATAGGAGAGGCTTGCTGCATTTTCATTGTTGCCATTATTTGGTCTGGTGTCATACGGAGTTGGATAAGCATGTGGACATGGACTAGGCTGAAAAGGTTGTGTAGCATAGAAGAAGCTTGCTGTATTTTGATTGTTGCCATTATTGGGTCTGGTGTCATATGGTGTTGGATAAGCATGTGGATGTGGACTAGGCTGAAATTGTGAATGATGATTTGAAGATGGCGGCTGCCACATTCTAACACCAGGAGGTAACGGCTGACTCTGAGAGTTGTCCATTAGTAAGCAACAGCTAAGCTCATTAAACAGATCTGCAACACAAGGCAATCAGTGTAGCAACATTAGCGCACAGTTAGCTTCACACTTCATGCTATTTGGTCCTAGATCAAAACCCACATCTCCATGATTCCACATAATCCTAATTTACATGTAGAAATATAAAAATCAAAGTTTCCTCAAAAAAGAAATATAAAAATTAAGAATTTCACCACCGCCAGTCCTAGTAAAGCTTGCAGCACTTAAGAATTTACTACACAGCAATACACCTTATCAATACCCAAATCCACTCACCTTGTAATCGGTGAACAGAAACTACACCTAGATCCGCTTTCACCACTTCCAAGCTCTTAATTTGCACCGCAGCATGCCAAAACTTGAACCCTAATACTAAGGAAAACTAGCAAAATACCCGTCTTTGCGATAGATAAAAAAAAATTTAACCGATCGTGTTAAGCCATAGTTGTTGGAGTAGTTCAACCGAGGCTACACCAATGTGCTCATTCAAGTTCTGCCTAGACCAATGTCACGCCTCGGCGTTTGTGCTCGGCCTACAACCTTACACCGTAACCTCAGCTCCACAGCCACACCTTGTCTGCTCCATTTTTGTGAGATTTTTTAGGATCTGGTTAAGTTAGTTAGTATGTTATTTTTTGTTAGAGATTTTTTTTAGGAAGGTGGAAAAAGGATATGATGCTTAGTTAGTTTGTTGTTTGAGAGAACTTTTAGAAAGGCGGAAAAGGGAGAGGGCGATAGAGCAGGGGGACGACGTACGGCACACCATCACGAACTCTCATTTATATAATAGTAAAGGTTTGGCTCAGTACCATTAAAAGATTCCCTCTTTAGCAAAAGAGAGGGGCTTTTCTGGATCTAGGTCCAACAGCTCCACCGTCATCTGACATTGAATCCATTTTAGTTGGCCTAGGGGTTGTTGTCTAGCTCAGTTCAAATGCAATGCAATTACTCCATTTTAGGGACAAACAGTATTGAAATATGTGCAAGATACAAGTTGTTTTATTCAGAGCTGCACCAGTATAGTAAAAAATTCCTAGGCACACTATTCTCCAGGCTTCTTAACCTGAGATTAGCTCTTAGCACACTTAATAGGAGCTCAAATCTCGAGATGAACTAATGGTAGATGAAGGTGAAGCTGCTTGACCTAGGTCCAGCCAAAGATTTTCCTTAGCAAAATACCATCAAAAGATTTCCCTTCTCCAAACTACCATCAAAAGAACGGACCGTTGGTCAAAAGACCACTCCAGTTAAGTTCTCCATGTCCACACTAACTGCTGCCCCTATGCACCAGCCAATACAGCACCGAATTTGCCACTTTATCTTCGTTTTTTCATCCAGCAGAGACAGCATGCTAGCAAACTGAGCTACAGTTTTCTCCACACATACAGGCATTTGAACATGCAGCAAAGGCAGTGCACCTATTTTCTCTACACATGTACAAAAACAGCTCCGACGCACATGTTCCCAGATCACACATGACACAATTTTCAGCAGGATCCATTCCCCTCCCCTTAACCCCCGCTCACATTCTCACAACTGCTGCCGCAAGAAAAGGTGGGTTTTAGGTCTGCGATTTCTAGGGTTTACAGCGCGAAGTCGGGAGAGAATCCAGAGAATATGGGGAGGACTCACGCGGGGGAGAAGCGGAGGACGGTCGCCGCCGGGGAGGAGCGATGCGGCGCTGCTTTCTCTGCTCTGCTCGGGCGTCGGGGTGCTCGGTTCAGCGTGTATGCTGCGTTCGGGCAGGAAGTTGGGCGTCATGTGCGTCCAAGGGGTAAAAGCGGAGTTCCGCAGTGGAGTTGATCGTTTTTGAAGTTCTAATAACAAAACTAGAAATACCGGTGTCGGTAGATTGCACCAGAATCTTAAATAGTATAGTTCTGATCAAAACTATAAGTCCATAACAAAATATACTATTTTATCTTACAACGATCTAATAGTAGAGTGCTCGTACAACACATATATATAACAAAATTTACGCACATGTGTGAGGAAGGAACAGCACCAGCAAGCCAGCTAATTCAGAATATAAAAATTGAATTCTGTTGTTTAGTAAGAGCATCTCCAACCCATTACCTTTCCTCGTCCCTATCCCAAAATTTGGGGAAAACGATTAAAAATCCTGTTCCAACCCAGTCCCCATTTCTTCCCTGTCCCCATCTCGATCCCCATTCCCCCGAGCTCTTGCCCCATCTCTGGGGACTCTTCTTCGATCCCCATCCGAGCAAACCGCCGCCCGTCCCGCCATCCCCCGGAGGTCAGAGCTGTCGCCATCCGCTCCCCTCACGACCTCCCGCTTCCTAGGCTCGTCGCTCCACCCGGCCCTGCCCCCGGTGCGCCGCCTCCCCCCACCCTAGCACTGTCTCCCTCGGCAGTGCAGGAGCTCCCGCGTCCCAGCTCGGCATCGGGCGGATTGAAGGCGCCCCGCCAACCCCTGGCAACCATCTTCCTCCGGCACACAGGAGCTCGTCGCCTCCCCCCATCAGCCATCGGCACCGTCCTATTCCAAGTACTACCGAAAGCCCTTGTGCTCTCCGTTCTTCTCCAGATCCGGTACAAATCCGGCCATGGCTTGCTTGTGTGCGTACTGGTACAAATCCGGTACAAATCTGGTACAAATCCGATACAAAGTGGAATATAGGGAATAGGATTTGAGGAATGGGTTGGAGCAAAACTGAATTTGGGGATGGAATCTTTTGAGATGGATCCCTAAATGGAGATATAGGGATTAGAATTTGGACAATGGGTTGGAGATGCTCTAAGGTAATAAATTTCAGCAGAGTAAAAAACTAACTCAGAACGTAAAGATTGGAGTATGTTTAGCAGAGTTTGTTGAGAGTTACGTAAAGATTGGAGTCTGTTTAGCAGAGTTTGTTGAGAGTTACGTAAAGATTGGAGTCTGTTTAGCAGATTTTGTTGAGAGTTGGAGAGTAAGTTAGAGGAGGGTGTGACACCACCATCACCATAGGCACCAACTCAAATTTTGTAGATAGTAAAGATTAAAGATATGGACATAATATATATCTAACATTACACAAAACTTTAAATCCAAATCCCAAAAAAGCCCGTGAAACAAAACCCACAAATCTAGTGTTGGCAGTTATAACGGACCAAATTCACAGTCAAATTTAAATTAGCTACTACTTATAACATATTTGTCTTTTTTGTTTATCAAGCTATGTTTCAAATTTGGAATTTAATTTTTACGGCGCCACACATACTACCCTCTTGGATAATATACCAGTCTTTGACATATTTTAGACAAAGTGCCTTCTCATCCACAATATATCGTACAGAGTAGCACATCAGAAACATTGCAGCGGTCCATATATTACAAACTTAAAGAACAAATACAAAGTCTTACAAGCTTATTTCCAGAAGTATGGAGAATTTAAAACCGTTATCACTTGGCTACTGCAAAAGCTTTATCTACATATCTCAACTCACATAACCTAAACTTCTACTTGGTGGCGTTCTCATCTTGGTTCTTGATGTAGTAGTCCACGCCCTCGTCCTCCTTCGACGGTGTCTGTTCTTCAGGGGTTTCGTCGTCGACTTCGACGTACACCACCTCCGTTTCCACCGTCAGCTCACAGTCTAATCAAAGGAATTAGAATAGAGAGATGAGTATAAAAGGTACTCAACAAGTCCACGAATAGCAAAGAGGTGTTTGATGCATTATCTACCGAGAATAGCAATGCTCTCCAAAAACAATGCAATTTTGTAAGGTAAGAGAGTCAAGTTTTACTTTAAGAGACTATATCTCATGCCTTATAGGCTGCTAGGATCCCCGATGGATCGCTTTCTTGCCGCGTTCGTAGTTCTAACCAGAAACATGGAGTGACTCAGCCACACTTTCCTACACTCAGTAGAGGTGCACAACTATACCCACAAACGACCAATAGTCGTGGCGGTCATGTCGTCACATGCACAACCAGACCGCAAAGTCACATAGCCATTTCACCGCTCGCTCAGTCATACCCCGCGTCATAGTCCCGCATAACAGGCCAGGCACTACCGATCTCACGTTGATACTACAGATCCAACGCATTGTGGTTAGCCAACTGCTAACACCACCTTCCCAACAGTTGATACTCCAGATCCAACTATTGAGGTCTTCCTTTCCCGGGGGAGTATGTCCTATGGCAAAGATACTTTGGCTTAGCCCCGCCCATACAAGGTATGTGGTATGCGGGATCACTACGACGCTTAAGCACAATCGATCATTTATTGCTTTAACCCTATATGAACAAACTCGTATGATGAAACCCGCCTTCCCATGTGCCCTCGGCACCTTTCCAGGGTTTCACCACCTACTGTGATCACGCTCAAAAACCGGCAATCAAATAAAATAACAATTGATTCATCTTTAGAAAATAGATTTTCATTTTGTGCATGTTATAGATGAGATTTTTTTTTGTAAAATGTTCACAACGGATATGAACAATAAACTGGACTTGCCTGGTAACGGATAGGTAGTGGAGTTCGATTGGTCTGCTGGCTGAACTCTGGTTTCTGAAGAAAGAAAAAACAGTATAGTCCAATAAGGACTACTCTAGCAAAATCTCAAAATGAATGCTATGAGATGATGCATGTATTAAAATACTCTTAGGGAATTATAAAGATAAATCCTTTTAAACGATTTAAAGATTTAGAACTATTCATGAGAATAACCAAACTTTAATCTTTTTAAAGCTTACAATCATTTTACTTTGAGTTAACATGATCTTAATTGGTTGAATCTTTGATTTATTATTCTTAAATTTTAATATGATCATTCACTCTATTTTTGTTATCTTAAGAACTAACTTAGGGCTTAATCTTCCTTAGAGAAGAAATAACACGATTTATTAAATTTTCGATACGCTTAGATTCCGTTTAAAAAAATATTCTAACTGAAGGAATTTCTCTAAATTTTTAATTTGCTTTTCTGTTAAGATATACCTGAATACTCATAAATTTAAACTTAAGAAAATATTCAAGTTTATTTTCCTGGCCGGCCAGCCAGACCATTAGGCCCATTCGGCAGCCCTTTCTCCTAAACCCTACTCTCTCTCTCCTCATCTCTTGATCCACATGCTGCACCCCGACCTATTCTCTCTCTCTCTCTCTCTCTCGCGCGCTGCGCGCGCCACCGCCACCTCTTGGTCCGGTGCCTCAGCCGGCCTTGCCCCACTTCCCCCGCCCCGGCGTGCCCGTGGCTTCTCATGCCGCCGTCGCCGTCCTGTCGCCACCGCCCGGATGTGCCTCCGCCTCTCGGCCTTCTCCGCTGCACTTTGTCCTATCCGGTACCGGCGCCACCCCGGTCGCTCGCCTCGGCTCCTCATGGTCACGAGCCTAAGGCTCAGGCTCAACCCCACTGGCCTCGTTCGGTCGGTGTTTCGGTCGCCGCCCCCTTGGTCACCTAGCCCCGTTGAGCGCCTCGGCCGCCGCTCAGGACGGCTGTGGCCGGCGTCGCAGCTTCGCCACCGGTGCTCCGTCGGCCCGCCTCCTGCTGGTGGCGCGCCGCTGTGCTTGATGCCGTCCATCGCAGGTAAGTGCTCTCCTATCTTTCCTCTTCTATTTCCCATTCTGTTCTAGGGTTCATGTGTGCTTGATTCATCTATCTTTGCTATGTTGAGCTTGGTTAAGGCTTGATGCGATGTTGATGCTCTTGTGATCCCGAGTATGACTGTGGTGGTTAAGTTTGGTGATTTGGTTGATTCGGTCAGGGCTAATGTTCATTGCTATTGTGTTTGATCCAATATGCCTAGTAGGATACTAGTATTTGTGATAAGAATGGTTACTGCCATGCCCCCGACTTGGCTTAATTTTCCTAGAGGGCTTAATCCGATGCGCATTATATCTGTGATTTCTATTAAGTCCTTATTCTCTGATAGAACAGATGCTACCCTTGATATGGTGTATATATATATAACTGATAAGAGCATATGATACTTGATCTCAGTTGTTCTCTGTTTCTTTATATATATATATATATATATATATATATATATATATATATATCCAAGTTAGTTTGTTAACTGAAAGGGACAGAGCTACACTTGATCTAATTTGTTTACTGCTGTGATGTTTTTATCTGAAAAAGGTTTGAGAAATATTGTCACTTGGATAAGAACATATACTATGTTTGATCCTAGCTAGATATCTATGCCTAGCTTTGGGTCTTAGTACATATATATATGTGTGTTCATTTATTGATTGATGAGAGCAGATGCTACACTACTGTTGCCTAATTGTTGCCTTAATAATTATGATGATTTCTGAGAAAATAACTTGAGAAAGTAATAAGAACAGATATTACACATGTTGCCTAGAGGAAAACCCGATGATGAGAAAATTAAACTGAGGGTCCCATTATCGTGCTAACTCCTATGCATGTATATATGGGTTATGTGAACTTTTTGATGCTCCTTACCTTGCCTCGGCTTGGTCAAAGGTAAGCTTGGCTAGGTTATTGATCTTGCTCCCCTAGCTCTGTTGGTGGTCTGCTCTCTTCTTACTCCTCCTCCTTAAGTTTGGATGGCCTTCTCCTAATGCTCCTTGCTGGAGCTTGATCTTCTAGTCCTTGGCCCCTACACCCCGGTCCTGCTATTCTTGATGAGCTCTTGTAGCTTGACTCTCGTGAAGGCAATTGGTGCTACACTAATGTGTGTGGTGAAAAGATGGCTTCCTACTACTATTGATGTGAAGCTACTCCTTGGTTGCCTTATTCCTAATTCAAACTGGTTTCACTCGAGCTATTTGATGGTGATCTTTTGGGCCACCTCATGCTGTCTTAGCTTATTGGTGCTCCACTTGAGTTGGGTTGCCTTCTCGATTAAGAAATTTGACCTTTCTCAAAAACTTGCAGCTGTTGGATAAACTCTGTGCCAGATTGCCTTATCTTCAGACTTTTAGCTTTTACAAAAACTTCTTTAAAAACAAAACCATGGAGGCAATTGTAGTATAGGAAAACTAAAATTATTTTTTTATCTTCTCATCTCTTTTCTCCATATACATATATATAGGTTTGTCTACCGAGGGTCTTAGCCACGTGGCTCTCGGATATTTTTAAAAACAAAATTGTTTTCTAAACTATTTTCAAAACTAAAACTATTTAGGTTCACCTCGGCACTATTTTGCCCCCGCAACTAAACCTGCGGACGTTGGCGGAACTGTGTCGGTGGAACCACTTGTATCTCAAAATAAGGTTTTCGAAAATCCTTGCCTCCTACAACAATGGCGTAATTCCAATGGTCTCGAGTGCACATACTCGATGACCTCGGATGTCGCCAACATTTCAGAAACCAATTTTCCCCTTCGACCCGGTGTTCTTCTACAGCTCCGTATCTGAAGATTAGGGTTAGTATTGATGTATAGGTAGACATTTCATCATGTACTTTTTTTTCTTCTTCTTTATTTATTATTGTACTCAATTATTGTTGTACTCAGACATTTGTAATATTCTCCAATTAATAAAATTTAAATTTCAATTGTATGAGCATGTGTATGACATATTTGAGATGAATGTCATGAATGATGCGAATTGCACAACAATTTCCCCCTCTTAACCTGACTCTCAACGTTTCTCGGTAGAATCAGGTCAACTCAGCAACGCGAGTTGATTTAACTTCCACCTCACGCCACTTACGACTAACTCAAAAACTAAGGTTCTCACAATTTTTCTGTGACATGATAGATATATATTATGTCTATGTACTCAAACTTTTTAGAAAATAGCAGTTGCGCACGTGCAATGCACATTTTCACATTGTATTACACATATTGATCCAACGAATGAATGGCCCACCTCCTAAATTCATTTAGCTCCAATGAGGAAACAATTAAGTTACCAGATCATAGAAAACACTACGGACTTACCTCTGGCATTTAAATAAATTCATCAGAATCATATAAATTACAAAACACATGATATTGACCGTGGTTGTAAATCTACTATTTAAAAATTCATCTCTATCATGGAAATTGCAGAATACATAATACATGTTGTGGTTAAAAATATTGCAAGAAAATCAATCAAAGAATTATATACTTAAGTGTGCACAAAGCAATCTACTACAAAAATACTATTATCAGGTAGCCTAATTAATGAGCGATCAATGTTAAATTAGAATGGATTTAAAATGATATATTATGAGAGTTAATTGCAATTAAGGCTGAATTTATAAGGGTCCAACTAAATTCATGGCCCATCAGGTTAGGGTTTGTGAGTCATGTGATGACGTGTACATCTTGTGTGATGAATATCTTGCCACTTTATGTGGAGTTGAAATTTGTTGTTGCACGAATTCGTTTGAATTACTTGCTGTGTGCTTAATTGTGTTGAGTTTCACAATTTGTCTCCAGGAAAAATTGAGTGGATGAAGAATTTTTCTTGACTGACTTGGGTCAAGTGGAAAACTTGTGCTCGCAACGCTTTACTTCGTCTATTGTGTGCAGGTGCGAGTTGGGTGCGGCGATGGTTCGGCCATATGGACCGACATGAGGCTTGGAGGGCTGAGATGCGGTCAAGGAGGTGGCGACGATATCGTGCGGCTTAAAAGCATGTACGTGGAGGACAAGAAAGCGGGTGGAGATGAGACGTGAGGACCAAGTCAGTGCGAGGGCGTTTTGGTAAAAAATACGGAATCTACCGAAGCATAGTAGTGGCGGCGGCCGGGAGGCGGTTTAGGGTTAGTTGTTTAGGGTAGAAGGAGAGGATGCATAGAGGATAAGTCACTTAGACGCTTTGTGATGCGTGCTAAGTGCTCATGCCATCTGAGTGGGCTTTGAGGCCCAAGTGGAGAGGGGTATGCCCCTTCCACTATAAATAGAGAGGTAGGAGGTGTTTATCCCTCAACCCTTTTTGATTAGCTTTGTGAGAGCTGCACTTAGAGAAGTGATTTACCTAGATAAGATGCTTGTAAACCCAAGAAAACCCACAAAAATACAATACAAAAGATTTCTCTAATCTCTATGCATTCTTGAGTTAGCTTCTTCATGAATCTTTTTGATTTTCGTTCTTTTGCTTCTCTTATGATTTGATTTTTGATATGGCAAGTTAGTGATGGAGAAATCACGTTCTATTTGATTCCATCCAAGCATATTCACGAAACGAATCCCCTTTCTCATATCTTAAGTTTGCTTGTAAGAGAAGTAAGGATTGAGGTTTTGTGATTGACTTGCTTAGGGGATAAACTTCTGGGTTTTGATAGATGGATTAGGTTGCTGTGACATGTGAGAGATTGCCATATTGATTTCATATCAAGAATCCTCACGAGCAACAAGAAAAGTTTTGCTTCTCGTCCAACTTTTGGGGTTGTTTTTGGAAGAACATGAAAAAGTTTTGTCTTGAGGCATTTCTATCATAAGACCTTCCTACACCTCTCTGCAAAATTTGGTTTGATTTGGTTGGGGAGATTTTGAACTAGAGCAAAAATTGCATCATTTTTCGGTGTTCTGGAAATCGAAGTCCGGATAGTTCGAATTTCACCCGGAGGGTCCGGATTTGCACTATTGCTGCTTCGAACGCTCACTGTTTTGATCGTAACTTTTGCGCCCAAACTCGGAATTCAGTGGTCTTGGACTTGTTTTGAAGCTATCGACGAGCTCCACATCACCAATGATTGTTGAGGATTTTTTCGCTGCATTTTTACTCTGATCATACTAGTCCTTATGTGACTTTGTATGTGAAGATTAAGTGAAAGAATTTTGAATTCGACATTCACCCCCACCCTGTTGGAAGCCATCGTTCCAACAGGGTTGGATGGACGGTTTCGATCATTTGGATTCGACGAACTTGTACCTTGTATATTGCTATAGATTTTCAAAAGTTCTAAGAGGGGCAACAAGAGTGGGGTACAGCATGTCGGTGTACCAGATATGTTCTCATATCGCGCAAGGTAGAAAACAGAGAGACGAAACCGATCGGAATACCCAGCTATAACATATGGCATGGATTCCTTGCCCTCTCAATGTTCCACCCCTTCTCTCTCTCTCCCCCTTATTCTAGCCTACACGACTTGCTCCTAGCCACACACATCTTAGGGCCTAGGGTGGCCTTTGATAGGCCTGCCAAAGCCTCATAAGGACCCTGAAAAACTCGATTTCAGAGCTACGCAAGGTGCAGTGCCCATTTTCCCTCTGTGCTTGCGGCGGGGACCATCCGGTGGTTATGGGATGTGCTTGGCGTAGAGGCAGGGGTGGCAGGGGCACTCGACAAATGGCCGACAATGAGACTCTCGAATCATTGCTGTAGCAAGTGGAGCCGGCCTTTCTCACGACCACCGACATCGGCTCCACCCCCAACAACTTCTCCTCCCCCAACATCACCCACGTTGCCCCTCCCCATCAGCCGTGACGCCCCCTTCCCTGCCCTCACAATGACCGAATCCGGTGGAGATGGGGCTAGCAGAGGCTGGATTCGGCTATAGTACAACAGGTTGAGCTCTCCCCGGCGACGGTGACATGGTGAGATCGAAGGAGTTAAGGTTGCTACTCTAGGTGGGATGAGAGGAGTGGGTGAAGGAACATTGGAGGGTTAGAGCGGCGTCAATTGCCAGGGGAGGAGGCCGAAAAAGGTCAGCGGTGGTGCGGCGATTTGAGGGACTGGAAGGAAGGAGATCAGAAGAGACAGAGAGAGAGTAAGAGAAGTAGGGAGGACCCAGATTCTATGACTTGGTGGAGCCAAGTCACGGTGCTATGGTGCCCAACTTTTCTCCACAACCGCTGTGATGCGCACGGGGGTGCCCGATCTTCCGTCAGGAGGGGATAATCACGATTGTAGAGAACTCGACGTTGACGACCCGGCTTCCAATCAGAACTGATCCGAACCCGGCGATCGCTACACCACGGCTCCGTTGGTTATCAACCACGCGTGAACGCGGTTGACCTCGCCAAGAAGGCTTATCCCTGCATGCGAATCGAGAATACAAGCAAGAACACAGTAAAAGCAATCTCACAAACGCAGAGGAATGTTTGATTACTTGAAGTGGGGCTCTACAAACTGATGAAATCAGCGAAACTGCAATGGCAGAATAATCTAAGCAAAACCCGCCCTAAACAATGACGGCTACAGATTATTTATACCTAGGGTTTCTGAGAGTTTCACCCTAAACCTGGGCTTAAGACCCGAAACAAAAACAAGGCCCGAAGTGGCCCAAAACGGTGTCGCAGCACCTGACCACTTATTCTGACAATTTCAATGTCTCTGTAATTATTCATAATGTGGCATCAGATCCATTGGAAAGGTGTCGTCGTTATCTTTCCAATGCATATAACAACTCTTCAATCGGACTCCATATGAGAAAGTTATGCCCCATTTATGTAGGTGATGTCTGCTGAAACAAGACCGAATTCGGAGTTGAAGTGGAGCCCAACTTGACTTGGGGTGACGCTTCATCCTCTTGTGGCTGGTCCAGTGGTGCTTCTCCCATGTGTGGCGGGTCCAGTGGTGCTTCTCCCATGTTCCTAAGAATCAAAATATCACCATTAAGTAGCATCCCATCCTTAGCCACATAATTATAGATAGCAAGAAACGAACGCACCTCATGATTAAGTCGTCGGGCATGGGAACGGGTGATTGGTCCTTGGATGATAGTGTGGGAGATGTCCTTATTATCCTCCCCCTCTTGAATTGGAGTCGTCCTCGACTCAAGTTCATCTTCTTCTCCCAAGTAAGGCTTCAAATCTGAAACGTTAAAAGTGGGACTAACCTCAAAACCTGTAGGCAACTCAAGCTTGTATGCATTATCGTTAATCTTCCTAACTATCTTAAAAGGACCATTAGCTCGAGGCATCAATTTGGATTTTTTTAGTTCTAGAAATCTATCCTTCCTCAAGTGTAACCAAACAAGATCACCCGGTTCAAAGGATAAATGTCGCCTACCCTGACTACCAGCAAGTTTATACTTTTCGGTCATCTTTTCAATGTTCTCTTTAGTTGTTGCATGGATTTTTAGAATAAAATCAGCACGTGTTTTAGCATCTAAATACACATGTTCAGAAGTAGGCAATGGCAAAAGATCACTGGGTGCACGTGGATTAAACCCATACACTACCTGAAAAGGGCTTACCTTGGTGGTAGAATGTACCGATCGATTATATGCAAACTCCACATGAGGTAAACAGTCTTCCCACATCTTTAAATTCGTCTTTAAAACAGCCCGCAGCATTGTGGATAAGGTATGGTTAACAACCTCCGTTTGTCCATCGGTTTGTGGGTGGCATGTAGTAGAAAATAGCAACTTAGTCCCCAACTTGCTCCATAAGCTTCGCCAAAAGTAGCTCAAGAACTTCACATCTCGATTGGAAACAATGGTGTTGGGAATTCCATGAAGGTGAATGATTTCCCTGAAAAATAAATCAGCAATATTGGTAGCATCATCGCTCTTATGATATGGTATAAAATGTGCCATTTTAGAAAATCAATCCACCACCACAAATATACTATCCCTCCCCCGCTTTGTCCTAGGTAATCCTAAGACAAAATCCATCGATATATCCTCCCAAGGAACACTAGGAACAGGAAGAGGCATATAAAGACCATATGGGTTTAAGCATGACTTAGCTTTGTTGCATGTAGTGCAGCGTGAAACGTAGCGCTCGACATCCCTCCGCATCTTTGGCCAAAAGAAGTGTGTGGACAGCACGTCTTCTGTTTTCTTCACTCCAAAGTGTCCCATCAAACCACATCCATGAGCTTCCTGTAAGAACAAAAGGTGAATGGAGCTAGCTGGGATGCTTAGCTTGTTAGCACGATATAATAATCCTTCATTCAGCACATACTTATTCCATGTTTGACCCTCTCAACAGTTTTCAAAAGCATCTTTAAAGTCCAAATCAGTAGCGTATAACTCTTTTATTGTCTCTAGGCCAAAAAATTTATGATCAAGTTGAGATAGCATAGTAAATCGCCTAGATAAAGCATCAGCAATGACATTGTCTTTACCTCGTTTGTGCTTAATAATATATGGAAATGACTCTATAAACTTGACCCATTTTGCATGTCGTTTATTTAATTTTGCTTGGCTTCTAATATGTTTCAAGGATTCATGATCAGAATGAATGACAAACTCCTTAGGCCAAAGATAATGTTGCCAAGTTTCTAACACCCGAACTAAAGCATATAACTCTTTATCATAAGTAGAGTAGTTCAAAGTTGACCCATTCAATTTCTCACTAAAATAAGCAACGAGTTTACCTTCTTGTAACAGCACTCCTCCTATCCCAATACCATTGGCATCACATTCAAGCTCAAAAGTCTTACTAAAGTCGGGGAGTTGGAGTAGAGGGGCATGTGTAAGCTTCTCCTTAAGCATGTTAAAAGCTTGTTCTTGTGCTGGACCCCATTGGAAGGAAACTCCCTTCTTTGTTAACTCGTTCAGTGGGGCAGCGATGGTGCTGAAATTCTTCACAAACCGCTGGTAGAATCCTGCAAGTCCATGAAAGCTTTTCACCTGTGTGACAGTTTGAGGGGTCGGCCAGCTCTTGATGGCTTCAATTTTCGCTTCATCCACCTCAATACCATGTGGAGTAACAACATAGCCAAGAAAAGAGACACGGTCCGTGCAAAAGGCACACTTCTCAAGATTACCAAACAAGCGTGCATCTCTCAATGCATTAAAAACAGCACGTAAATGGTTCAAGTGTTCATCATTAGACTTGCTATATATCAAGATATCATCAAAGTAGACCACCACAAATTTACCAATAAATACTCTTAAAACTTCATTCATGAGACGCATGAAGGTGCTAGGTGCATTAGTTAATCCAAAAGACATGACTAACCACTCATATAAACCGAACTTAGTTTTAAAAGCTGTTTTCTATTCATACCCCCAATTTCATTCTAATTTCGTGGTACCCTCTATGCAAGTCGATCTTTGTGAAAATGATAGAACCACTCAAACTCATCAAGCATGTCGTCTAACCTAGGAATAGGATGACGATACCTTATTGTAATATTGTTAATGGCTCTACAATCAACACACATACGCCAACTACCGTCTTTCTTAGGAACTAAAAGAACAGGAACAGCACATGGGCTAAGGCTCTCGCGCACATACCCACGGTCCAGAAGGTCTTGGACTTGGTGCTGAATTTCTTTAGTCTCCTCCGGATTTGTTCTATATGCAGCACGGTTTGGCAATGTTGCTCCCGGGATTAAGTCGATTTGATGCTCAATACCTTGAATAGGTGATAGCCCGGGGGTATCTCCTCTGGAATCACATCCTTATACTCCTGCAAAAGGTTAGTGACAGCAGGAGGCAAAGTACTAGAAGTATCATCAAATGAAAACAACGCTTCCTTGCATATCAAAGCATAGAAAGGAGAATCAAGCTCATTAATATCAATAAGATCAGATTTGGTAGCAAGCATAACACCCCCCTTCAATTTAATTCCCTCGGAATTAGAGCTAGTTACTTTCTTCTCTTTCTTAGTTGGGAAAACGATGTTAGCAACTTGCTGATTTTCAGATTGCAGTGCACTCTCCTTCTTGCTATTTTCAGCACCCTCTTTCTCACATTGCATAATTTCAGTGAGTATCATAGGAAGTAAAGTAATTTTCTTTCCCTTATGCATAAGTGTGTATTTATTACTTCGACCATGATGGGTGGCATCGGTGTTAAATTCCCATGGACGTCCTAATAAAAGCGAGCATGCTTGCATAGGTATCATATCGAAATCAGCAAAGTCATGGTATGTACCAATGAAAAAGTGCACTCTCGCAGATTGTGTTACCTCAACCTTACCGCTATTGTTGAACCACTGAATATGATATGGATGAGGATGTGGACGTGTGGTCAAGCCAAGTTTGTTGACCAAATCTGAGCTCACCAAGTTATTGCAGCTTCCTCCATCAATTATGACGTGAATGCGGCGATCCTTGACAATGAGGTACATTAGGAATAAGTTATATCGTTGTAGCGTCTCCGCTTGCTCCACTTGAGTGCTCAACACGCATTGTACAATTAATGCCTAATATTTCTCTGTGGCGGCAGTGCCTAGAATCTCCTCGCCGTCACTTCCCGTCTCATTGTTACCTGCATGGTTAGCCCCAATGGCAGAATCATCCTCAACATCACTAGCACTAACATACCCACCTTCCTCTGTAGCAAGGAATGTCCGTCGTGGGCTTGGACAATCCCTCATAAAGTGGCACTTCCCTTTGCAGTTATGGCAGATAGTCCCGGGGGCGCGGCCCGTGGAAGCAACCGATGAAGAGCTCTTTACCGAGGTAGGGGAACCTGCTGATTTGCTCTTCTCCTCTGATGCTTGTGACGAAGCCGGTGCTGCTGAACGCGCCCTAGACATGTAAAGGGTAGCAGACCGTGCAGGAGGAGGTGGAGCTGACTTGACCATTCCAAGCGTCGATCTTGTGTCGCCGAAGTTACTCTTTGGCTTTTGCTGCCTTCCCTGCAATTCTTTTTCTGCCAACTGTCACACCCCGATTTTCCGAAACCTGAAAATTAGGGCTAACAAAAAAATTTCGCTAATAACGTCAGCCAAAATATACCTAACCAAAACTTTAATCCAAATCACGATGTAGCTAAATACCAAAACACAAAAACCCTTGCCCCTATCTTTCTTGATCTCTGTTTTGTCGAAACCCTAATTCCCCGAACTACGTCCGACAGCACGGGCAACTCTGTTCGGCACCCTATCTCCATACGCGACTACTCGCCCCTGCATACCCGCCACGAACAAACCCTCTGCACCCTTGCTCCTTTTGCCTAGCCAGTTCGACCTAGACCAACATCTGAAGCGAAGAACCCACACGGTACCTTTGTGAAACGGAAACGTATATACATCTCTATTCCACTTCAATGTGTAATCTGGGATCCACCCTTTTTCCATGGATATCAGGGCCATCCATGCCACCCCTCATGCCGTCTTTCGAATGACCGGAACCTGTGATCCGTATTGTCTCTCGATAACCAGATAAAACCCAAATTCCAAAACACCATGTCCTTATCAGTATAAAGCCACTCCAAATGAACCATTGAGATGTTCCCAAATGTTCGCAAATAGTGGTTTAGCAGAGTACAAAATTTTGAACCAATTTAGACTTGACATTGAGGATAGTCCAACCAAAATAAGCATCCAAAAGCTGCTAAATTTGTCCGAGCTTAAATATTTGCCAACCTAACCCATCTCCGTAATCAAGATTTGCACTTATGCACCAATTAACGCCTCGAGTACCCGACCAAAATATCTGAGATATTTCTCCAAATTCCTCATGTTCTCCCTCCTGCCAACGCACTGCTTCTCATGCCAGCACACGCATCGAGCGATGCACAACTTCCCATACTGAACACTGCCGATGCTGTTCTTCATGAACACGTAGAGCTGCTAGCTGGATTCGGTGCCTAACTATGCTGTAGCAATAGCACTGGCCAACTACTCCCTCCTTCCCTCTTTAATCCCTCCCTTATCTCTCATGCCTGAGCTACCGAGCGCCACAAACTCTCAGGCTGCCACTCTCATTTATCCCAGCAATCCCGCCTTTCCTCCATTCCTCCCAAATATCTTTCCAGCACCAGCACCCACACTCACACGTTCCTACCTCCTGGTCTTTCCCTTGCTCCTTCTCCCTTGCTCTACTGCTCACTCATGAACACGCAGCGCCACTCCATTGAAGCCCTACAGCAGCCAGCACCTAACTCAGTTCAACCAGCCGGCCAAAGCAACACCAACCTCCATTAATCTTCCTCCATTTCTCTCCCCACGGTGCTCCCTGCTCCCTGTTCCCTTTTCTTCTCAATACCGAGCCGCCCCAAGCAAACTCACTCCTTCTTCCTACGCTTACAGGCCAAGCTTTACTCCTAAGCTGCTCTAACCCCTTCCTCATCTCTTGTTCTTCGAGCGGCCCCTGTTGCATCTAGCTTCCTCCTCACCACAAACCGAGCTCGCTCCCCTCCCCTTCCTCTAACCCGAGCAGCTTCTCCCTTTCCCGAGCTCTCCCCATCGTCCTCTACTCCCCGGCTGCTCTGCCGCATCCCTCCTCCGTTCCGCCGGTAGCCTCGAGTGCCCTTCCCTTTTTCTTGGAGCTCGCCCCTGCAATAGCCGAGCCTGCCGCCATCGCATTCTTGCTGGACGCCGGCCGACTTCCACCGCTCCGGTAAGCCCCGAGCCGCGGCCACCAGGCTCTCATCCACCAAGCTCGTTCGAGCACCACCGCGCGGCCACCGCCCCCATCCATCTCCCCGGCTTAGCTCGACGCCGACGATGCCGCCCAAAGTAGAGCAACCAAGACCACGCCCCACCGCCTTTAACGCTGCTGCCCCCGTCGGACTCCTTCTGAGTAGGCCCCCTCCTTACTTAGCGAGTCACCGCCGCCCCTGCAAGCGCCTCCCTCCTCTGCCTCCATTTTTTTCCAGCCACCCGAGCACTACTGGAGAGGAGCCGCTGCCCGATTGATTGAAGACCACGCCGCCGTTCTGGTCAATCTAGCAAGCGACGCCGCCGATGTGCTAGACCCCGCCACCCAAGGCTGCTTTCTTCCCCAAGATAGCCACCGCCACCGTGGAACTCCAGAACTCACCGCTGGCACCTACCGCCTCTGGAGCACTGGCGCCCACCGCTATCCCCTTTCTTAGCTGCCGCCTTCTCCCCATTTTCCTCTCAAATGCAGAAGGTGACCAACATCCCATGCCACACTAGATTAAGTAAAGGGGACATTTTGCAATTTACGCCTTCCCCTTTAGAAAATGCCTTCTCTCTCTTATAAACAAGAAGCTGTTTGCTTTGTCCAAAGACGTAATCTTTGCAGGCGCCTTTGACATCACCTCCTAAACCACCTCCAAGTTAGGCAATGAACGACCTCTGTTTAACGAAACTTCGGACAGCGGTATCTTCCTCGTCACTCATCCGAACCACTTCATTATTTTTCCTAACTTCCTAAAATTTTAGCATCTATATACCAGTACTAGTTCTATAATTTTGAAATTATTTGAAATCCAAATTTGGACTCAATTCAAATAGGGCTCTAATCGATCTGTCTTCTCATAAAGCTCTAAATAACATGGAAATTTTCCTAGGAAAATCTAAAACGATATAAAACTTTTTGAATCCAGTAGGACCTTGAGATTTGGATATTTTGCACATAAATACCAAAAATGGATATAAACCCTAAGCATTCCATATTCCTCACATGGGTATACCTTAGTAAATTACCCCAAAAGCTTTGCTAATAAAATAAACAAATAAAATATATCGACATATTCAACCTTTGAATCCAATTAAAATATGAAAGCCAAGGTCATTCCAAGTGCTAACACCCCATTGATCAAGTACGCTAAGATTCCCGACCCACACAAGAATCCTTATTTTATGAGAAGCTAAGTCCTGCTCACCTTTTCGCAAACCCTAACAGGCAGCTAGGCTTGCCCGCGTAGTCTCAAGCTCACCGAGTGTATGTGTGATCCTTATTTGGTTTTTCCTCGCATTGTTGTTCATTCGATGTTCTCTGACGTGTAGATACGACAATTACGAGATATTGCGCGAAGGATTCCGAATGACTGACGTATCAAGTTCAAACCCAGGATCCGACCAATATCGCCAGGCAAGCATTCCCACCTTAATCATATTGAATCCCATATGTGTGAAATTTAATTATTTTGTTTGTGAAACTTGCATGCTATGTGGACATTAACGGTATTTTATGTAGACCTAGTTATACCTTATAACTGCATATGACTTAAGTCCGAATATTCGATTCTTGTAACCCTAGAAGTATTAGTCGTTTGTTCCACGACCGACGAAAGTATTAGGGCTATAGGCAGTAGCCATGCTTAGACCTGCTGTAGTAAAAACTAAATTTTTGTTCGAATTACCCGAACCCCTTCGGGACACGGGGAATAAAACCCTCGGATAGCATGTGTTATCTGAGGTGGCATTTGAAAGAAATGGTTGTCAAAACCCCAAATAAAACTGGAGATGATTTTGATTCGGGCGAGAATGGTAAGGGCAGCCGGGGGCTGTAGAGTATCTGATAATGGCATGGTCGTCCGGGACGAACATGGGTCGAGAATGGAGTCTTACTCGAATCAGTTAAGAGCCTAAGTGCCGCTAAACCAGCTCCTTACCGTACGTCCACATGTCCTTTATGGGAAGGACTTGACTCGGTACCCCCGTCAAATGTGAGAGCTCAGAACCGTGGGAAGTTAGGGTGATGTGCTAGGGTGGATTTGGGATCCCTAGAGGATCTTCACGGTACTGCGTGGAGGTAAAGCTCTCAGTGAGTTCCACGTGGTACGTGTACATAGGTTCGACACAAAGGTGGAGAGTCCCATTTTTGTCATCTGGAATGCAAAAGTTGGGTTACCCACCTAGCGGGTCCGGCTCTAGTGTGAACACGGGTGAAGGGTCTCGTTGTAATAACCCTGCCGATACACCTCGTGAAGTGTATCCGTACATGCACGGCAACAAGGGTGACTTACATCTTGTGGGTAAAGCCGTACAACCTCTGCAAAGTGTTAAAAAACTATTCGAATAGCCGCGTCATCGGTCATGGACATGAACTGGCAAGGCCACACACTGGTTAGACTAAGATTTGTTTGTGAAAGCTTGGGAAAGGGATTAAGAACGTGGGCATGATGTGTCCACAGGGTGCAATTTAAGCTACACGGCTAGTAGCGAGGAATTGCAGGAGAAGGATGCTAGCCGTACTATCCGGGATAGTACGGGCTAAGCATTGAGTTAAGCGGAGGCTAGCCGAGCTATCCGGGATAGCACGGGTTGAGCTCTGCGTTGAGGAGGCCAGCTGTAATATCCGGGATAGTACGAGTTGAGCATTGAAATGAGGAGGCTAGTCATACTGCCTGGGGTAGTATGGACTGAGTCCTCACAGGTGATGAAAAGGAGGTAGCCGGGTCTATCTCAAGAGAAGTTTTTGTTGCTTTGAATTGCTCTGATTTACAAAATTGCTTTAGAATCTACTATTCTTGTATTTAAATTAAAAACTTACATTTCCGCACAATAAGCAACTTAGGTTAGAGCTATTCCTTGATCTATTCCCTGCATGAAATATTGCCGTATATTTTCTCCTGTGGGAATAGCTTGTGAGTACATTCAATGTACTCACATGGCTTGTTGATTTGGTCAGACGAAGGAGACATCAACTCCGAAGGTACGGTTACGAATGCGAAAGCTAGGGCGTAACCCCAGTCAGTTGTCTGTCGGGTATGGCATATTGCTGGGCCACATCATCGCTTGTTTTTCCACTGTAAGTCTATAGCCGTTGGGCTACAGGTATCAGACAATCGACTTTGACGGTCCATTTCCATATTGTATGTTGATATACGTATGTATGACCTTGATATACAGGTTAACTTGTGTGTACCGGCTACTGATCCAGGGACCGGTACAGTAATCACAAGGGAGTATCCGGCTTAAAAACCGGGTATGCCACACCAACATAGCAAGCTGGAATAATCTATTGAGAGAATTATAATCCTTATAGTCAACTATGTCTTGTATCTCACGCCTTAATCCCCCAAAGAATCTTGCCATTTTATCCTCCTCATCCTCAACTACTTCACAACGCAACATTCCTATTTGTAGCTCTTGGTAGTACTCCTCAACAGATCTATTTTCTTGGTTTAAGCGTTGCAATTTTTTGCGCATTTCACGTTTATAGGTGGGAGGAACAAATCTACTACGCATAGCTCTCTTTAACCTATCCCATGTATCCGGTGCTAAACCAGCTTTTACTAATTCATTCCACCAAATGATAGCAAAATCAGTGAACTCACTAGTGGCTTGTCTAACTCTATGAATTTTTGGAACTAGATGGGAGTTGAATTTTTGTTCGACTGTCATCTCCCAATCCAAATAAACTTCAGCATCATAGGAACCAGAAAAAGATGGTATGCTAAACTTAACCTTAGCATAATAATCATCATATCCACGTCCAGGACGAGAATTTGTGTCATTACCTCCCCTACCTTGTCGGCGTGGCTGTCATCGTTCTTGATGTGCCGCGTGAAGAGCGGGGCGTCCTCCAGCTGGAAGTCCTGCTCTAGCGGCGGCTCGGTCATACTCATCCTCATCTTGATCAGTGCCATCCGCCTCGAGATCCTCCGGTTCAGCTCTATCGGAAGGTGGCTGCTTCTCTAGGTTTTCCATCCTGGTGATGAGGGTGGCGATACTCCTCTCTATCCTCTCTAGTCGATGCTCGTTATTTTGGTTGCTCTGGCTAATATTGCATTGATATCTCGCAGCAACTTTTGAATCTCTAATTTAGATACACATTCATCTCCATCATCTTGATGTGTCACTGGTGATCCTGTCATGGTTAGTGAAAACAAGGAACAACAACACACAAGTTTATAAAGTTCCTACGAACTACTAGGATGTGGAGTCGCTCTAACTCAACCGTCTAACCACGCCCTTGCAAAGTTCTTACCAACGTAGCAGGTGGTACAACCGGTGGCTTGTTTGTGATACCGTTGAAGACGTGAGTGTAGCGATTGCCGGGTTGAAACTGTACTGATCAGAAGAGAGTGGAGCTTGGGAGGTCAATTTGGTAGCAAGGATTAGCAAAGTTCGACAACAGTTAGTAAAGCTAAATAATAATTCAAGGTACTTGTCTCAGTTGCTGGCCTAAACGTGTTCGTAGAAATGAGTATAGGCACAGAAGTATACCAAAGTACCAATGATACCAGAAACAGCACCGAAAGTTTTTTTTTCTTTCACAAAACTGCTCAAAGAATTAGGCGAAAGGGGAAAAACAGACTATGTGGGATTAAAACCTCCAGAACTCTATTTTCCAAGGTGAATTTGGCCTCGAAGATTTTGTCAAAACCAACGAGGTCAATCAGGATCAGATGCAACTTTTCGTTCCGGTCGTTTTGCCGGGTGGTAGAGCTCAAACGGAGTTCGTATGACAAAGTTATGGCCGTTTTACCAAGGCAATATGAAATCGACTCCGACTAGGGTTCAGAGTTGTATTCGGATATCTCGAACCCTAAGTAACGACTCGCGACTAAGAACACAAGTCTAAACCAGCAACCTGACGTCGACTATGAATCAAAACTCAGCAATACGACACTGTGACGAAATTGCAACGGCTTAGAGCTCTCGGACAGTGAAGGTGATATGCCCTAGAGGACTACAATTTTTTTGGCTATATCTGGAGTTCTGGGACAATGGAAAAACTAATTGGATACAATGATACCTGACGGGCAACCTGGCTCTGATACCACTTGATGCGCATGGGGGTGCCCGATCTTCCGTCAGGAGGGAATAATCACGATTGTGGAGAACTGGACGTTGACGACCTGGCTTCCAATCAGAACTGATCCGAACCCGGCGATCGCTACACCACGGCTCCGTTGGTTATCAACCACGCGTGAACGCGATTGACCTCGCCAAGAAGGCTTATCCCTGCATGCGAATCGAGAAAGCAAGAACACAGTAGAAGCAATCTCACAAACGCAGAGGAATGTTTGATTACTTGAAGTGGGGCTCTACAAACTGATGAAATCAGCGAAACTGCGATGGCAGAATAATCTAAGAAAACCCCGCCCTAAACAATGACGGCTACAGAGTACTTATACCTAGGGTTTCTGAGAGTTTCACCCTAAACCTGGGCTTAAGACCCGAAACGAAAACAAGGCCCGAAGTGGCTCAAAACTGTGTCGCAGCACCTGACCACTTATTCTGACAACTCCAATGTCTCTGTAATTATTCATAATGTGGCATATAAGAACTCTTCAATCGGACTCCGTGTGAGAAAGTTATGCCCCATTTATGTAGGTGATGTCAGCTGAAACAAGACCGAATTCGGAGTTGAAGTGGAGTCCAACTTGACTTGGGGTGATGTATCATCCTCTTGTGACTAGTCCAGTGGTGCTTCTCCCATGTGTGGCGGGTCTAGTGGTGCTTCTCCCATGTTCCTAAGAATCAAAATATCACCATTAAGTAGCATTCCATCCTTAGCCACATAATTATGGGTAGCAAGAAACGAACGCACCTCATAATTAAGTCGTCGGGCATGGAAACAGGTGATTGGTCCTTGGATGATAGCGTGGGAGATATCCTCATCACGTTGGATCCAAAAAGGATGGAGTAGATCTGTTCTGTATCGTAGCAATTCACTGTGCATAGCTCTAGCACGATAGTACTATCTAGACTAGCCACTAGTTGTTTTAGTCACTGACCACACCTTACACACAAGTGAAGTAACACGTGCTCACGAAAGAAAACTCAGCTTTCGTACTTCTTTGCAGTGCAAGCATATGCGAAAACTGATAAGGGATTATACATGGTCTAGGAGCACTTGGAACTGATCGTCCAGATGTGGATAATGAAAAAGGGCCCAGTTCAGATGCTTGGATAAATAGCAACCGCACCGAAAAGCAATTACTTCTGATCAGCATAGGTTAGGAATTCTATTACCTCACTTTGCCTAAACGAGCACTGCAGTGTTCCTCTACATCGAAGCACGGAGGCACTGCTTTGTGTTCCCGTCGAGAAATTCCTCTACGATTATTGTTTACAATAATTATCACTTAACTATGAACTAAAATTAGATGCGATGACTGTGCGTCGGTCGGGCGATCAGGTCCTCTGATCACACCTCTCCTGCGCCATCCATTGCAGCAACCTTGACCATCCAATCTCCATCTTCTCTCCCAAATCGTCTTTATGCCCATGCCCCAACATCTCTACGTCCTCTACATGCTGCAACATCATCACAACGGCACACTAGTGCAGAACCTCCTTATAGATAAAAGCTTATTAGTCTTGTTCCAAAAAAGGTACTTTCCTACAACCATGTTTACTCTACTTTTGTCAATAGTTGACATATAAACATGAGTATTCGATGTAGCTATGTTTGATTGCTTCTTGATAATTACTAGCATGTCTAGAATTTTCATGCTATGTTCACATATAAATATTATAGTATCCGTAATTTGATTTATATATGGATTAAAATAAGCTTAAATGTGTTAAATTTTCCAATAGCCTCGCTCAATCCACGAGCTTGATAACACATCTCCTACGAAGATAAATTTTTCCATGGACGCCTCCTGACTTCCTCGTGCAGTGGCATCGGCGTCAACGGATCTTCTCTTATGCTGTACTCCATATGCGGTGCCTGAAGGATGTCCATATAACGTCAAGGACCGAGTTGGCGTGGATAGTTCATTAAGGTTAGCCAGACGGAAGCACGATCACGCCATGTTCAGTTGGCTTATGTTACATTGTCGTCGTCCCATTACCCGGGCTGCTACATTTTAGCGACGCGTCTGCAACCGCGGTTGACTGCAAGATTACACTATCGTTGCACTCATTTGCACGAGAATAATCATCTCTTTGCAAGGCACAACGTGAGCATTTGCAAGGTACAACGTTGGCATTTCTCTTTCTCTTGGAACGGTGCTACTGTAGACTTGTCCCTTGTTTTGAACTTTGGATAGAGAGGAATCTATGTGGAAGAACTTATTATCTTCAAAACTTATTATTATATTCAACTTTATATTGCATACGTTCAATTTCTATTGTATCAGTTACATAGTTATTTTATATTCTTTGCATGGAGTTGTCTCGTAATCTAAATGTCATGTCAACCCCTCCAACTTAACATAATTAAGAGCTAGTTAAAGTCTTTAGCAGCCAATGGTATTACTATCACATGCTCAGCTCTTCTGAGACTTGTCAAATCATGATCTTTTAGATAGTCTGATAAATCAATATATCATGGGTGGCTTACATGTGATGATCTTTAGAGACTACCGAGAAGTAATCATAGAACTTAACTAATGATTATTGGGCTTAGACGAGAAGCCATTGTTGGAAACATGGTGAGTTGCCTCCTTGTCCTATAGTGCCGATTTTCGATATACATTGACTCAAGATTTATATACTTCTACATGGGTGATATAAGATGTACATTGAGTCAAGATTTACATACTTCTACGCGGGTGGTATAATGGAACCATTCATAACTAAATAATTTGCCTACACTTAGCATATGAACTACTTTAGTTCGTGTGAGTGAAAAATGATATGATATGCGGTGACATCTTAATATAAGAGTGGATTGGACACACAGTCTTGGAAAAACTAAGGATGCACCTCAATTCATAACTAATAGGACCGTGTCGGAGTTAACGACTGAATTGGTGTACACAAATGACCCATAGGAGTGGCTCATAGCTAAGTCGAAAACATTGGAATGATCATGTTCGATCACTCTCTACGGACACACCTCATGTAGTGTGCTTTTAACTTGACATTAAGTGTTGATCAATACGTGTAGGTAAAGATATATACACTTGTAGGGTTAAAACTATTCGAATAACCATGTTCGCGGTTATGGACAACTTGGTGATTACCTCCGTCGAATTAGACGACTTCAGTGTTATTAGAATAACATTGTCAACCTTAGTTTAGAAAAGTAAGTGACTACTTCCTCGTAGATGGTCGAGGAAGAGTTGAATTAGTCGTAAGCTGATGATGACAGAAGTAGTACAATAGTTTTGGAAGAAAGCTCGCTTATCCCCTATAACTTGATCTGCTAGTCGCTTTTCATCTACTTAGAGTAATATCAAACAAAAATTTGTCTTTATGCAAATTAACTCACAACTACCCCTTTTTGATACCAAATGCATCTACTACTATTTTCTTGTAAGTATTGCGGAGTACTTTTATACTCATTCTACAACGTTGATATTTTTGTGTAAAAGAGACCATCCCTTCAGAGAATGATTTTTCTGTAGAGATCGACACTAAAGACGAGTAGTTGTTGGAAATCTCAGGCAGTGGTCCTGCCCAGGTTTGGCAAACCTGTTTCTTTTGTTCTGTTGCCACTTTTGGTTGCACTAATTTGTGACTTCTAAGCTACTTATAAATTTTTGATGTGTGTTTGAGATCTGGTCATATGACCACTTGTGTGAACAAATTGTTAAATTTACTCTATTAAGAACAACATGTATTATTGTAATTTTTGTCATAGAGTTGCCGCTGTGGTACCTGTCTGTTCCAACATATCTCATATGATTATAAAGCACATGGTATATGTAGGGTTTCAAGATTTATAATATAGAATTATCAAGTGTGATCATCACTGTAAAGCGACTCTTACGTTGAGAGCCTGAAGCAATATCACCCTACTCCAGCCATGCATTAATTGCCTGGACGAGTTCAAATTGATGTTCTGGCTCAGTAAGCAAATAGTAAGTCTACTCAAACGGATGTATTTAATTGTTGGCTTTGAGGTTAGGGTTGATGTCTCGAAGTATTTGAGACGACATCACTCTATTTTATTGAGGTATTTATATCTTGGTGGATTGATGTCAAGATTAATGTCTCGATTTATATGATGATTCTATTTAAGATTTTATATCATAAATTCTAGGTTCCGATATATATTCGGGCAAAGGAGGTGATGATGACATGACTCCATGGATACATCCATTGCCACCTTTATTTCCACTACTTCAACTACATCCGCTGTTCAAGCCATAAAGAAGAAAATGAGGTATGTCAAGATCTTCAAGAACATAGGAGGATTCAAGTTCAAGCTCTCAAGATGAGGAGGGACCGAAGTTCATGTGGCTATGACCATGTGATGAGAATGGCCCTAGGAGTCACACAAGTCCACCCTCATCAATTGACATTCCAATACCCCAAGCTCAACAAGGACCCATGACAAGGGCAATAACTCAACAAATCACTCAACAGGTGAATCTTTTCCTTAATGAATGCCCACTAGATTTGAACTTGAATGGTGTGCTACCTAATGCCTTGAGCATTTGCACACTTAGGTTTGAGGAAAAGGACTTGGAGGAAGCTCAGAAGACAATCCCGGTGCTGCCGACTTCCAAACCTGGAGTCACCGACTTGTAAGCCTTAAAAGTCTTCAACTTCCGGACAGAAGCCAATTCCGGAGCTTCCGACTCTCCAAAACCGGAGACACCGAGTTCCTAGACGAAGCAGCTTTAGAAGGCGATCCCGGTGCTGCCGACTTCCAAACCCGGAGTCACCGACTTGTCATCCGACTTCCAGCTTGAATCCTCAAGACAGAAGGCAATCTCGGTGTTGCCGACTTCCAAACCCGGAGTCACCGACTTGTAAGCCTTAAAAGTCTTAAACTTCTGGCTCGAATCCTCAGGACAGAAGGCAATCCCAGTGCTGCCGACTTCCAAACCCGGAGTCACTGACTTGTCTGTCTGAACTGAGATATTTCGATTCTTTTTACTGTTCCAAACCGACTACTGTACTGTAGCACGTGCACTGTAGCACCGACGTACTATAGCTACTAGTTGATATTTTGGTTTTTGTTAACTTAAGCCTTAAGTCACCAACCTCTATATATATGAGGTTGCTTCCTATGTAACAAAGGTAGCGAAGAATTTCAGAAATAAAGAGAACACTTGTTCCTCTAGAGAGTGAGCCATTTCCACCTCGAAAAGGCTTGGGTGTTATTCTGAGTTGCTACTCGGTTGTTCTTGTGATTACTTCATGATTGCTTGAACACGTTGCTCCACGTCAGTGAGTAACAAAAGGTCAAAGTGTGTGGTTGGGTGAATCGAGTGCTGCAGGCTTCCATAATCAAGACGGTGGTTGGCTATGTCATTCATCAGGCTTCACAGGCTAGTTATCCCCGGATCCTACGTCGTGAAAATCGGGCAAACTTCGGGATCGATCATCCTCCTTAGGGTGATCAAACATATACCATATTCATCATGAATACTCGATTCACCCAACCACACACTTTGACCTTTTGTTACTCACTGACGTGGAGCAACGTGTTCAAGCAATCATGAAGTAATCACAAGAACAACGGAGTGGCAACTCAGAATAACACCCAAGCCTTTTCGAGGTGGAAATGGCTCACTCTCTAGAGGAACAAGTGTTCTCTTTATTTCTGAAATTCTTCGCTACCTTTGTTACATAGGAAGCAACCTCATATATATAGAGGTTGGTGACTTAAGACTTAAGTTAACAAAAACCAAAATATCAACTAGTAGCTACAGTACGTCGGTGTTACAGTGCACGTGCTACAGTACAGTAGTTGGTTTGGAACAGTAAAAAGAACCGAAATATCTCAGTTCAGACAGACAAGTCAGTGACTCCGGGTTTGGAAGTCGGCAGCACCGGGATTGCCTTCTGTCCTGAGGATTCGAGCCAGAAGTTTGAAGACTTTTAAGGCTTACAAGTCGGTGACTCCGGGTTTGGAAGTCGGCAGCACCGAGATTGCCTTCTGTCTTGAGGATTCAAGCTGGAAGTCGGATGACAAGTCGGTGACTCCGGGTTTGGAAGTCGGCAGCACCGAGATCGCCTTCTGAAGCTGCTTCGTCTAGGAACTCGGTGTCTCCGGTTTTGGGAAGTCGGAAGCTCCGGTCGGCTTCTGTTCGGAAGTTGAAGACTTTTAAGGCTTACAAGTCAGTGACTCCAGGTTTGGAAGTCTGCAGCACCGGGATTGCCTTCTGAGCTTCCTCCAAATCCTTTTCCTCAAACCTAAGTGTGCAAATGCTCAAGGCATTAGGTAGCACACCATTCAAGCTCAAATTCAGTGGGCATTCATTAAGGAAAAGATTCACCTGTTGAGTGATTTGTCGAGTTCTTGCCCTTGTCATGGGTCCTTGTTGAGCCTGGGGTATTGGAATGTCAATTGATGAGAGTGGACTTGTGTGACTCCTAGGGCCATTCTCATCACCATGTCCCCATATGAATTGGTACTGTACAAGAGGTCTTCCCACGTCACTTTTGATCCAAGAAGAGCTAGAGATCAAGTCTTAAAAGATTTGGACTCTGATTCGGATTACTGAGACAGTCCTGACTTCAAATGTCTATATCTCGAGCATACAGACTCCAATTTGGGTGATCTTGAACTCTTTGGAATGCTTATCTCGTGCTCTTTCCAACATATCCGGCTTCATCTCCAATTCCTTACGAGCACACCGCAATTGTCAAATTAGTTCACGACTATTTCTGAAACAGATCATTTCTTCTCTTTAATACCTTTTAGAATTCTCTCTTTAGTTTTTGGGTTTCATCGAGTTGTTTAGCTTCTGCTATATTATCGCATCTACAAGTCGTGTACGATTACCGTCTTGTTTAGATCGCCAGTGGAATTCTAATACATTTTTTCTCACTGTTGTGCCAATTTAATACTCGCAATTTCATATTGCAATTTATCATAACTCGTGCTGGTTCTTCGGTTGTTTACAGGAACTCAAACTTCGTTGTTTAGGTTAATCGTGTCTATCGTAAGGTCAATAACCATCGAAAATTGGTTTAGCAATTACTAAGGCATATCGTCGCGTACCGTATAGTCGGATCGTTAAGATCAAACTCCACTAAAACGTTAGCTACTTTCGTGTCACCAAAAAATCGGGCCACATCTCACCAGGAGGAGTCATATAGCAGAATTTCTAACTGCTGCTCGATTCAGACCATAATGTACGTCACAACAACCAAACAATACTGAAAGGTCTAGCATATTTCCATGTCCAGATCAGGGATAAGAAAGGATTAGCAAAAGAAAGAAAGAAATATAAAATCATGAAGATAATTGCATCTTTGACATTGAAGTGGGCAATAGTTCCACATTCGACAGAGGATAATGTTGCAAGATTAAGGCCCAGTTCCTTTCGGCTTCTCCAGAGACTTCTCCCAGAGGGGGTATTAGAAGTCTCAACGAATTTGAGGGGGCGGCTTCTGGGAGAAGTTGGGAGAGGGTGGCTTCTGGAAAAAGCCCCTGGAGAAGCCGAAAAGAACTGGGCCTAAGTAATTGCATTGTCGTGTATGCAAGCGAGAATCTCGTGCAGTCTACGTCGAGTGCTGGCATCCTGTATCTCACAAGGGCCCCTGATTTTCCTCGCTGTCAACTTCCAAGGTACGTGGGTAACTGATTTCCCTTTTTTTAATTAGAAATAATATGTTAGGTTTTAACAAGTTCTAATATTCATGTAATCATGTTACTACTCTGGTTTCCGTGACAAACTGAAAATGCCTTTGTTGTTTAATATTCATCAAATCATGGTGCTATTCTGGATATGTTATTGTAGATGAGATCTGCTAGCAAGATGCCGATATGTTTGTACAAACAATAAATATGCCTAGAAAGAAGGTACACGTCACGCTGCATGCCTCAACCCCTGCTGGTCCAACTCGACCGCAACGACTGAAGCTCCAGCAAGGCAGCAACAGGGCTGGCACTGGCAGCAGCAACCCCGTTCGGATCCGTACCGGTAGTGGTGGGTCTCGTGCCCCTTGCGACCCACACGGTTTGGTGGCTTGACGGGTGGCCGCGAGAGATTGTCGATGACGCGACAGAAGGTGAGTTCGTCGATGGCGCGGCAGACAACTTCGGTTATCAATAGTTAGTTTTGGTTTGCCGGTTGCATCTCTACGCACATTTAAGGGCAATTGATGGGATGGGTAGAGCGAACGTGAGGTAGGATGGTTAGCACCACTGCACAATATAGAGCGGGTAGAAAAAATGGCACCACTACCATAAATTCAAATATTTATAGAGTAAAGATAACGATGCATTATATATCTTGCATCTTTAGCTAATTTAAAGTCAACTTTTGCTTTTATCACCGAAAACTTTGTGGCTCCAGTATCTTTGTCCTCCACGCTGCCTCAGTCATTCTCTTTTCTTTTTCTCGAGCAACTGATATGACATATGTCTATTTATTAAGAAGAAAAAAGAGATGATCAGTTAATAAAGAAAATCAACTGAAAACCGATACAAAGGACCGGAACACCTAGCTAAACTACGCATGGAGCCCCCACATGCCGACAACACGATAAGACACAAACGACAAATACACCACCCAGACACCCACAATCAACGGACAACCAGCCACGACCTGAAGAGAACACCGCCTCAGCACTCTACCAGAAACATCCTCGCCGCGCCGGGCAACCACTGTGGTACGTGCCGAGAACGTGCACTAAGCTTACTTGTACTCCACCAGGGAAACATGCAATTGTCACATATTCTGAGCAGCTACGGACTGAGATGGATCGGCATCGAGCTTCACTTCGTGACGACACGATAATAATTCTTCATTCTTCATTACAGAAGTCATTTGTTTAGTACATGACAAACCTTTTTCATGCAATTCGATAGGGCCTTGCGCATTCAAGATACTACCGCCTCTATCGTTCACACCAGCCGTCATACCGACCTGTCCCTTAAGCAGAAGTTGAATGAAGTGTATGAAGATGCCAAGGGAATTCTGAAGAATTTGAGATGCGGCTGCATGGGCGACATAATACCGGGTGCTTATAACATGCTAGAGCAAAGGTCAGCACAACTAAGTGAGGCACGCACTTTACATACCACTTCGGGACGTCGAGAAGTATGTCGTTAAAATGTGTGATATTAAATTAAGCTATAAATACACCACGTATGATATTTACTTAATCGTATTGCTGACCTTCGTAGCTCTCGGTACGTGGTGACATGTCGCTCATGTGGATCTCATCTAGGTGAGTTGGTAGAGGAGTATAGGGGACGCACAAGCGCCAGAGCTCTCATGGAGGTGCAGTTAGAGAGATATATCATTTAAGCTACGTGGGACACGTCACCACTGCAGATCTTGTCTACACGAACTGCTAGAGGACTTGGGTGCGCTTAATCTATCACATACATTCATTATACTAATGAACATAAATTTATTCTTACTATGCAATGATCACTGTCGGCGGTACGGGAACTAGGGTTCCCTTAGCCATCGGCAAAGGCCCAAACTCGATGCCACGTCACCCAAAGGACGTGGGAATCGGGAGTATGCGCTCGGGGGCTTGCGAGCACTGTGCCCGCTTGGCCCCTACGGGTTTAGCCAAGTGGCCCACGTGCAGCAAGTGGTCGAGGATGCGTGCTCGGGGGTCCCTGAGCACCTTTAGGTTCCTCCCCCGTGCCACGTGGCAAGGTGCCCCGAGAACCCCTCGGGGGCTCCATCCCGAGTACCGCTCGGGGGTCTTGACCCCGAGCAATCCTCATGGGTCCACCAGTACACGTGGCGGGGGATCCGCGGCGCGCTCCAAAGGGCCCCGGCGAGCCTTTTCCACGTGTCCCATCGGGCGCATTTAAGGCCTGTCCGGTGCATTTAATGCCTGTCAGCAGGCGTGCCTACTCCAGGCCCAGCGCGGCCGTCCACCGACGTGATAAGGCATGTCAGTTATCATCTGACATGCTTTATGACTTTCGGGCACGGTACGGCATGCCCAGGTGTGTCCCTTGGGTCCGTGGGACCCGGGCAATGGTCACCGTGGCGGGTAGCTTGCCTGTTAAGTCCTCTCCAACACATTTCAACCCATCATGAAGACCCGGCTTCCGAGGATGGTATGTCAGACGAACGTCCCTTCTGCAGCAGCCTTCGGTGGATGGCATGGCGTGCCCACGCCCCCTGCATAAGCAGCGCATCTTTTACATTTAATGCCCTTCGGTCACTGTGGTAAACCCCCGGGTATATAAGGGGAGAACCGAGGCCATGCAAAGGGTTAGATCTTTTGGAGAAGAACACCCTTCGAGCAAGCAAGGGTTTTGTAATCTCTAAAAACGCTAATACACACACACACACGCACCAAACCAGGACTAGGGTTTTACACCTCCGCGGTGGCCTGAACCTGGATAAATCTTTGTCTCTGTTTTTCCCATCGTTTAACCGGGCCTAGATAGATCGTAACTCCTGTTCCAACTCCTCCCCGGCCGAATCCCAAAGGGGGGTCCTTCCGGACCACCGACGCCGGTGTTTAGTCGTCGACATCTGGCGGCCAAGGTAGGGGAGGTCAAGGTTTCAAAGTTACGTTCTCCATGGCCAGTCAGTAGCCACGTCCCCGAAGGGGGCATCGGGTGCCGACTCCTTCCATGATTTTGCACTCAACGCTGTCAGCGCCGACCCTGGTGGAAGCGCGCCACGCCGCGCCCAGCGGCGCCTCATCGCAGTCCCGCCACATGGCAGCGGGAGAGGCGCAAGCCGACCCCCGTGTCGTTGAGAATCCCCAGCCGGTACGGCGCCGGCTGGACTTCGACCCGCCAGGAGAGGCCGCCGGCGCGCTCCACGCTGCGCAGCTTCTCCTCCGGCATCCACCCGTCCAGGTGGAAGGGATGTCTCCTGTGGGCCCTTAGCTCCAGGAGGTAACCAATCTGGTGGCCACCGCTCGCCGTCAGGAGGCGGCCCGGAACTCCCACACCTCTTCCAGGCACGGCGACTCCCGAGCCGACCCTGCAGCGTCGCAGCCGCCACCCCCACCGCGTCAATCGCGCGCTGGGGCAAGGGAACTACCTAGCGGTTCCCATCATTCCGTCGCCTCCCCTCGCGGTCGTTGCCCCGATCTTCTTCATCGGCTCGACCGGCAAAGGGAGGATGAAGACGCCCGCGTCACTATCGAGCGCCACCAGGAGAGGCGGCGCGCAGACTGGGCAGACGAGGGCCAATCCTCCTCTGGCCCCGCCGCAACCCGTCAGCGCTCTCCGATGCGCGCCTGGGCGCAGCCGGCGGCGAAAGCCGGCACGCCACTCTACGAAGCAGGCTGCCAGGCTTTCACCCCAGATCTTCATCGCGTCAACTGGCCAGACAAGTTCCGCCCCGAGTTGCCGCAAAAATATGACGGCTCCTTCCAACCGGAGGAGTTTCTGCAGATCTACACCACGGCCGTCCAGGTGGCAAGGGGGGATGAGAAGGTGATGGCCAACTGGTTCCCCATGGCCTTGAAGGGCTCTGCCCGTTCATGGCTCATGAACCTCCCCACGAGCTCAATCGGCTCGTGGGAGGACCTTTGCCACCAGTTCGTCGCCAACTTGCAGGGCACCTTCGAGCGTCCTGGCATGGAGAGTGATCTCCACGCGCTCAAGAAGCGCAAAGGGAAAACGTTGCAGCACATCATCCAGCGGTTTAGTCAGGTGCGCAACACCATCCCCAAGATTACCCCTCAGGCGGTCATCGTCGCCTTTCGGCAAGGACGTGCGCGACGAGAAGATGCTTGAGAAGCTGGGCACGCGCGATATCCAGTCCACGGCGGAGTTGTTCGCGGTCGCGGACAAGTGCGCCAAGGCGGCTGAGGCTCGCGCGTGGCACGACTCCCGTCCCGACCAGCCGTCGGTCGACGGCACGTCATCCTCGCGTCCTCCCGGGAAGCGGGAGGGCAAGAACAAGAAGTGCAGGCCCGAGTCTGCAGCGGCAGCCGAGGCTAAAGCGCGCAAGCCACCGCGTGAAGGAGCAAGCGGCGGCAAGAAGGCATCCCGAGCCCCTGTCCAGAGTGCCGGCAGATGGTGCCCGATTCACAACACTGACCGGCACGACCTTTCGGAGTGCCGGACGGTAAAATTCCTCGCCGACAAGAACAAGCTTCAGCGCGAGGAGCGCCGCGACGACGGCGGCAACAAACGCAACGACGAGGAGGAAGGCCTCGGGTTCCAGGAACCCGAAGCCGTCGCATGCATCAACGGGGGCGCCTTGACGCACACTTCCCGGCGCCAATTCAAGCTAATGGCGCGAGAAGTGTGCTCAGCTACCCCGAGTACCAGGGCATCCCGACCACTCAAATGGGTGGGGACCCCGATCACCTTCGACAACTCGGATCATCCCGAGAGCACCTTGGGTGTGGGGCCATCTCCCGCTGGTGGTCTCCCCGACGGTGTGCAATATTAAGGTAACTCACATGCTAATCGATGGGGGCGCGGGCCTTAACCTCCTGTCCCCCAAGGTGTTTAGCAAAATACAGTTACTAGCCGGGCGCCTGAAGCCGACGATGCCCTTCCATGGCGTCACTCCGGGCCTCACGGTGCCCCTCGGGCAAGTGTCCCTGATGGTCACCTTCGGGACGAGGGACAACTTCTGGACGGAGAGCGTCGTCTTCGACTTCGCCGATATCGACCTCCCGTACAACGGCATCCTCGGCCGTCCGACGCTCGCCAAGTTCATGGTGGCTTCCCACTACGCCTACCTCACCATCAAGATGCCCGGGCCTAACGGTCCCATCACGGTGCCGGCCGACCTGAAGAGCTCCGTCTTCTGCGCCGAGCAGTTGTTCTCTTCCACTGCCGCCGCAGTCGACGACGTCGCCGAGCACCCCGAGTCCTCGGGCCCTCCTCCGACCAAGGTCAGGGTGGCCCCCGACGACTCCATCCCCATCAAGGAGGTGATCCTTGGTGAAGACGAATCCAGGACCGTCAAGATCGGCGGCCGCTTGGCCACCAAATAGGAAAGCGCGCTCGTCGCCTTCCTCCGGGCAAATATCGACGTGTTCGCTTGGCAACCGTCGGATATGCCCGGGGTCCCTAGGGAGGTGATCGAGCACCGCCTCGCCGTGCGCCCCGACGCGCGGCCCGTCCGGCAGAAGGTGCGCCGTCAAGCACCAGAACGTCAAGACTTTGTTCGGGCGGAGGTTGACAAGCTTCTCGCTGCGGGCTTCATCCAAGAAGTTCTCCACCCGGATTGGCTCGCCAATCCCGTCGTGGTCCCGAAGGCCCGCGGCAAGCTGAGGATGTGCGTCGATTATACCGACCTCAATAAGGCATGTCCCAAAGATCCTTTCCCTCTACCTCGCATTGATCAGATAGTTGATTCGACTGCGGAATGTGACCTCCTATGCTTTCTAGATGCTTATTCTGGTTATCATCAGATTAGTATGTCAGTAGAGGATGTGGAAAAAACTTCATTTACAAGCCCTGTAGAGACCTTTTGCTATGTTCGCATGCCTTTTGGGTTAAAAAATGCTGGGCCCACATATCAGCGTGCCATGCGTATCACCATGCAATCTCAGTTAGGTCGGAACATCGAGGCCTACATCGACGACCTTGTCGTCAAAACAAGGGATCAAGCGACGCTTATCGAGGACTTAGCGGAGACTTTCGACAGTCTCCGTAGTACTCGCATGAAGCTCAACCCGAAAAGTGCGTCTTCGGGGTTCCGTCGGGCAAACTCCTCAGTTTCCTGGTCTCGAACCGGGGAATAGAGGCAAACCCCGAGAAGATCCGGGCCATCGACCAGATGCGCCCGCCGGCTCGTCTTAAGGACGTGCAGCGCCTGACGGGCTACATGGCTGCCTTGGGACGCTTCATCTCGAAGCTCGGGGAACGAGGCTTGCCCCTGTTCAAGCTCCTCAAGAAGTCGGGCCACTTTGAGTGGACCCCGGAGGCCGAGCAAGCCCTCCGCAGCCTCAAGAAATACCTCACTTCACCCCCGGTGCTGGTAGCCCCGAGCCTCGAGGAGCCTTTGCTCCTCTACCTCTCGGTTACCCCCCGGGTGGTAAGTGCCGTCCTCGTGGTTGAGCGAGAGGTTGGGTCCGAGCTCCCAGCACCTCCCACGGGGCTCGAGCTCTCGGAGGGTCCCAAGAAGTCGGGGCCCGAGCTCTCCGACGGTCCCGAGAAGTCAGGTCCCGAGTTCCCCGGCAGGCCCGAGTAGCCAAGGGTGCTCGGGGCGGGAAACGAGCACCCGGGCGTCGAGCCCGGAGAGGAAGCTCTCGGGTCCCAGCTCCCGAGAGGCGACGAGTTTAAGCCAGGGGCCGAGCACCCTGGCAACATGAAGGGATCAGGGTCCGACTACCCCGGCGACCCCGAGCGGTCGTCACCGCTCGGGCCCGAGAACTTCCCCCCGGGTGCTACACCCGGGGAAGTTCCTGCGAGAAGCCGTGTCCTGCAACGTCCGGTCTACTTCGTAAGTGAAGTACTGCGAGATGCCAAGACACGCTACCCTCAAGCCCAGAAGATGCTCTACGCTATCCTTATGGCGTCGAGAAAGCTGCGGCATTATTTCCAAGCCCATGAGGTTCGGGTGGTTACTGCATTCCCCCTCGATCGCATCCTGCACAACCGAGAAGCTACCGGTCGGATCGTTGAGTGGGCAATTGAGCTCGGTGAGTTCAATCTGTGCTTCGTCAGCAACCGGGCAGTCAAAGGCAAAGCTCTGGCCGACTTTGTCACCGAGTGGACGCCGGTGCCTGAAGACGAAGGGGAAGAAATAACCGCCAATCCGGGGCAAGAAGGAACCCAACACTGGACCATGCATTTCGACGGCTCCCTCACGCTTAAGGGCGCGGGGGCTGGAGTGGTTCTCACCTCCCCGACAGGTGAAGAGCTCCAGTACACCGTGCAACTCCTATTCTGAGCCACCAACAACATGGCCGAATACGAGGGACTTCTTGCGGGGCTCCGTGCCGCCGCGTCTCTCGGCATCCGGTGACTTCTTGTCAAAGGCGACTTCCAGCTAGTTGTTAAACAGGTGTCTAAGGAGTACCAGTGTTCGGATCCCCAAATGGCGGCATACCTGAGCGAAGTCAGGAGGTTGGAGCGGCGGTTTGACAGGTTGGATCTCCAACACGTCCCGCGCCGCTACAACGAAACTGCCGACTACTTATCGCGATTGGCGTCCTCTCGGGAACCAGTCCCGGCTGGGGCCTTTGAAGAAAGGATCACTCGGCCGTCCGTCAAGGCCGCCGACCAAGACGAAGGGGGAACCTCGCGCCCAAGCGAGCATACCCAGGCGGCACCTTCAGTGGGTAATCCCGTCAGGTTGCCGCCGCCCGGCGAGCACTCGGTGCTCGTCACCTGTCCTCAGGAAGCTCCCTGGATCTCCGAGATTCGGGGATACCTGAAAGAAAACATCCTCCCCGAGGACGATGTCGCTGCTGAAAGGATCGCGCGCCAAGCAAAGCGCTACGCCTTGGTAGATGGGGAACTCTACCGGCGTGGCTCCAACGGCATTTTCCTACGGTGCATCTCGGGAGCTGGTGTCCTCAGGGCAGGGCTACTTGGGCAAGAGCCGGACGCGTCCAACTCTCAGGGGCTGGGGTCCTCGGGGCCACCCCGAATGGTCGTCCCGCTCAGGCGGGAGAGTCTGACGCATCTTCGGCAAAGTCTCAAGCTCAACTTCAAAGATTCACCAAGTCCAAGGGTGCGGAGGTGCGGAGCCAAGTCTGCACCGATCGTCACCTCAGAAGCAAGTTTAAAAGAAGTGGAGCCAAGTCCACGCCTTACACTTACAAAAAAAGAAGCGAAACAAAATGTGGAGCAAAGTCTGCATTGAAGATCGCGTAAAAGTCTTTACAGAGGCTCTCGGGCCTCAAGCAAAAGCAAAAAAACATAAAAGATACAAAGGGACTGCCTAGTCCCCCCCGGCGTCGTCTTCCTCGTCATCGTCGGCGGCATCGGCGTCCCGAGAGAAGTTGCGGCAATCTCCTCGGTGATCTCGCGGACGGCTTCGCGAACGGCCTCCTCCCCCTCTTCGTCGACCCCGAGCCTCACCGGCTCTAAGGAGAAGTGGGGGTCTCGGCTGCGGTAGCATGCAAGCACATGCTCCGCCACCATGGCGGCTAACTCGCGGCCCTCCCGGACTGCCAAGTCTTGCACCGCCGCCTTCAACGCCCCCAGCCGGTCGGCAATCGTGCCGAAGTGGAGGGCAAAATTGCCCAAGGACTCCGGGCCCGAGATTACGCCGACGCGGCCAAGCCCGGTGTCTTCAACCGCGCGTTGGGCCCGGCGGAAGACGCTGCGCATCAGATTGGTCGCGTCGTAGCTTTCCTTCAGAAGCCCGAGGCGGCCCTCTTCCACCTTCGTCGCCTTCTCCTCCTCGAGCCGTAGTGCCTCCTGGAGCTCCTTCACCCGCTCCGCCGACCGCCGCTTGGTGACGTTGCCGTATTCGACGGGCTGCTCCAAGTCTCGGATGCGCCGATCCTTCTCCTCGATCTCCTTTTGGAGTCGATCGGCGGCCTCCCTGATGGCGGCCTCAGCGCGCCGCGCCACCTCATCGTCCAGCTCGCGCGCGCCCGCCGGTCCAGAGAGGCCTCGTCCTCTTCAAGCTGTTTCTCTCGCCCCCCGAGCGCCTCCTCTTGCGTGGCGAGCAGGCTTTCTCGGAGGGCGACCTGCTCCTGGCGCCGGTTAGTCTCTGCCTCGCGGGAAGCCATCTCCTTCTCGCGCTCCAGCAGCTCCTCGGTGTCGTCTATCGCCGCCGCCCGCATGTCGGACACCTCCGCCCTTTCCTTGGCGATGTCTTCGACGACCTTCTGGTGCTCGAGGCGGGCGACGCGGAGCCGCGCAGCGAAGTCAGCTTCGGCCCGAGCAAGAGTCGCCTCCCGCTCATCCAGAGCTGTCCTCAGCTCTGTCAGGGCCCTTTCCTGCTCCTCCAGGCCTTCTTCTCCTTGGAGAGGGCAGCCTGGACTTGGTCTAGCAGGCGGTGCACCAAGCTCGGCCCCTGGGCTGGCTCGGCGGGAAGCGAGCTCACCCTCCCGGAGAACTCCTCAAGTGCGGAGGCCTCCTCGCTTCCGGGCGCCAAGCTCCCCCGAGCAGCGCTAAGGCCCACTGGGAGCCTCGGGACTCCTGAGTCCCCGAGCTCTCCTTCGGCCCACACCGTCTTGGTCTCCGCTCCCGCGCCCCTTTGAGTCACGAGGGCTGCGGACCCTTCGGCATCAGCAGCGCCAGGAGCGACCGCAACTGTCGGGACGACCTCAGGTGCCGGGGCAGCCTCCGTGCTCGGAGCATCCCTCGTCCCCGGAAGATCTCCGGCCCCCGGGGCAGCCTCCGTGCTCGGGGCATCCCCGGTCCCCGGGGCATCGCCGGTGCTCGGGGCAGATCCGGCCCCCGGGGCATCTCCAGTCCCCGGGGTCTCCTCAGCGCTCGGGGCAACCGCATCCCCCGGGGTGTCTTCAGTTCCCGGGGTCTCCTCGGCGCTCGGGCCTGTCTCAGTGGTCGGGGTAGGATCGACCCTGGCGGTAGGCTCCTCCCTCGAGCCAGTCTCGGTGCTCGGGGCAAGTTCGCCCCCCGAGCCGGCTTCGGAGCTCGGCTGAGTCTGGGGGCTCGGGGACGTCCGAGCCTTCTTAGGCGCCCTGAAATCCAAACAAAAAGCTCGGGTTAACTCCCGAGCGCGGCACACTCTGTTTAAAGGCAAAGGAAGCAAGTTTTGCGACTTACTTCTTCGAAGGCCCTTGGTATCGCCAGCGCGCGGTCGGGACCTCGAATCCTGGACTTGTCGCCGGCGCTGGTTCTTTCCCTTTTTTGCTCGCGGCCGCCGCTTCGGCGGCCCCCGAGCTCTCCTGCGCAGCGCCCGCGGCCGTCGCCGGTTGGGCACTGCCTCGCCCCGAGCTCGCCTGCGCAGCGCCCGCGGCCGTCGCCGGTTGGGCACTGCCTCGCCCCGAGCTCGCCTGCGCAGCGCCCGCGGCCGTCGCCGGTTGGGCACTGCCTCGCCCCGAGCTCGCCTGCGCAGCGCCCTCGGCCGTCGCCGGTTGGGCACTGCCTTGTCTCGAGCTGGCTTGTGCCGAGCCCTCGGCCATCGCCGGTCAGGAGCTGCCTTGCCCCGAGCTCCCCTGCGCCGTGCCCTCGGCTGCCGCCGGTTGGGCACCGCTTTGCCCCGCGCTGCTACCCCCGGCTCCCGCCGCCGTCCGGCAGGGAGGTGAGGGTCGCGGCGGAGGTGGCGGCGGAGATGGCGGAGACGGAGGAGTCGGAGGAGAAGGCGACCGTGCCCTCTTCCCCTTCGGGTCCATGGGATCCCCACGGTCGACGCCGGCCCTCGACCCGCCTTCAGCGGCGCCCTCGTCGTCCGTGAGCGTCATGTGGCGGGACATTTGCGCCTTTCGGGCCTCCTTCTGCGACATCACCCCCTTCGAGTTGAACTTGGGGAGTGATGCCCGGATCTCGTCACGCTTCACATGAAGGCAAAGCGGAAGATCCGGCCGGGACAGCTCGGCACCCGTGGAGGCTCCGGAGCCCAGGAGCATCTGCAGCAGCGTCTTAATGGCGTCGGGCGCAAGCTCCCCCGCCAGGCCGGGCTCCGTCCGGCCGTAGTCGTTGATGCCGGTGTACATCCACGCAGCGTGGCCGCGATCCCGCAGCGGCGCCAGCCGCCGCCGGATGAAATCCCCGATGACCATCGTCGCCGTCAGGCCCTCGGACTGGAGGTGCGCGATCCGGTCCACCACCGGCGTCAGAAGATCGTCGTCCTCCGGCAGGAACTCCCATGTCCTCCGTTGCGGTTCCGCCGAGCCGTCGGAAAGCTACAGCCGGGTGTGTGGATCGGTGGCCATGTAGCACCATTGCTGGCGCCAATCGTCCCACTTGTTCCGGAGCTCCTGCGGGATGTAGGCCTCCCCCATCTTCTCCCGAAGCTGGAAGTTGCAGCTCCCCGCCGTCTCCCGCCGGTCGGAGCCCCGGCCTTTCCCCGATGACCGGAGCACAAAGTAGTGGCGGAACAGTGCCACCGACGGCATCACCCCCACGAACATCTCGCAGAGGTGAGCAAAGATCGACAGCATGACGACCGAGTTCGGAGTGAGATGGATCAGATGGATCTCATACTCCTCCAACACCGCCATGAAGAAGGCAGAGAACGGCAATGCCAGCCCCGCCGCGATGAAGCTGGAGAAGATGACGATCTCGTTGTCGTACGGCTCCGGCGGGTACGTGGCCGACCGCACCTCCCGATGGTTCTTCTTCCCCCGTGGAACCAGCATCATCCGCACCTTGTCCATGGCATCCTCGTTAAGGAGGCGGGACTTGGGGAGGATGCCGGGGGCGGCAGCGGGCGGCGGGGACGAGCGGCGCTTGGAGCTCCTCGACTTCCGAGGCATGGTGGCGAAGGGTGTGGAGAGAGAAGAAAGCTTGGGCGCGAGGAGGCGAAAAGGCGTAGCAGAGGCAGACGGCGCAAGGAAGAAGAAGCGGTTGTGAAAGGCGTGAAAAAGTGGTGGCGTACGGGCGAAGGGGCATTTAAAGGATTGGGAGGAATTCGAAAAGACTGCAAAAAGGGTGCAACGCTTCGTGCGCCGCGTGGTCATGGGGGACGGCTCGGTTTCCTTCGGTGGGCCGGCATCTCGATGGCCCAAGAGATCTTTGGGCCCGTCCCCAAATCTTGCCCCCTTTCTGGGCTGGCGTTTTGGAAGCAGGCCCCGGGGCTAACTGTCGACGGTACGGGAACTAGGGTTCCCTTAGCTGTCGGCAAAGGCCCAAACTCGATGCCACGTCACCCAAAGGACGTGGGAATCGGGAGTATGCGCTCGGGGGCTTGCGAGCACTATGCCCGCTTGGCCCCTACGGGTTTAGTCAAGTGGCCCACGTGCAGCAAGTGGTCGAGGATGCGTGCTCGGGGGTCCCCGAGCACCTTTAGGTTCCTCCCCCGTGCCACGTGGCAAGGTGCCCCGAGAACCCCTCGGGGGCTCCATCCCGAGTACCGCTCGGGGGCCTTGACCCCGAGCAATCCTCATGGGTCCACCAGTACACGTGGCGGGGGATCCGCGGCGCGCTCCAAAGGGCCCCGGCGGGCCTTTTTCACGTGTCCCATCGGGCGCATTTAAGGCCTGTCCGGTGCATTTAATGCCTGTCAGCAGGCGTGCCTACTCTAGGCCCAGCGCGGCCGTCCACCGACGTGATAAGGCCTGTCAGTTATCATCTGACACGCTTTATGACTTTCGGGCATGGTACGACATGCCCAGGTGCGTCCCTTGGGTCCGTGGGACCCGGGCAATGGTCACCGTGGCGGGTAGCTTGCCCGTTAAGTCCTCTCCAGCACATTTCAACCCATCATGAAGACCCGGCTTTCGAGGATGGTATGTCAGACGAACGTCCCTTCTGCAGCAGCCTTCGGCGGACGGCATGGCGTGCCCACGCCCCCTGCGTAAGCAGCGCATCTTTTACATTTAATGCCCTTCGGTCACTGTGGTAAACCCCCGGGTATATAAGGGGAGAACCGAGGCCATGCAAAGGGTTAGATCTTTTGGAGAAGAACACCCTTCGAGCAAGCAAGGGTTTTGTAATCTCTAAAAACGCTAATACACACACACACACCAAACCAGGACTAGAGTTTTACACCTCCGCGGTGGCCTGAACCTGGATAAATCTTTGTCTCTGTTTTTCCCATCGTTTAGCCGGGCCTAGATAGATCGTAACTCCTGTTCCAGCTCCTCCCCGGCCGAATCCCAAAGGGGGTCCTTCTGGACCACCGACGCCGGTGTTTAGTCGTCGACAATCACTCTTTCGATAGAGTACGACATGGATTCGCCGCACGAGCAGGGCAAGAGCACTCGAGGAGGTGTAGTCAGAGAGGTATGGAATTTTTAAATTTAATAGACCAACTGTGTTCTTAAATTTAATCCTAAGTGTTCATGTCATTTTGTAGACAATTAACCACCTGGATTCACCAATGGATGATTCACTAATGGATGATGGTGATTTCCTTGTGCAGAGCCCATGGTTCCATTCTTCAATCTAGTAGCAGTCCCTTGTTAGAGCAGGGGGTTACGAGGGTGATTCGTCCCACGAGTAGGTGAAGGGCTCTCAGGGCTATGACTGGATAGAAGGTATGTTTCGAGCTGACGAGCTTGATTATAGCCAGATTCCTACTCAGCTATACAGTACGTAAAGAGTCAGCAGACTCCCTACTACAATCTTCAAACAAACCCGAGACCACGTCCACAATTTACTTTTCCCTCTGGTCACATGCCATCGATCACAAGAGAGGAAGAGGTTTTTGATGGCAACTTTGTTTAGGTTTATTAACTATGTAGCAGCTCGTACTCCACTTTGTTGTATTAAATATGTAGCACTATTCTCTTTTGTGAGGGACCCGGTATTTTAATTCAATTCAAGGAATTCACAACTAGTGAAGACGGTGACCATAGCCGCTACAACTCTCGCTCAACCCTCTCTGGACTCATCCGGAAATTAACTCGGAAGCCACCCGGAATTTCCGAGAACCCTGGAGGCTCCGTCCGGAGGTTCCGGACCAACTTCCGGATGAACATAGAGAGCTAAAACTTGTACATAAAATTATTGTTGGAAAATAAGACCAAAATACGTTTGGGTTTTGGTAATTATCCAAATAAGTTGATTGGTGTTAATTTACAAAAATTGAGTTTTAAGAATGAGGTATGTACGTATTCTATAAAACATAACTTTTCAATATTCAAGTTTATACAAGGGTTGTGCATGGATGATGCTATGTATGCATGATGAACGTAAGAACTTATTTATAGGGTAGAATGGGTGTTACATCTTTGTGGTAAGCGGATATTGTTGTATTAAATATGAAGTGTCCGTACAATTACAAGTTAAACGGTAAACTCTTATCTGTGATCAGCTTTCGCAAAATCTATCATGACAGTATGGTGCTTCTGTCATTCATAGTGATAAATCATAGGCTACGATGGACTCTGTGTTGAGTGAATTTCGAAGCGGCGGGTGCCCAATTCTCGTAGGGTCTTGATCATGACCACACACTATGATAGCTCGTATCGACTAGACCACACATTGCGACAGCTTGTACCGACTAGACCACACACTACGACAGCTCATACCAACTAGACCACACACTACGACAACTCGTACTGACTTAACGACACATTACAACAGCTCCTTGAGTCTGCAGCCTCAAGTCTTGAATGATAACTCCTTCAAGCGGCTATAGATACTACTAGATGTGTAATCATACCCCAAATCATCAAACACCACAAAAAATATGACATGATACGAGTATCAGGCTTACAAAAGTCGTAATGCCCACAGAATAAAGGGAAGTTGAGCTGATCCTATGGCAAGAACAGACTTATCCAGCACCTCCGGAGCTTTCAGTGAAGACCAAGCTCGATTGCACCCCACTTTTTTAATTCCGCAACTGCATAGTGCGAGAAGACCACACTATGCCTACTTGGCAGAAGTGCACACATGGCCATGACGCGTGCACTACTGCAGATTGACCCTCTCCTGCACCACCTCCACTGACGGGCCCAAATCGGACCGTCGTTGGAGGCTATCACCGCCGACGGACGCCAAAAAGCCCGTCAGCAGAGAAGCTAGCTAAGTGGGACGCGAGAACCTCCACTGACGGGCGGAGAAAGGACCCGTCAGTAGAGATGAAATGAGGGCAGCACTAATGACGCCCAACTATCACTGACGGGCTGGTCCTACGGGAACGTCAGTGAAGGATCAGTCTCCACTGACGGGCAGACTAGCCGCCCGTCAGTGGAGATGCACCAACGGTGCCATATCTGACGTGTATTATCACTGACGGGCGTCTTTTATACGACCGTCAGCGATGATTTGTCTTCACTGACGGGTGCCTTTCTTGTCCGTCAGCGTTGTTTCGTCCAGGGAGCAGGTGGCCGGCGTGCTGAACCACTGACGGGCCCCTCATAGGTGCCCGTCAGTGGTAACCTGCCTATATATATTGGACTCTGCTCTCGCTGCTGGCCAGTGCTCGCGCGCCTAGTGGCCAGCAGCGAGCGCCGCCGCCGCCCCAAGTGCTGCTGCCGCCGCCGCCGCACCCCCCTCCAGCCCACAAACAGCCCCCTCTCCCCAATCCCCCTCCTCCCCTCCTTTCTAGCTCTCTTCCTCTCTTCCTCCCCCTCCAAAAGATCTCTAGATCTAGATCTAGATCTATTCCCTTCTCAAATCCTTTCTTTTCTTCACCAATTGCTAAATCTCTCTCTCCAACCCAAAATATATTTCATCTCTCCCTCCTCCTCACACTAATCTCTCCATAGATCTCTCTTTCCTCCCCGGAGTTCCATTCCCTCGCCTAAAAGATCGCTATAACCTTGGTAATAATGCCATCTTTGGATGAATGAGATACAAAAGTTTTCTTTTCATTTTGTATATGTATTTGATGTGATTGCCGGCCACCGAGCCGAGACGATAGTTGCTATGTGATTTTCAGTCATCGAGCCGCGGTCTAGTGTTTTGTTCTTTTTCGTCGAACTGATTAGTTTCGTGTCATAGGTCTTGATCGATGGATCGTAGTTGGATGTACGACAACCGGGCGACAGAGAGTTGGGCTACGGCTTTGAACGAGTTTCTTGATGTCGCCGAGCGAGATATGAGGAGAAAAGGTGGCACGAAGATTTGTTGTCCATGTCGCGATTGCAAAAATTTGGTAATGTTCGATACGAGAGGGAGGGTGACGGTATACCTGGTACTTAAGGGTTTCATGTCAGGCTATACACGTTGGACGTGTCACGGCGAGGAGGAGGAAGATCAGGTGTTACAGCAAGATGCCGAACACGGAGATACCGAAGAAGACGAGGGGAGTATCGAACCTGACGCCGAAGAAGAAACAGCAAATAATTTGGCCGATATGGTGCAGGACGTTCATATGGTGGAGCAGGTGGTGCTAGACCCTGAGGATGAAAGAGAGACTGCTAAGTTCATGAGACTAGTTGAGAACTCACAAATCCCGTTGTATACCGGTTCCGATCCAGAACACACGCGTCTGTCAGTCACGCTGGAACTTCTAAGGATCAAGGCAGCCCACAACTGTCCGGACGAAGGCTTCGATGAGACACTGGCTTTTCTTGCAAAAGTTTTTCCAAAAAACAACTTGCTGCCTACGAGCACCGAAGAAGCCAAGAAGGTTGTCTGCCCTCTTGGGTTAGAGGTGCAGAGGTTCCATGCGTGTCCGAATGACTGCTTTATTTACCGCAAGGAGCACGAGAAGCTGTACAAGTGTCCCACGTGCAACACGTCCAGATTCAAGAGGGGTAGAAACCAAGCCGATGATGAGGACCCAGTGACGAGTGGCGCTCCAGCAAAGGTTGTATGGTATCTTCCGGTCCTTCCCCGTTTGAATCGTTTATTCACTAACAAGAAGGAGGCAAAGCTGCTACGTTGGCACGCCGAGGGGTGGAAAACTGATGATGGAGTGATGAGACACCCTGCCGATGCTTCGCAGTGGAGGGCAATCGACGCCCAATACGATGATTTCGGAAGAGATCCGAGGAATATCAGGTTTGGTATGAGTACGGACGGGATCAATCCATTCGGCAACATGAGCAGCAGACACAGCACTTGGCCCGTGGTTCTACGGATGTACAACCTTCCTCCATGGCTGTGCATGAAACGAAAGTACATACACCTCTCTATTCTCATACAAGGGCCGAAGCAACCTGGGAACGATCTGAACATGTATCAACAATTATTGTTTGAAGAACTAGCTACACTGTGGGAACCAGTGGCCCAGGTCTGGGACGCATACGAAGAAGAGTACTTCAATCTGAAAGCGCTGTTGTTCACGACGGTCCAAGACTATCCCGCGTACGGATATCAGTCCTGCCAGTGTGTTCATGGGTACAAAGGATGTGTGAAGTGTTTGGAGTCTACTACAAGTTTACACCTAAAGGGATCCAAAAAAATCGTGTTCATGGGCCACCGAAGATGGCTGAAACAGAACGACCCATGGAGGCAAGAGAAGGAATTGTTTGACAATACTGTTGAGGTCCGTCCGGCACCTCGGGAGAAGACCGGGGTGGAAATCTATGATATCGTGAACACAATGCCCCCTGTTACGCCAGGTAAGACACAACCGTTTGTTCCCATGCAGGACGGTGTCTGGAAAAGGAAATCCGTATTCTGGGATTTGCCTTACTGGAGATTCCTAAGCACACGTCACAGCATAGATGTCATGCATGTTGAAAAAAACGTGTGCGAGAGCTTGCTTGGTATCCTGCTCAACATTTCAGAAAAGACAAAAGATGGACCGAAGGCACGAGCTGACATGGAATTCTTGGGTATAAGAAAGAAGCTGTGGGCTACGAAGCGAACGACCAAGTTGGGGACGGGTGCAGTCAGAATCAAAACGGACTGTCCCGCTGCTTGTTACACTCTCAGCAAAAAAGAGATCGTTAGCTTTTTGGATTGCCTCCAAGGTGTCAAAGTTTCTTCCAGTTACTCGGCAAACATCGGGAGAATAGTTGACATGAAGAGTCACCGAGTAATTGGTATGAAGTCTCATGACTGTCATGTGATGATCACGTAGATACTTCCTGTTGCAATTAGAGGTCTCATGGAGCCGGAGGTCCGCAAGACAATCTTGAATCTTTGTAACTTCTTCAACACGATATCTCAGAAGTCGATCTCCGTTACGCGTTGCCATAAGCTGCAGGAGGAGATCATTGTCATACTGTGCGAACTTGAGATGTACTTCCCTCCAGCATTCTTTGACATCATGGTATATCTCATGATCCATATCGTCCCGGAGATACTGGACCTAGGTCCCGTGTTCCTACACAACATGTACCCGTTGGAAAGGTACAATGGGGTTGTGAAGCGCTACGTTCGTAATAGGTCACAACCAGAAGGTAGCATCATCCAAGGCTATGTTGCCGAAGAGTGTGTTGAGTTCTGCACTGATTACTTGGCTGATCAAAAGTTCATAGGTGTTCCTGTTTCACGGCACACGGGTAGGCTCGATGGTGAAGGCCATGCACACGGACAAAGGCCTTTACATGTCTATAATTCAGTACCCAATAGGTCAGATGACTATGACAGAGCACATCTCGTGGTCTTGCAACACCTGACGGTGGTGCATCCCTATCTTTGGATGCACATGGTAAAGCTTAAAAAAGAAAACCCAAAGAAGGGAGAAGCGTGGCTCTCGAAAGAGCACAATGGAAAGTTCGCAACATGGCTAAAGAACTACTGATATGAAAGGCCTCCGACGAATTTTGAAGAAGAGACGGTCAAAATGTTGTCACAAGAACCTGCGAGCAAGGTCCTGACATTTCAAGCATACGATATCAACGGATACACATTCTATACGGATGCTCAAGACAGGAAAAGTACGTATCAAAACAGTGGGGTGACGATGGAGGCTAAAACCGGTAACCGTAAGGACATATACTACGGTGTTATCGAAGAAATTTGGGAACTGGACTACACCGTCACAAAGATCCCCATGTTTCGTGTCAGATGGGCGAAAAATATCCATATCGATGATGACAAATTCACTACCGTGACTTTACCTCCCCTGACATCTATCGAGTCAACACAGGTCAAAGCAATCAGTGCGAAAGATGAGCCATGGGTTTTAGCTAAACAAACCTCACAAGTGTTCTACATAAAAGACCCAAAGGCACAGAAGCGCCATGTCGTTAGAAAAGGGAAGAGAGTATTGTCGGAGTCGATGGTGTTGTTGACGAAGAGGACTATGACCAATTTGACGACCCGGACTCCGAGCCAGAAGCTGTTGATAAACGCCCCATAAAAAGGAGAAAAGCTACTAAGGATGCTGAGCCCTACGTCAGACGCAGTCACGCCGAAGGACTAACGTATACCACCAAGAAAATCACTATTCATGAGAAGATTTTCGAAGACGATGAAACCTAGTTAATTGTATGTGTGTGTGTAACAGTGTCTTGGTTTGAATGATTTCATGTAACGTGTGTACTTTTGTATGTGTAAATTGTGGATGAATTTGAAGTACTTACAAACCAATGTATAATCCAACTTCAATGAAATTGTCTGAAATTTTAAACATAGCCTCACGAGGTCATATATTTACCCCATGCTAATTTTCAATTTTTTTTACCACATTTAGATTTAATAAAAAATATAAAACAAAAAAGACGCAAGCAAACATTTGAATTTCGACAAGCAAACATTTGAATTTTTGATATCTTTTCTACATACGAGCTAAACCGAAACATACGTACATAGATATGAATTTTCCTTCCATTTATAGGCTTTCTTTAGGATAGTTGTAGTTCAAATCTGAAATATTTCTAGTAAATAACTAGATATTCATTTAATGCGTAAAAGATAGCAAATGATTTCAGAAAAATGCCTAACTTTGACACGAACAATGTAATGTAGTACGTTACATGTAGAAAAAGTTTGGAGCATAGCTAAAATGATTTTTGAAAGGTTTTACACATGGTACCTCAAATTGGTATTTCAAAAAATAGAAAATTCGAATTATTACATAACAAGATGGAACATGATGAATTATTAGCGTATCATATTGTAATATGAAGTTGTAGTCCAAATCTCACGTTCAAATGATGAAGAATTTATGATGTGTACTTCAAACTTCATATTTCCCCTTCAAATGCTATGAAGCTTTCTCACAGATGGTTCAGTTACAAAGCAATGTATAATCCAACTTCTGCGAAATTGTCTAAAATTTTAAACATAGCTTCAGAAGGTCATATAATTACCCCATGCCAATTTTCAACTTTTTTGAGCACATTTAGATTTTATAAAAAATCAAAAACCAGAAAGGCGGAACCAAACGTTTGAATTTCTCAAAGCAACCGTTTGAATTTTTTATATATTTTGTAGATACGAGCTAAAACGATACATAGGTACCTAGATATGAATTTTCCTTCCATTTAGAGGCCTTCTTTAAGATAGTTGTAGTTCAAAACTGAAATATACCGAGTAAATACCTACATATTCATTTAATGCCTAAAAAATAGCAAATGATTTCAGAAAAATGCCGAACTTTGACACTAACCCAAAAAAGGTAAAAGCCCTATACCAAAAATACAAAAACACCCATAGCATATAGAAATAACCCTAATATCACCTAAAAAATGGAAACCAAAAATTCAACAAAGAGCAACTCTACTGACGGGCACAAACAAAGGGCCCGTCAGCGGTAAAGGCGCTCTAACCCTAACAGTTATTAGGATCTACTGACGGTCCCCTTCCAGTAGCCCGTCAGTGGTGGTCTTGCCGTATCACTAACCGTCCACCTCTACTGACGGGCGCTCAACGGCCGCCCGTCAGCGGTGGTCTTGCCCTAACGGTAACTGTCTGCACCTCTACTGACGGGCGCTCAACGACTGCCCGTCAGCGGTGCACTAACCCTAACCGTCCAGGCCACTACTGACGGGCACTCTAAAAGGGCCCGTCAGTGGTGATCGTGCCCTAACCCTACCGAAGGGCCACCTCTACTGACGGGCCGAGATCGGTGCCCGTCAGTGGAGATACCGCAGTGCTGTCAGGGATGTATCTACTGACGGGCTCTTAGTGGCAGCCCGTCAGTGGTAACCAGCACCCCTTTAAAAGGCACGCGCGGGACTTGGTGAAAATTTCACCAAGTCCCGCGCGTTCGAAACGAACCAACAGCGAGACACGCCGCCGCCCCGTCCGGCCCCGACGTCCGCCGCGCCCTCTGGCCGCCCCCTCCGCCGCCTCCTCCGGCCGCCCCCTCCCTCGCGCCCCTCGGCCGCCACCTCCCTCGGCCGCCACCTCCCTCCGGCCGCGCCCCTCCGCCGCCCCCTCGGACGCCACCTCCCTGGCCGCCACCTCTTTCCAGCCGCCCCCTCCGCCGCCCCCTCGGCTGCCAACTCCCTCGGCCGCCACCTCCCTCGGGCCGCCCCCTCTTCCGGCCGACGCCGTCGCTTCCCCACCGGAGCCCGTGCCACCACCTCGTCCATGTCGCCGGTAGTGCCCCTCCTTCCCAAGTGTTTTGATCTATGAAAATTTTTGATAGTTTTTGGAGACTTGTTAGTTCTCCAACTAGACATGAGATGCGGAGTAGATGAGGTCCATACTTTCTTATGGCACACCGTTTTCTGTATTGTGAAAGTAAATGTTATATAGAGTCGATGTTCTACTACTCATGTTAAATCCTACACTAAATGATACACCAATTCTTTAGTGAAAAGTTAGTTAACGTTTCGATTTGAAGTTACTTAGTAAACTATTAAATCACATGGTCACCCGTACTGACTACGGGTCTCTTAGGTGAGATATAGCTTGCATTCTGGCTTTTCGGAGGCATCGAGCCGCTCGCTCAAGAAAACAAGAACTTAGCGAGTAGTACTTGGAGAATGTAGGATCTAATAGGAAGACTTACAGTTAAACAATAGTACTACTTTATTGAAAGTTAACACCATTAGATAAGTGCATGTGTTAAGGTGCATACCCTAACACTCTCACTCTTGTACTCTGCCTTCTCTTTTTTCTCCCTGTTTATATGATCATCTACACTAAAATAGCAAGAGCGAGCCATCTCATTGCCAATCGTAGCCATTTGAGTGGTGGAAGAGTAAGCCACCTCTTTATATAGGCGCTCATGACCATTGGATGCTTGCCAAGTCAATATCTTGGACATGTCACACTATAAATATCTAGTTCCTACAAGTTCATTATGAATACCTATATGATTCAGTTCTGGGCTGTAGTTTAAAGCAATGAGGAAGTGAAACTCAAATACATCATACTATGTTCAACTTTTGCTAATCTCTTTGCAAATTGAAGCCTTTTATGCTCAACTCATGATAAGAACAGATGATGGCTTGCTCCTAATTTACCTTACTCTTGCTTGTATACGCATTGGTTATTAGGCTGAGAAAACATGTTATTCAAATGTTATTTCTGAGCTTAATTATTCCCAGGTTCTTGTCTGACCTAAGAACTATTAGCAAAAATGGCCGCCAGTAGTACTCCCGCAGGGTCCCTGACCCGAGCAATAGAGGCCGTTGAAGACAGCACGGCCCCCCTCGTCGTGGCCGCACCGATCGATGCACCGACCCTGGAGGCACCCAAGCAAGTTGCCTCCGTGCCGGCCAAGGAACCTGCCCTCGAGCTGACCGAGGATCAACCTGCCTTAGCGGCCGTCACAGCTGGACAAGAGCAAGCCGCCTCGGAGTCCAGCTCTGGCTCTGCCTCCGGGTCAAGTTCCGAAGGGGACGAGGCGCGTGAGGAGGAGGTACCGACTCCAGCCCCGACCAGGTCTTTGAATAGGAGGAAAGGCAACCAGTTGCCGGACAAGACATATGTCATCACCCGTGTCGACGACGTCAAAGACATTCCGGCGAGTCCACATAAGGTCGCTAAGACCTTTAGCAACGCCTGCAGGTGCTTAGTACGCGAACAAGTTAAGATTACCTGCAAAGAGTTCCGCCAGATGACGCAGTCCACGAAAGATACTCTCTTGAGGAAACTGTGAGACAAGTACTAGATTCCTGCAGCCGACAAGGAAAGAGTCGAAGCGCAAGCCCTGAAAATCATGGCTAAGGCTCTGAAGACTTGGCGATACGACGCACAGAAAGTCGTAGACGAGGATTGGGAAACCAAGATTAGTAAAAAATGGTCCAAGATACAGAAGGAAGACTGGGACGAATTCGTTGCTCAAATAAGGAGCCCAGAATTCCAGGAGAAGAGCCGGTGGGGGAAAGAGCTTCGCAGGAAGAACACATTAGACCACAAGCTCGGCAGCCGTGGATACCTGGGGAAGAGACCGAAGTGGGCCAAAGAGGATGAAAAATTAGCCGCGGCTAGGAAAGCACCTCCTTTCGTGCATCTCAGGGAGCCACGCGCTAGGGAGTACATGAGGGCGCACACAAGGTCTGACCCTGTGACGGGGTCACCAATTTATGAGTCCGAGGAACTGCAAGTGGTGGCCGACCGGCTGGTAACGACTCAACCCAGTCTCTTTTCGTACTTAATTACGTTGCATCCAAATACGCTGTCTTCTCATCACGTAATTAAACTTTCAGGCAGAACTGAGCCAGCAGCCTGGAAGCTTGCAGGACTCCGTCATGAGCTTCCCAAGATGGAACGACGATCTGGTGAAGGCCTGACAGAAACCGGAGCATCGGGGCCGTGTAGTAGGCGTCAGGGATGGCGTTAAATGGGACAAGGTATTTCCCCGAAATCCCGAGGGGAGCCGCCGCCCCCGGAGAGACAGCCAGGAGTTTATGGACAATCTGCGGGAGCAAATGCGCAAGATTGCCGAGCAGACGTGGCTACGTATGCAAGTGGCCGCAACGCAAGGCCAGCAGAGCGTGCTTCCCGGTAACCAGCCTGCAGGATGGAGTAGCTGCGCATCCACCTCGGACGGCAGCCCCTACTCGGTGAATCCCGTCGACAGTATCACCGTAAGTCTCGTCCGCTAAACGGGTCGTTATAGTACGAGCTGATCTCATTGTCCTGACTCCAGTGCAGACGGCACGTCTATCCTCTGTTCGCAGGAAGCCACTAGATGCACACTCACGGTGCAGATTCCTGGCATGAAGGTCCCGGTGGCGCACGGCCAGGTTTTCCCAATGCCGGAGGGGGCAGTCTTGCACTGTGTTCCTATGCGGGAGCACCATGCGAAGGTACAGGTGGACCTCATCCTCAACGACTACAGTGAGGTGTTAGTCCCTGTCCCCCGAAGAGGAGCTGACGAAGCTAGGGCAGTGCAAAAACTGCTTCATCCAGTGGCCGAAGAGCCAGATTACTATAACCGCGGCGGCCTCTCCTCGCACGGGCCCCTCGTCCAACAACCCCTCTCCATCAATCAGACGATCTCCGTTGGGGCTCAGCCAATCACCTCCGTCCTTTAGAGACCTGGAGGACCATCTTGTCGGGGACCAGCACATGTCACCGATTTTGCGGTCCTCGGAAGTGTCGGAAAGGCCCTCCGAGGGTCAAGACGACCCTCTGGATCAACGGAGGGGGAAGATTTTCTCTCCCGCAACGCTAGCTGGGACGCTGGAAGCAGCGTTGGCGGCAGGCAAGAGCCCAGAGCCGGTACAGCAGAGGAGGAAAAGCAAAAAGAGACGGGCTGGCACCGGCGAGAAGGAAAGAAAAGAGCAGAGGCAGAAATCCTTATCCTTCTCAACATCGTCATCCAAATTATCTACACGGACCAAGGGTCTCTGGCGAGAATATTACGTACCACGTGAGGACATGCTCCCACAGGATGAGCTGGACAATCTGTCGGAGGACATGAAGACGCTGCATGAAGATTACCTGAAGATGTCCAGAGATCCTGATACATTCTGCCAATATTGGAAGGTGAAGGTGCCAAGGGAATACAATTTCTTCATGCAAAATGACCAAGACACCTTCGACATCAATTTTGAAGACCTATTCAACATGTACAACCTCTATAGGCTCGACACCACGACGATCAGGCTATGGGCTCTCTACCAAGCCCAAGGGTGCAGACGTCTTCAGGACTCCAATCTTGGCATAGTCGATCCGATATGCATGAACGAAGGCTATGCCGGGACCCCGGACGTTCGAGGTTTTCTTGAAGAATACCTGTCACGGGCATTCCTGGTTCATAAGGACAAGGAGTACATACTAGCCCCCTATAACCCTCCGTAAGTCCTGACTTAGCACCGTGGAGTTTCTTTTTTGTTTTTTACATACGTATCTCTGCCTGCTTACGTTCAGTTGTTCACATTTACGCAGCGACCACTGGGTCCTAATTGTGATCGTTCTAAGCTGGGCCAAGGCTTTTTACTTTGACTCCTCATCGAAAAAGACAGCGGACTTCACCAATATAACTAAGATTCTGGATACAGCTTTCTTCAGAGCCAAGTTCTCGGGGCATACTAAAATACCTATAAAAGCGACAAAAATGGTACACCATTACAAGTTCCCTTGCAGAGTTCAGTCGGAAGCTAGCGTGACATGTGGGTACTATACCTGCGCCCATATGGACCTCTTTGTCCGGTACAAGAACAAGCATTGGAAAGATATGAAAGAACTGAAAGCTTGGAGCGTGCTGGGAAGTCACATGTACGACTGGCGACAGGACTTTGCTCGCATCCAAAAAGTCTTCGCCAGACTCATCAACCTTGAAGTCATCAATCCGATGGGTGAATTCTACGCCGGCCCTCAATTTCCAAAGCCAAACTTAAGCGGGCATCAATAGAATCGTTGTTTCTGTAATTGAATAAACAATTGTTTTATACTTGTGACCGTCGTTGGAGTGTATATACTATATATGTGATTATAAATGTCTTAAGTGCCAACCGTTATGTGATTACAAATATGTTATGCGATTAAGAGATTTGACTCTGTGAATGAATAGTTGGTATAGCCTGTGATTAGGAATAATGTAATGCTATAGCCGATTATTATGAATAATCTAAATGTGATTATGAGTTAACACAAAGCCTTTTCGGTTAGCATGAATACATATCTCTACTGGCGGGCACTTACGGACAGCCCGTCAGTGGAGTACGACCTCTACTGACGGGCTGTCATGACGCGACCGTCAGTAGTGATAGAACCAAGTGCCTCCGACTGGGGGTCTCCTCTGACGGTCCCTATGCGCCCGTCAGTAGTGCTAGGGTCTCCTCTGACGGTCCCTATGCGCCCGTCAGTAGTAATAAACAGTACTGACAGTCCGTATGCCCGTCAGTGGAGTGACCCCCTCCACTGACATTTCCAGGGTGACGGGCCCCCTGTCCGTCAGTAGAGGGGGTTTTGCGACCGTCAGTGGTGACCTGTTCTACTGTAGTGGTGGTGCAATTGAGCTCCGATTGGGAGAGCCACAAACGTCAATTTTGGCGTTGCTCACACTACTTGGCAAATATTTTTCGTTCATACTTCTCTAACGATCAAGGTGTTCAACAAAATTTAATATCCCTTTTGTAGACACGGGATTGCCACTTGATGTCTTAGATTGACCCAACAAACCTTCGTGACATTAGGGCATATATAGATTATCTTACTTGAAGATTCATAAGCTAGAGGAGTAGCTCATGGAAGAGAAAAATAAGAACGGAGAACTCCGCAAACAAACAGAAAAGGTGGTAGACATCGAGAGCGACTATGTAGCGTGGTGTTGCTGCGTCAATGAAAATTGCACCTGCCTGCCGCAACATTCAACTGTATCTCATGCACATCTACCAGTCACACCACAGCGCCGAGTAGTGCACCTGGCCATAGCAAAGAGAGTAATTTAGTCTTACTGCATGATGCCATTTGTACCATATGAGTAGCTCACGTCATGATTTCTGTGTCGCATCTTGTTGTATTTGTAACTATGACTCGTCACTTTATTATTTAGTGCTCCATAACATATATTCATCATATCTAATTTTCAACTAACAAGTAAAATTACAATTAGCATAGTACATGATAACCCAGTTGGTTTATCTTTGAAAGGAGCACTACATAAAGTTATCATCATCTCTCCACCTAAGTCATCATCACTATTTGTACCATTTGACAATATTGCAGGACATATGTATATACATCATCATCCATTTCACCTATTGATGATCCAGTATTATTTGATGATCTAACACCCTTTGATGATACATCGGTCTTTAGTGATCTAGCATCTTTGGTTGATTGATCAAATGTTAACATCATCCTGGTATGGTTCTCAATTTCTTTGTTCAAAAACTCTTCATCCTTATGATTCACCTAACATTACAAAGCATCATATAAAAATAGCGAAATACAAGGATTGCTACAAGAAGGGACAATGTAAATCATAATAAACCTTAACATGCGGTGCATATTGAGTCTTCAGAAGCTTTATTATTTTCGTTGATTCACTGAACTGTGCTCCAGGAAGTTCTTTTTAGTCTGCACACTGTCATCGGCCTCTTGTGTAACTTCAGCAGGTTTTTGTGAATCTCCTTTGTAGTCATTTCAGGGCACCCGTTCTTGGGTAGAATCTTCCCCGCTTTGATTATGTGAACTTCTTTGTTCAAGATTTCCTTAAAAAGAACTCTACTTTTCTACCTATCATATGTGCGGCACCTGTCAAAATGCAGTGAGACATAAGGCGAGTCCAAACACGCACTAGAGTATCATCAGACATATCTGTTCAACAATACTAGTATGAGGGGCTAATTTGCTATTCCTCGATTTAATCAAATATAAATGCATTACTTATATAAAAAAACTCGCATTCTTTGACGTAGGAAAGGGAGGAAGGGAGGTATGAATGGGGGTCACGAGACACTGGAGTCAAAATATGTGAGCGCAACGGGAAAGTGAGCGATAGTAGCGGTCATGTCGATACAATTTCTCCAACTACTGCTGCCGCTGATTTGGCCTCCTTAACCTTCTTCTCCTCTTCTTCCGTTCTTGTCCTCTTTCTTGTCTTCTCACTCCTAACTCTTGCTCTCTGTTGCTGCTGGGTGTCTCGGAGGGAGGAGGCACGCGAGCGAGAGCGACAAAGGGGTGCAGAGGTGTGTGCTGGACCACGGCTTAAAAAAGACCCGGACCATGCCACCTTTCGCGTCCTTCGTGCGGGATAGCAATACTATATGTGGCACGAGACAAAGGTAGGGCCGCACGGTCCAATTGGGCACTCATCGCTTCCTGGGTGCGCGATAGGACCGGGTTTGCCACCTCTCGCTGCGTGACACGTCTGCACATGCACAGGGCCGTCGTCGCTGTGCGACAGGACACCCAATCGGCAAGGCAACCACCTGTCATGCGCCCTACCCGCGATGCGACACCCAATGGCAGGCTGGCCACACGGCGCAGGAGTCATGGTGTGACAGAGTCCTATGCATTGTCTAGGCGCGATAGCCCGTCTGCACTATAGTCGACCTATCGCGACTGAGCACGCGAGGCCCACCCTATCGCGGGTCTAGTGTGTGATAGACCTGCATCATGGATCAGGTATATGATAAATGACACGTGCTACCCGTCTGATTTGTTGCGAGGAGAAAACTTTTATTCATTTTTAGAAAAACCTAAATTTATCATTACGATGTCACGAGAGGCTAAAACAGCCGAAGCTCCCTCGGGCGAGGCCTCGCATCGACTGCTTCGAGCTGCCTTCTATCTCCTCTTTCCTGTAGTCTCTAGCATACTAGTAGGCCCGTGGTTGCGGTGTGGGGTGGAGTGTACTTAGCATACTAGTTGGATAAAGAGGCAGAACCGTAGAAGAGATGAGGAGGACAAAGCCGTTCATGTAGTGGCAGGGGCCACATATGGGCGAAGCGTCACAGCTACCATCCGTAGGGCCTGAGAAAATCTGCAGCGTTGGTTGGTAGTATCGTGGATGGTCGACGAGGCGTCCGAATTAACGAGCGGCCGAACGCCGGGGACAATCCGTATTATTACGGTCCGTTCCATGCGAGTCTGTGCGTGTGGACATACGTATGCACAGGGGTGTGTGTGTGAGAGAGAGAGAGAGACGGTGGCAACCGCGAGGCCAAACGCGCAAAAACCGTCGCGTCCGTCGCCATCCCCGGCGTCCAAGTTTTCCTCCAGCCCCATCTCCCGGACGTACGCCACCCCTACCCCGCCCCCACCCAATGGTTCTTTAGTTCTAAACTATAACTAGCTTATAAATTGGCTGCAATAAAGAAAATGCCAAAATACCAAAAATCCTCCCTCTCTCCCGAACTGGGCCGCCGGCCCAGTTTTCTTCCCTCTCCCGCACGCGGGCCTCGGCCTGCTCCCCCTCTCTCTCTCTCACGCCGCACCAGCGCCCTACTTCCCAGGGCACGCCGCCGCGCCCTCCCTGTTGCCAGGCGGGGCCCGCTCGCAGCTCCCCGCCACCGCGTGGCCGGGCACGCGTCCAGCAGCCCCGCCGCCGGCTCCGCCCCTCTCTTCTCCTTGGAATAAAAGGCGCACTCCTCCCTCGGACACGCCGACGCCGCTCCTCCTCAAAAACTGCCGCCGCACCCAACTCCATCGCCGGCTCCTCCTCTGCCCCAAGCACACGCCGCTCTGCCGCTCGCTCTGCTACCGAGCCCCACGCTGTCCTGAGCTCCCCTCAGTTTCTACCCCTAGAACACCGCGCCGCCTACCAAACGCCTCACCGGCGAAGCTCCTCGCCACCCGCTGCGCTGCGCGCCTCGTCGCGTCCGTCGCTTGCGCCGCTCGCTACCGGCGTGACTCACCGCTGGCTCCGGTCCTCCCTGGCGTTAGCCCGAGCCCAGGTCGCCGCCGACTGCCCACGGGACCGAGCACCGGGGCGCTGCCCTCGCCGACCGACCGCACGCCCCGAGTGGGTCCCCACCTCTGGCGACCCAATTTTTCGTGGGCGAGCTCAGCGCCCCACCGGATCCAAGCCACGTGTGCCGCTTCAACCCGCCGCCACTGACGGTGTTGGTTGCTCCGCCACCCGAAGCGACGCCGTTGCCGCCCACGGTACGGCCTCCGAGCTCGGCATTAGCGTCCACGACTGCGGCACCTCCAACTCAACTGCCGCTGACCTCGATCTTCTCCAAGCCGCCAGCAACTCCCCTTCGCCAAGCCCGCCATCGTCCTCCTTCTCACGACCGCAAGCCGTCCTCCCCAGCGTCATGCAGGTGCTCCATCTCTTCTGAGTCCGAACATAACCAGTGCACCAGTAAATAAAATTTTAAGGTAAGGCTTGATTATGGCAGAGTAGTACTAATTAAGTTAGCGATGTGACCGTATTGGGGGATTCAGTACACATAACCTTGTTAAGGTGTCCTTAGAAAACTGGTGGCCACAACGATTAGTAGCTAATGGGCTAACAGCTAGTTAACTAATGCCAATTATCCACTGCTAGCTGAACTATCCAGTACTCTGATTATTAGCTAAATAGCATCATCCATATACTACTGGTAAGAAAGGGAATGACGGTGATTGCCATCTAAACCCGGACGAGTTCCTTAACTATAGAAATCAACTGGGTTAAGACATGATTAACAATCTACATATCCATTAATTGCCATGTCGACTCATGTGAGATTGTGTATATACGACTTAACTAATGCCTTAAATACCCCGGTATCTAGTTAGGTAAGTTGCGATGTGTTAATATACCTGCATGCATGAGAAGGCCAGTCAGTTGTAGGCGACATACTTCCTATTCATGGTAAATATTGATTAGCTACTTAGTTGTCCCTATACCAGTTAGCTGAAACTAATGTATTTAAGACTTCTGGTTAGAGGAATTATGTTGGGGTCTTGATCGGACCCTTCAGAACTCAACTGAACACTAATGTATGTTCTAGTAGTTACCCTACGTCTGTCGAGTCGACTTCAGCAACAACTAGCTGGGGTAATATCACACTAAGTGCCATGATCGATTAAAATGAAATTAATATTTGCTATTAAAATTGGTCATATGGTGTATATAGTTCACCAATACCCCTTTCTACGCATGAGCTCGATTGAGATACAAATTAACACCTTGATTCCTCAACCAACAACCTGACTAATGCTTCAGTTGCACTGATGTCGGATAGTTAGCTCTATTAGCTAAATCTGAGTAGTTCAAACTGTTCAATTAGTTACTAACCAGTGGCTATCTCAATTAATAACCCCACTGATTTAATCATGGGCTGACGCAATCCATACAATATATATTAGTGACCATTACTTGAAGCTGATGCTTAGTCATATTTATCACATAGGTTATGTCTAGAGGATGAAAATAGTAATAACGAAACAAGTGATCTATAGAGCCTTCACTAGTCATACTCTAAATCGTATAAGAACTTGGGCCATCAAAGCTTTAGCACTCCTTATAGGTCCATATTCCTCCTTGTAAGGGTTTTATGATATACCTGTTGGTCATGATTCTCGATAGTTAAAACCTTCCAACATGACTAGATTACTCTCTATTGCCCAATATTGGAATGTATGTACTTGAGAACCTAGCTTAATCGGAAGAATAAATATGTTGTATGGAATAAAGTATAATTGATTAATATGGCATCCAATCATATTAATGCCACTGCCATACAGCCATTGAGCACAAGGTTAGATTTAATAAACTCTAAAATTGTTACATCTTATACAACTTGTAAAAAATGCATATAATCTCCCAAAACGAAGTAAATCCATTTTGTAAAGTTCATCTCTTGAAATCTACGATTGAATGAGGTAGATTCCACTGATACTAAATTCTGCAATTCAAATATATCCCCTCTAAGCCACACATTCCACTATGCATGCTTACAACTTCTGATTAACTCTTTAGCTGCATTTAGAACTCCCCTTATGTCAAAATCCATAACTTCACCCTTATTTCAGCATGGCATTATTTTTTATTTTCCTTCCTGTTATACAACCTTTAATTGAAGAATAAGTTAAAAGGTCCTAATAGTAACCCATACCCTTAGAAATTCATGAGTTAAGCCCTAGTAGTTCAATTCGAATCGTTATAATTGTGTTAGCTTTATAATAGTGTCTCCTATACCTTAGGATGCATTTCATACATTCTATCGTTCCATTTCTCCCTGGTTTTCATTTATACCCTTGCTGTTTTTCCAGTCTTTTGGGTGTTATTCTGATAGAATCGGCCAACAAGGGTAATTCTGGAGTTGTTCCCCAACCAGCTTACGATCCAGAACAACCAGGCAAGCCTGCTCGCTTGTTGATAATATTTCGGTTACTCTTTTACTATGCTTGGTTGATTGAATGATGATTGTGGTGTGTGAACCACTAGCATGAGCAGGGTTTGTTGTGTTGTGGTCAATGGATGGGTCCATTAAGCCGATTGAATTAAAAACTTGAACCCTCTAATGTGAGATGTGAGAACCGGGGTACCGTTACCTACATACGGATCGGCAGGTGGATTTAACCTAGACCGATACCGATATCGTAGGGGCTGTACCTGTCACCCACGGCGATAAGTGTTAGCGAGTGGAGTTGGAGAGTCATAGTGGACCCACTATGAACCCACACTCATTAGAACACTTGTTCACGTGAGGTTAAGGTGGTCAACCCTCCCTCACTACACTTTAGTCGGATTGGGTGGTTAACTCGTCCAGATATGACGACGCCTCAAGTCCAACCCACACGCGGGCCCAGGTTCACTCACGCCTCCCGTCCCTGCCTTGTCCTGCTCGCACGAATCGCAAAACTCATTTCACGGCAGCGGGTTCGCCACGTGGCATTTCTGGCCCTATAATTACACCCTTGCTCATTCGCTCTTGCTCGCTCACACAAAACAAAGCCAACTCTTCTTCCTTCCGTCTCCGCCTCTCTGGTGAGTTGGCACTGAGCTCGGTTTTCTTCTCCGTCTCCTGCTCTCGAGTGATCTACGCGGCTTACCCGAAAGCTGCGGTTTTTGCAGGGGGGTTTGGGCGATCTGAGAGCACAAGGGGACCATGGCCGAAACGGCGGTTGACGTGGCGGCGCCGGCGCCGGCGAAGGCGAACGGCGGGGGGTGCTGCGGGGCGGCGAAGGGGCCGGGGTACGCGACGCCGCAAGAGGCCATGGAGAATGGCCAGCGCGAGGGGCTCCTCTACGTCACATGCGTCTACAATGGTACGCTCGCTAGTACATAATCCCCATCGATACGCAGGAACGAACTCACACACACACCTTCGCTACGACGAATTACGCGTAGATCTCGGACGAGTAATTTAGAAGCTTTGATAGGGTGTGTGTATTCATAGAGTAGCACGAGAAGAGCTCAGGAGTTGACCTAGATCTCGGACGAGTAATTTACAAGCTTTAATATAGGCTGTACTCATATATTAGTACAAGAAGAGCTCAGGAGTTAACCTAGACTGGATGGAGATGGGGATGGACAGAGCACTTATAATTCAATCCCGAAAGTTTCTTGAGTACGAGTGTTGGTAATGAAAGGGACCATCCATATATTAGCCTGAAATGAGGTCAGGAAGAAATAGTATTTTAGTAAAACGCTGTTTAGATCTCAATTCTTTTGGAACTTCTGTTATGTGATTTTTCCCTCGCCTCAAAACAAAAAGATTTTACCATGGTGTGTATGCAAGCTCCCTGTTTTAGTGAAGACATCGGAGTATTATTCCTTGATTTAATTAGCCTGCGAACTTAATGGGCAATTTAATCAATTGGCTTTAATTCTGATAAATGTATACGCATGTGCCCACCATGGCAGAAACGGACATTATCTGTTACACAAGAGTCCAAATTGGCTCAGTTGCTGTTTGGAACCGTCTACCCAGACTCTGTTGCTAAGGTTCACATGGTCTCTTGACAGTTTCTGAACCAGAACGAACCATGTGAAAATGAGGAGAGATGTGGGGGTGTTTTGTATTGCAGGTGGTAGGAATTGCGAGTTAATGGATCATATATGAACCTATATGCAGGCACTGGAATTGACAAGCCAGATTACCTGGCTACGGTGGACGTGGACCCCAATTCTGCTACATACTCCCAAGTGATCCACAGGCTCCCAGCCACCCACATCGGCGATGAACTGCATCACTCTGGCTGGAATGCCTGCAGCTCTTGCCATGGTGATCCGTCCACGAGCCGCCGTTTCTTGATTCTTCCTTCGTTGCTGTGAGTATGAAGTGACAATGGTCAGATGAATGGATGGTTGAATCAGTTGATGTCCAATGCAGAAGTGAGTTTGTAATGTCACTCGGATGGTTGTTCGCAGGTCAGGTCGCGTGTATGTAGTTGACACGGTGAAGGACCCGAGGGCCCCTGCCTTGCATAAGGTTGTTCAGGCTGAGGATATTGCTGAGAAGACTGGGCTTGGCTTCCCTCATACATCTCATTGCCTTGCATCTGGCGACATTATGATTTCTTGCCTGGGGGACAAAGAGGGGAATGCTGCTGGCAATGGCTTCCTCCTGTTGGATTCAGAATTTAACGTCAAAGGACGGTAAGTTTTTCTCCCACAATTTAGGCAACATTGACATGAAAACATAACATATAGCTAGGCCCAAAAATTACAGAAAGTTGTAAACCACCTCATGCTGATGCATATCAGAATCAGCAAACCACACCATGCTGTTTTATATCTTACAAGATCTGCAGTTATAGTAGAGTACAAAAATTACTTCTGATCAGTTACTATGGATGCGGCAGTTCAAGTTATGTGCTCAGAAATGACAATTCATGTATGACAAGTTGTTGCTTGACTTCTGCAAAACAGACTTTTTTTTTGCCGCTCCAAACGTATTGATTAACAATTTGCTACTTGTAGTTGGGAAAAGCCAGGTCACAGCCCCTTGTTTGGCTATGATTTCTGGTACCAGCCTCGTCACAATACTATGATTAGTTCATCATGGGGAGCCCCTGCAGCGTTCAGGACAGGTTTTGATCTTCAGCATGTCCAGGATGGTCTCTATGGAAGGCACCTCCATGTGTATGATTGGCCTGGTGGTGAGCTCAAGCAGACACTAGATTTAGGCAGCACAGGTCTTCTTCCACTGGAGGTGTGTATGAAATGCTAAAAATAGGACTATAATAAATGGACCAATATAGCATATAAACATAGTTCGCTGTTTGTCGTCCTCTCTGCAGGTGAGGTTTCTACATGACCCATCAAAGGACACTGGCTATGTTGGCTGTGCTTTAACAAGCAACATGGTGAGATTCTTCAAAACTGCGGATGGATCATGGAGCCATGAGGTTTGTTGGCAACTACATGCTAATCTTCTTACACTCTCTTTCTTATATAATGTGAAGTTTATTTTCGAGCTAACTTGCACTTCTTATTCCTGCATTTGTAGGTTGCTATATCCATAAAACCATTGAAGGTGCGCAACTGGATTCTGCCTGAAATGCCAGGATTGATAACTGATTTTGTTATCTCTCTTGATGACCGCTATCTCTACCTGGTCAATTGGCTTCATGGGGATATCAGGCAATACAACATTGAGGACCCTGCAAAGCCTGTGTTAGCTGGACAAGTATGGGTAGGTGGGCTTCTTCAAAAGGGCAGCGATGTAGTCTTTGTGTCTGATGATGATAAAGAAGAGCAGTATACTGTGCCCCAGGTCAAGGTAAATTCTACGTTGTTCCTCTCAAATCTTAATGGCTCCGTAACCCAGAACATAATTTAGAACCCTGAGAGTTTGTTGTTTATTTTTTAAAAAGGAACCGTGAGAGCTACAGTTTAGTACAGTGCTTACATGTAGTTCATCTGAGAAGTGATTTAAGTACCACACTGCAACACATCCACCTTACGATGCTGCTATACATTGTCATATTGAGTGAATTTCATCTGCATTGGAACCATGCACTCACTTGTTCCGAATTATAATTGAATTAAACTGCCATATCTGTTCAAGGAACACATTTATCTCTAGCAACTTAAACATCACTCTGCACCATGCTTCTTATAATCAGGGGCATCGACTTAGAGGTGGGCCACAGATGATTCAGCTGAGCTTGGATGGCAAGAGGGTATATGTGACCAATTCTCTCTTCAGCCGATGGGATGAGCAGTTCTATGGCCCTGATCTTCTCAAGAAGGGTTCTCACATGCTGCAGATCGATGTCGACACTGAGAAAGGAGGACTGACTATCAACCCTAACTTCTTTGTAGATTTTGGTACCGAGCCGGATGGTGCCTCCTTGGCTCATGAGATGAGATATCCTGGCGGGGACTGCACCTCTGATATATGGATCTAAGATAAAGTGTTTGCCACACTGGCAGCTGGATATCCATGGTGTTAAGTTCGCTGTAATTAAGATGATTTCCCTGCAGTGTTGTGTGTAATACCAGTAGGAATTAAGTTCCAATTAGAACCTCTAACATTAGCTCTATGAGAGCTTGAGCCTTAATAAGAGGTGTCTCCAATGTTGAAATTTCTGATACTCTGTGAGACCACAGATCTTCTGCTCGAAACTTTCTAATGTTTGCTGCTGAGATGTCTCTTTACAATAATCTGCATTGATCTACTGCACTGAAATGGACATGTGAGTTCTCAAAGCAGAAGTATAACTACAAATAACTCTGATTCTGCCGGAGTAAGACGCAACTTGTAAGTAGATGGATAGATGATGCACTGACCTCAAATCCAGCAAGTCTCTACAGGCTAAAGTCAAGAACATGAATGCAACTGGTGTGATTTTCATTCCATATTTCCATTCCATACCTCTGCATTGTATTACATAGATGACGTCATGCTCCTTTAGGCATTCGTACAGAAGTCGTGAAGGATTTGTGAAGGCTGCATTCGTTGGAGTTGACCTGAATAAACATTCAACAATGGTGCAAAACAGCTCCTAAGGAACACTAGAGCACTAAACTAATTCAGACGAGGAACATTAGCATAAACAAACGCGCAAATCTACAGGTCCAACGTGCTCTACCACTCAAAACGACAACCGAGACAACCATACGACCAAGCACATCCCCGGCTCCTCATGCATCTTCATTTATTTTCCTCTCCTATTCAATCACAAGATCGAAGTTGTTGTGACCAAACAGCACCAATTAACCGAAAGATAGAGGCAATGGCACTGACATTGGCCTTGGCGAAGCTGCTCATCGCAGGATTGGGCACACTGACCAGCTACGCATTCGCGGTGCTCTTCAAGGGCACAGCGGTGCTCGTCATGCTCGTGCTCAGGCTCGTTGCGATCCCGGGACGCCTCGTCTCGTGAGCCTCTGCCAGTGCACCGTCAAAGCATGTGTGACGACCCTACACACCACTGCATGGTGTAATGTGCCAGTTTTTGATTTATTGCCAGTGAAACTTTGTTTCACCTACAATATATCCATCAGAGTAGTACAACAGAAACATTATAGAGACTCATTGATACAATATATATTTATATTACATCTCAACAGAAGTACAAGAGTTTTAACTTGCATAAGATAAAACTACATATAAGACATAAGTGTCAAACCGGTGAAAAAGTAAAAGACTGAAATAACAGCAAAATAGAGATTTCTACACCTACGACCAACGTTCCTATACTACAACTTGCTTCAATCCCGCTCGGTATTGTATGCCTTGCCGAAGTCAAAGTAGTAATTGACTCCCGCCTCTCCTTCGCCCAGTGTCTGCTCCTCCATCTCTTCCTCTGACTTCTCTGGATACTCGACCACCTGTTCTACCGACTCGTAGCATAACAAAGGAGGTTTTATGTAGGGGATGATTACAGAAAGTACTCAACAAGTTCATGAATAGTAAAAGATGTTTGAATGATTATTTCTACTAGGACAACAGTCCTCAAAGAATATGCATTTTTTCAATAACATTTTTGGACAAAAATCAAGTTTTAATTTTTATATGTTCAGAAGGCTTCACGGGTTGTTAGAACCTCTGATGGTTTCTTTTCTGTCACGATCGCAGTCCATACCCAAAACAGGGAGTGACAATGCAACACTTCAATACACTCTGCAGAGGTGCGCTACTTTACCCACAAGTGGTACTTAGCCTTCACGCTGGGTACAAGACCCATCACACTCCCATTGGTGTGTGGCCAGGTCTAAGATTTTGAGTCTTTTCACCCTTCCCCTGGGCAATATCTCCCCTTGCGTAGTCAATCCATTACCGACTACCCACCTCTTCATTATAACGTACTTTTCTGAAGATTTCCGGGGACATAACGCCTCCCCAAGCATAAATTCAGGGTTTATCGCTCCCCTGGGCGAGAGACATAACGCTTCTCCAGGCGTTACGATACATACGTTCCTAGGAGATATGCAACAAGAAGATGTTACTTGACTTGCCTGTCCCATAACAGGTCTTGCGATTAACGCTATCTATACAGCGTGAGAATGCTAACTGATAATTTTTATTAATCTTATTGTGATACCATATACAATGGAACCCTGACCACCCCAACAAGTTCCATACCGGGGTTCCACTGCCCACCAATAAATGATTCAATGAATCATAATGCAATCTATTTATTTATTATCACAAGCCAGGTGATAAGAAGAAGGAAATTTGCATATATGTTGAAAGAAATAATTCACAAACATGGACAAGAAATGAACTTGCCTTGAGATGGATAAGAAGTGTAGTGAGAGGTCTCTTCGGACGAAATCGGCAGAATTTCGGGATCTGAATTGGAATAATGATCTGATAAGGACAGATTCCAAAAATGGCAACCGTATATGTATATATGCATACTTGTGCTAATGAAAGTTGATAATATTTTATGAGACAATGTCGACTACCTTGTCAAGACAATGCAATAGATGATTTATTTATTTATTATAATATTCTTAAAATTTCTATCTACTCTATCTTTTGAGTTAATAATAAATTATTATTAAAAACATTTATTACTAAAGATTATCATGGTTTCAAAAGTAATAAAGAAATTTCTTATAAAATTACTTAAGTTGTATTAGAATTTTAGTTTTAAATTTTGAATTTATAGGAATTTAATCTATTAGAAATTTTAATCTAATTTTGTATGTAAAGATTGATAAGATTTTTAGGTTATTATATTTGAATTCAAAAGATATTGTAGTATTCAAAATAGAAGAATTACCTAAAACAATTTTTAGAGCAAAATAATTATTTCCAGGATTACCAGCCTATTTCTTGTCTTGATCTAAAGGCCTAGCTGGTCATTTGGCCTGATCCGACACCTAGCCTGCTCAGCTCACCTTGTTAGGATAACCCTAACCGGTGGCCTTTCTCTCTCTCTCTTTCTCATTCCCTGTTCACGCCGCCACCTGAACTCGATCTCCCTCTCCTCTGTTTCTTCCACTCGGTCTCTCCTAAGGACATTGCCACCGCCCCTCTTCTACTCCGACGCCTCAAACACCGCCTCGGGTTTCTTCTCCTCTTCTATCTAGTCCATCCAGTTTATGATGCTGATATGAATTTGTGACTTATATTTGATCTTAGGGATTTTGATTTAACTAAACGCAAAATATTTCTGCAAAGGATTGGACATTACTTTTCTTCTTTTAAACTTTTAACTCCTTCTCTCCTCTACCTTAAGTAAGAATCCTGAAGCTTGTTCTTCTGGTTTTCTGGATTCCTGCTTCTTGGAAGTCGCCTTCTCCTCCTCGCTGTCCTGGCCTTCTTATTCCTGGTTCTAAGCCTTCCTTTAGCTTGTTTGCTATTTCTACCTTGGTTGTATGAGATTTGGTTGGTGATTGTGTGAAGAATAGAGCTCTTGTGAGGCTCTATTTATAGAATTGGGGATGAATCAATACGTTGACACCTAGCATGCTGACTCTTGGCTTAAGTTGATGAATAAGGTGGTTAGGTGGCAGCTTGTGGTTGATCCTAATCCTCTTTCAAGCTTGAGGTGGCAGTGAAGCTGCTGCGCAGCTGCTTGGCTTGGATTACTATCAGTGTGGCTTCGACACCAATTGATGACTATTACTTTATTTTGATGACTAAGGTGGTCACGTGGCATTCTAAGGTTAATCCTTATCTAGTTGAACCATGACGTGGCAACTTAGCTATTGTGCAGCTGCTTGGTTTCGATTACTATCAGCGTGGTCTTGACACACCATATGCTGACTATTGATTCACTTCGGTGAATAAGGTGCTTGTGTGGCAGACTAAGAACTATCCCTATCTACCTAAGCTTGAGATGTCAATGAAGTTGCCACGCAGCTGCTTGCTATGTTGGTTTGATGTTTATCTAGTCAGCTCATTTATCTTGATGCCTAAAACTTTACCTTTTGACAAGAATTGGCTAGATGTCCAAACTTTAATTTACTTAGCCATTTGACATCTAGATTAGTTGGATTAATCAGTTCATGGTTGTCAAATTAGAAACTAGGCTAATTAAGTTAACATTATGGAAGTAAGCATGTTTCCAAAATTGCCTTTAAAAGAAGCTTGATTCTATAAGTTAATTTAAATATTTATCAGGGTTAAAACTAGTTCTTTAGCCTCATAAATCTAATCTCCCAAACAATTACTGGACTCAAGAGGTACAAACATTTTAACCTTAATCAAAATTTTCTTTGTGTGCAGGTTTAAAAGAAAACAGGATGAGAAGATGAATAAGAGAAGAAAACAGAAATGAGATAGCTATGATTTTTTGTACTTTACATCACTGTAAATTCTACCGGTAAATTCTACCGTGTAATTCTTTTTGTATTCTATTATTAAAGTCTCTTTGAATTTTCAGAAATCTCTGTAATCATTTTGTAATTGTGGTTTATCACGTTGTCATATTTGAATTGTAATATTATTTTCGATATACTTTACTTTAATCATTTGAAATGAAAATTTTGAATTTGAATTTTATGTTGTAATAAATATGTCTGTAATTATATATTAAAACAATTTTACTGTTGTAATATTACATTTGCATATCCAAATTAAGAAATTAAATAAAATCATGTCAAAAATTTAACAACAATAGGTAGTTTATTTGTTGAATAAAATTTTTTAAATTTCTCTTATTTTTAGCATGCATGATATGAAATGATGCGAAATCAACTTCTCCTAAACCCTTTTTTGTCGTTTAACAAAAATTAGGATTCTCACAGCATACGCCTCGTTTTGACCGCCTGTGCCGCCGTCGTGGGAGCACTAGCGCTGGCGATAGAGGGCGCGGCGAGCGCGTGCAAGGCTACCGTGCGTTGAAGAGCGCCGCCAAAGAAGCCATGGTGGAGGTGGTCAAGGGGAGGCTGGAGGCCCTGCTCAACGCCACTGTGGAGCTATCGGGGTACGCGAGGGAGGTGGCTAAGCACACGGCGTGGAGTTCGGCCGAGACCTTCGATGCGGCTCAACATGTCATCGAGCACGCCAGAACGTGATACGAGTCACAAAACACCTTGTCACGTATGTTGTACGTTCGATGTAACTATACGTGTGAATAAAGGGGAGATCAAGAAACGATGGCGCAACGGGCACGTGAAGTTCACGTACCGTGCCATGTTACCATTGTGTCGTGGAATATGCGTGCGCCGCCGTTTGCAGGGACAATGAGAGGCTCGAGGCGCGGCAAAAATTTTGGCAGGCGGCTCGCACGGGCATCACCTGACCCACCCTGGTTGGCGGGTTGCGGTTGCCCTCGCATCGTCGGCTCGTGATAACGGTGCTAGTGACCGTGGCGGACTGGCCCAGCGTAGTGGACCGGGCCTGGCGACTTCCGTTGGGCATGAGTACGGCAGAGGGATTAATTAGCGGCCCATGCAGACAGAGATGCGCCGTTTTCTATAAGACGGTTTGCTTTTTCTTCCGGCTTTACCTCCAAAGCTCTGTGGGCCCAGTGCAATGCCTCGGCCGTGCTGCTCGAATGAAGTGCTATGCAAACACGAGCTACCAACCAGAGAACAATACTCTGTGTGCGAGAGAGAGATTTTTGTTTTTAAAGATGAGCACAGAGGTCATGTTCGGAACAATTACAAACACACTAGATTCATGTAGGGGTAAGGGCATAGTATTAGATTCGTTGCCAATCTATAGCACACTTTTCTTCTGCGAGTCTAAAAATATGTTACGCTGAAGTTAAAAATCAAACTTTAACTAAACATGTCCTAAATATGTAAGATGAAGCGTAACTTAAGTGATGAAGCGTAACTTAAGTGAGAACATCTTGTGCCAACTTTACCTTTATAAGGAACCAAACTCTGAATTTTTATGTCGAAGTCTACTATCAAACATGTGCTCCCTCCGTATTGAGATCATATGTCTTAGATTTTATTCTCTTTCACTTAACCAAAATACTCTTATACAATGTTCAGTAGCAAAGTCTCTCATGTCTATATAAAATTTAGTGTGCATAGTAAACACGCATGCGTGTGTCCACGGTTACGCTTGTACACCAGTGTAATGTATATTTACTTAAATGTGATCCTTTTAATATATGATAAAGCTTATATATTTGAAGTTTCAAATTTTTAAGTTTACTGTTTAATAAGCTAGCAACACATCTGTATGGTTGTAATTGTTGCAAACAAGGTTCTTACTTAGAACATTGTGAGAACCCTAGTTTTTAGGGTTAGTCTAAGAGGCGTAAGGTGAGAGTTCGTTCAACTCGCGCTGCTGAGTTGGCCTAACTCTACCGAGGATCGTCGTGAGCTACGTCGTGAGCTAGGTCGAGAGGGAGAGGAATTTTTGTGCATTCATGGCATATATGAGATTCATGGCATTCATTATTCATACATGTTCAGATTCAAATAAAATCTAAACTTTATTAATTATTGAATATTACAATGTCATGATACAATGTTGTTACAAAAGAATAAGAAGAAGAAAATAAAAACTACATAATCAAGATTCTACCTATACAACATCTAAACCCGATCTTGGGCTGAAGTAGTACACCGAGAGTCGGAGGGGGGAACTCTTCGGGAATATTGGCGGTCATCCGAGGTCACCGAGTATGGGAACTCGAGACCGAGTGAATTCTGCCATTGCTGTAGGAGGCAAAGAGTTTTCGAAAATGGTATTTTGAAATATGTGTGGTCTTATCGGCACAGTTCCGCCGACATCCGCAGGGTTAGCTGCGGGGGCAAAATTGTGCCAATGACCTAAATAATTTTTAGTTTTCGAAAATAGTTTGTAAAACATTTTTGTTTCCAAAATTGTCCAAGGGCCACTTTGGCTAAGGCCCGTATCGGACAAACATATTATACTTATATATATGGAAAGAGGGGGAGAGGATAAAAAATATATATATTTTATTTTTCCTAAATCTGAAATTGCCTCCATGAATTTTTGTTTTGAAAAGAAATTAATTTGCAAAGCAAAAGATTGGACAAGGCAACTTGGTTATAAGGCAGTAGTCCATCGAGTGAGCTATCCAGCAGCCAACCAAAAAGTATCCCAAGTTGAATAGCTTAGCAAGTAAGGCAGCCCAAGTGAAATATCAGCCAATCCTTATCCCACAGCTTGTAAACCAAGCAAGGGAGTGTAGCACCGTAGCAAAGGCAAGCTCCAGCAAACAAAGCCATCGGAACATCAAGAGGAGCTGTAGAGGAGGAGAAGGAGCATAGGAAGAGGAGAGACCACCATTTTTAGGAGCCAATAAAGAGCTAGAGTATAGCAGCCACCACATACGAGCTCAAGAGAAAAGTTAAACAAGGAGTGGAGGAGCAGAGAAGAGAAGGGCAGGCCATCAAGCAGAACCACAAGACCATCAGGAGCAACAGAGGAGGCCAGGAAGAGGAGTAGGGAGGAAGGAAGCCAAACCTGTCCTTGCCAGCTTAGAAACAAGGTAAGAATCATCAAAGGCATCTTAAACCCTTATACATGCATCTTAAACATGTTAATAGGGACCCTCAGAATCCATTTCGCATCACAGGAATTGTAGGAGACCTTGGTAGTATCTGTTCTTAGTATTTTGGTACCATAAATGTCTCAAACAAAAGTCCTCAGCTAAGGATCATCATAGGGTTTTGGTTAGGCAGCGTGTGTAGTAGATCTGTTCTTACCATTATGATTTTTCTCAGATTTCTCTTAGATAAATCAGCATCTCATAAATTAAGGCAACTGAATAGGCAACATATGTAGCATCTGTCCTTCAGCTTAACTAAACTGATATAGGCATACACATGTATGAGAGAGGCAGGAAGCAATCAGCTAAATCCAAGCTAGCATCTGTTCTTCACCACTAATATCTGATAGAGATATACACCTACATGTAAACAACAATAAATATTGCAAGTAAAGTCAAGTACAGCATCAGGTCCTTATCAGCATATGGTAATAACCTCATGCAAATAAGAGCAAAGCATCATCCAAAGGCAAAGCAGCCAAGCCCCAGAATAAACAATTATCCTTTAGATCGATAACCAGCACACACACACACACACACACACACACACACACACACACATATATATATCCATATGTTCTGGAGGTAAAGCTAACTAAGAATCAAGTAGTAGAAAGTATATACCAATAACGATATCTAATAAGAATTCATCTCAGAAAAAATAGCAAAGTTAACCAATTGATTTTAGAAATATGCAAAAAATAGAGAAGGCAGGGGGTAATTCACCAAGATTAAGTATAGGAATCTGTTCTTTCAGTTGAATAAATTGAGATGCATAGTCAAGTATTGCTATAGGTCCAGTCCACTGGAACCAAGGTATCATCCAGGAAAATGTAAATACTAAATTTTAGGAAAAAGATTAGGTAGTAATAGATTCATGTCCTTGGAAAAACAAGTGGACCAGATTAAGCATCACAGCCACACTTAAAACATGAACTAGCACATATGAGAGTCAGTATTGGTATCATCTAGAATCTGGACCACCAGGAGGAACAATGAGGTAAAGGTTAAACACATACCAGAAGCATATATATTAGTTTAAATTAATGCTAGGACTAAAGAGCACATATACAAGTCCAAATATGGCCTTATTGGGAGTAGACACTACTAGCATCTGTTTTTCAATTTGAAGAACTAATGTAGGCATAACCATATATGGGAAACAAAAATAACTGAGATTAAGTATGGTATCTGTTCTATCAGAATTTCTGCCAAATCTCTAAATGTTCTCAAATTCAGTCATCATAGAAATAAACTAAGTGTATACCTGTTCTTTCAGTAAAACAAATTGTATACATATACACTTACATATACATCTAGACCACAGGAAAAGCTAAGGTTCAAGGCACCCATTGTCTTGCTACAATTGAGCATTCCAATATTAAATCACAAAGGCATCAACACCATGGAAATGTGTATATATAGGCCAAAGCATCACTCTTCAGAATCTTTCAAGAAATCTTAAATGGAATCAAGAGAGACTCGAACATATATATTATAAGTTGAATGCACAGTTCAACAACAGAATTATGAGTGAGCCTAACACCAAATTAACCGGTATAGCATTAGTCCAGGACAACTCAATCAAGCAACCAAAAGCCAATACGGGTTCCAGCAAATGCCTTAACCGAATCAATTGAGAAGTAAAAAAGGGGGGAGGCAGCAAGCCGTGAGGCTTAAGATGAGCATATACACATAATTAAACAAATCCTCATTCCAGGAATCAATTGATTTTACCATTTTAATAAACCCTAGAACTGGGGAATTGGGGGAAATAGAATCAGAAAGGAAGAAGAAGGAGGAGACTTACCTGGAGTCGGCATGCCACCACGGTTGCGGTGCGGTGAACCCACCGCCGTCTAGCGGCGACGGCCGTGAGCGAAGGTGAGGCGGACGGGCCGAGGCGGCGGCGGTGCCCAAGGCCATGGGAGGCGGCGGCGAGGCACCAAGCAGGCGGCGGCTGATGAGAGAAGGGGAGGCCGCGGAAGGGGAAGGCGCAGCAGAGGAGACCGGAGGCCGGTCCCTGCCGAGACCAAGGCGCAGACGGCCGGGAGGTGACGGAGCGATGGGAGGCGCAGGTAGCCGAGGCGGCGGCGCGCATCAGGAGGTGGAGGAGCATGACGGCGCCAGTTATGGTGCCGGACCAAGGCCAAGGGCGGCGGCGCATGGGGCAACCGAGAGAGCCATAGGGCAGGGAGAAAGGGGATTAGCCACTGTACATGTGCAGGTGAGACCAGGGGATTGCTTTAAAAAAAAGAGGAGAAAAAAAGAAGAAGAAGGAAAGAAGAGAGAAAGAAATTAGTAAAAACCCAAATTAATTAAGAGACTTCCACCCTTTCCTGAAAACAGAAAATGAAAAGGGGGTAAATGAAAATGGAGATAACTCCACAAAGAGGAGGTTAAAAGTTTAAAGAAATTGCTTAAGCTAATATAACCTTTGGGAAAGAAATTAATCTTATCTAAAGATTTAATAAAACATATTAACTTTCCATGAAAGAAGGTGAAAATAAATTCTTAAGAGTTTTAGTTTCTTAAGGCAATAGAAATGGACCTATCAAGAATATTAAAGTTTAAGTGAAGTAAAACCAAGATGAAACTGATTAATATCGAAAGATTAATATAAAAGTAAAAACATCTGAAGAGTAAATTAATTCCTTAAAATGTTTGAGTCTTTAAAAAAAATGCCCAAAAGATTTAAGTTAGAATTCATTAATATATGCATCATCTCATACATAATACCATATCATCTACATTCATATTTGGAATTCTTCTGAATTAGTCCTTATCGGACTATATTGCTTTTTCTTCAGAAGCCGGAGTTCAACCAGTCAACCCGTCGGACTCCATTTCAAATCCGCTACTAGGTAAGTCCAGTTTCTTGTTCATATCCGTTGAGAACATTTTTCAAAACTTCCCTCTTGTCTACAACATGCATAAAACCTATTTTCTAAAGATGAATCAACTGTTGTTTTAGTTTGGATCGTCGGTTCTTGGGCGATAGCATGGTGGGTGATGAAATCCTGGAAAGGGTGCGGGTAGCACATTGGAAGGTGGATTTCATCACACGGAAATATTTCATATAAGGTTAATGCAACCAATGATCGATTGTGCTTAAGGGCCGTAGCGACCGCGCATACCACATACCCTGTATGGGCGGGGCTGAGCTAAAGTACCCTTTACCCTAGGTCATACTGCCCCCGGGAAAGGAAGCCCTCAAAGTTGAATATATAAGATCAACTGTTGGGAAGGTGGCGTTAGCCGTTGGCTACCCACAAAGCGTTGCATCTATAAGATCAATGGCATGGCTGGTAGTCCTTGGCCCGATTGTGCGGGACTACGACGTGGAGTATGACTAAGCGGACGGTGAAACGGTTCTGTGATCATGGGTACGTGATATGAGATTAGCTACCTCGGGTACATATTTATGATCGTTTGTGGGTACAGTTGTGCACCTCTGCAGAGTGTATAGAATTGTGGCATTGTCACTCCATGTTCCTGGTTGGAACTGCAAACCCAGTAAGAAATGGATTCATCGGGAATCCTAGCAGCTTGTGAGACAGGAGATCATTAGTCTCTTTAATTAAAACTTGACTCTCTTACCTTACGAAACTGCATTGCTTTTGGAGAACATTACTGTTCTCAGTAGATAGTGCATCAAACACTTGTTGTTATTCCTGGACTTGTTGAGTACCTTCTGTACTCATCCCTCTATTCTAATTCCTTTGATTAGGAGGTGAGCCGACAATAAATCCAAATGTAGTCAACATCGGGGTTGAAGAGGAAGTCTTCAAGGGGCCGACAGCGATGAAGGAGGACGAAAACGACGACCACTACATCGACCATCGTGGTGAAGATCCCGAAGCGTAGAGTACAAGTCTAGTATATGGAAGATGAGAGTGTAGTTATGTCTTTTGCTGTAACCAACTGACACGGTTTTAAATTCCCCGTACTTTTGGGAATATATTTGTATCTTGTTCTCTGAGTTTATAAATTAAGTTTGTAATAAATGGACCACTGCAATGCTTCTGTCGTGCTACTCTGTGAGATATGTACAGTCGAGAAGTCACTTCGTCTGTGCGTATCGCCGCAAACATCTATACTACTAATAAAAATATAAGTTAGGGTTTGACCCAAACAATCTCAGCCATCCAAAAATATCAGGTCTAGTGGTTAAGAAATAAAGTTGGAACCTTACCGGTAATCACTCTCCTACTAGTTACCCTCTACCTCTCTGATTTCAAATTGTCTTCCATACCTAATTAAGTTAGGCTCAATCAGTACAACAACAATGGTTTGAAGAAGAAGGTATGGAGATAGTTGAGGTTGTGATTACTCTACAGCACAACTCTAGACTAAAACAATATTAAGTTGAAATGTAAACCGTTAAGGTTTTTGCAGCAATGTTTTTATTTGTGCGAAAGCTTTGGCACCCAATTATATGCTGAAGGGTAATTCATATATTTGGGTGGTATTTTTTTAAAGTACGGTTTCATGATTATATTTTTTATGAAGCAAATTGTTGGGATATAATTATTCTTACATGGATTGGCTCATTAAAGTCCTACGTGATGGTTATGTGGCATAAAGCAAGGTTAACATGTCAACAAGACAGTTCACAAGGCAAAGAAATGCACTAAGAAGTGCATGTGAGGGCTAGTTTATCATGGACTATACATCACCCCTTCGTCCCTAATTACCATTGACTCATGGACCATTTAACCTAAATTATCGCTCTCTTACTCCCCCCTCAAGGATACCCATGGTCATCTGTCATTAGCCTCTTGTCTATGTAAATCCCCATGTGTGGGTGTAAAATTCATCCCATAATAAGAACATCTAATGAGAAGGCCTAGAATTCTAAGTCACTGACGGGGAGCTCTAGAAGCTGTCTTGGGAAGTCACAAATTGTCAGCCAAGTTGTACACGGGGCTACTCTCTCGACATATGACTAGGTTGTGCTCTATGAAGCGTCCAAATCTATTCAAAAAACATCGAAGTATCTTATTTTATCGAGTGTATGGTGACCTTCTCGTAAGAGATAGTACACGGCTCAATACTACTGTAATTTAGCTATCGAGCTATCTACACTTCTTCTTTAGTGTTCTTTCTACAATGACAACATATATGCTAAAAAAATGTGCATTATACATGTGAGATTGTTAATACTTCTAGGTATCATGATTATAAGTGGTCGCGACGAAAACAATTAGATATAAACAACTATGAGAAATGGTGATTTCTTCTAGAGAGAATTTTAATCATGCTTGAGCAAGGATCCACATGCCAGTGAGGTATCCAATAATACTGCAGGTTTTTAGGGGCTTCTTTCCACCGCTGTTTCTGTGGGTAGAGAAGTTTTAAGCCGTTTCTGAAGAAACTTAAACCGAAAAGAACTGGCCAATACCTTTTGGAACTATGCAAACACTGCAGCGGCATGGTTCTGAACTTTTGTTTCTCTTACAAACTGGGGTACCCGTAGCACATGTACCAGCTTATTGCTATCCAGCCCATGACGAGCCCACGAGATATTTTCATTCATGTGTTCAACCGACGAGATATTTCGTAACTGGCCTGGGTGCGTGCGCAGCACAGTACATAGCGGGGCAGAGCGGCAAGGCAGGCACCACAACAAAACCCTAGCCGCCTCCGCCTCTCTTCTTAAACCCCAAACCCTGCTCCTTCCATCCCCCCCTCTCCACTCCCCTCCCCGCCGTCTAACGTCTCTTCTCGTCCCCCGTCAGGTACGGCTCCCCTTGCTCCTCTCTACCTGATCTATAATCTATTGTTTGGTCACCGTGGCGCGACGGATCTGGTGATCTGTTGTTCGTGTCTGCTAGATTTGATCGTTAGTTGTTGTAAGTCTCAAAAGAGAGGGGGAAAAAATGGACGCTTTGGTCGAGGAAACAGGGGAGGGTTTCAGATGCGTCTTGTTCATATCTGATTTGGTTCGTGCGTTTAACTAGTAGAGATGGGAAAGGGGATTTGATGTTTGTTTTGTTGATTTTTATTCGGCTGTTATCATGGTGGTACGACTTGCAACTAGAAGTCTGTGTATTTAATGTTGGTAATCTGAGATCTCTGGCTGAAATAGGTCAGGTGCTCTGATTTGTTGTATCTAGTCTGCTTTGTTTAGGTTAAGCCCGTGCGTGAGCAAGCGTTTATGTCTTCTATGCCATGGAAGACCATACAGGCACACTGTGGAATGATCCGTAAGAGATTGGGCATCATGTTTCTTGGAAAGTTTGCATCAGTAACTCTTGAAAAGTTGCAAATTCGTGTTGCGCTGTGTTACGGTGTCTTGACTTGCAACTCGTGTGGAAGATTTCTAGTGTTTACCCCTGTTTGTGCTTAGGTTTCGTTCTCTCACGGATGGTTGAAGATGTGTGGTTACATATCTGTGCAGGTTTAGTCTTACCTCCATGGCGGCCTTCAACAAGCTTGGCAGCCTTATTAGGCAAAGTGCTTTGACGAGTAGTGCCTCAACTGGCTCAGCTCCTGCCATGTTCAATGCTGCTCGGTTCATGTCATCCAAGCTTTTCGTGGGCGGTGAGTTTTCTTGCTTTGCTTCGCTTCTGATGTGTTCGTAGACGAGCATTTCTAGACCACCACGCTTTAATGTGAGTTCTTTTATCAGGTCTTTCCTGGGGTACTGATGACGCATCGCTGAGAGATGCATTTACCAGCTTTGGGGAGGTTGTTGAAGGTCAGCGTATATCCTGAAGCCTTGTCCTGTTTTGCCATGAAGAATTTGTTGAAGTCATCTTGTCTGTTTTTCATGTTGCAGCACGAGTTATCACTGACAGAGACACTGGAAAGTCTAGAGGGTTTGGTTTTGTGAACTTTGCCAATGATGAGGATGCAAAGAATGCCGCGACTAACATGGACGGTCAGGTGAGCCAAAAATAGACATGTGTTGTTTGATTTTAGGGTAGAGTTACTGAACTGCAGCGTTTGTCGAGAATCTGAATGAAACAAGTGCAGGGTCTATTACAACTGATAAATATGTTATGCTGAAGAATTCAATTCAGTTCAATTCAATTTCTATAGCATATCAATGATCCTAAGCTGCAGATTAATGTGTCATGGCGCCCATTTATGTTTGTAGGATTTTTATTTTTCTATCCTTTTCTTTTACCTTCCTGATGGATGTTCGAGAGATCTATGTGTTAATGTATTGCGTCTGACTTCAGCCAAATGCTTATGTTTGATATATATGTCCTTGCTTACCACTACTTATAGGAACTTCAAGGGCGGAACGTCCGTGTGAACTTTGCCAATGAGAGACCTTCAGGTGGGAGCCGAGGCTACGGTGGTGGAGGTGGTGGTGGTGGATATGGCTATGGCGGTGGCAACCAAGGCTATGGTGGAGGGCAGGATGCCTTCTAAGAAGAGCACTGACTATCAAAAATTAAAATAATGAGCTTTAGGACCCTATTTTATTTATGAGAAACCTTTATGTTTTACTATTTGTGTTCTCTTGTCGTTTGTTATCTGCGATCGTCTGCACTCCTAGGTGCAGATCTGGTGCTATCGCATTTTGATTTGGTTTGTCTTCGGTGCAAGAGTAAGGTCGTGTATGCTTCTAGACTCTGGAGGAAGCACATGAAGTTCAAGCTTTGTCACAATGCCTGTCTGTTGCAATGTGTAGAGAATGATTGCATATGTTAGAGTGATCATAAATTCTCCCGTATTATGTCTTAGAATCAGATATTGAGATTTCTGTTACAAGATTACAGATCGCTTAGCAGAGATGGAAAAGGGTTATTTTGCGGTGATTTTTCTGGCTCTGCATGGTTTTTTTTTAAATATGCAAAGCTGATTTTCTCTGTTACATGGTTAAACCTCACTTCTGCAACAGGCTTTGCATGTGGTGAACTGGTAATGACACTGGTCCAAGAGGCACGTTTCTACTCTTAAGCTAAAAGCCTTGCATTGCATCGAAACTAAAATTTACCTGCGTTGCTGAAATTGTGACCGGTCTACGATACTACGCAACGATATGTTCGATGGCCAACCCATATCGTCTGTATCCATTCATGGGGAAGCGGATCCCCAGGGGGCGTCCAACCATGGCATAATCTAAATTGAGTCATCTCTAGTGTTTAATTGGTCTTAGTGGGTCCTACTTTGCTTGTGGCAATTGCTCCAATGCTTAAGATAAGAGAGGCCTTAAGGGGGTTCCAGGACACAATAAAAAACAAAAAGCCCTCTGCCTCTTCCCAACAAAAACAACAGCTCTGTTGCGAGTAGAAATTGATTACAGAGAATGATCAAAAGCAACTAATCTTTATTGATGATGATTAGAGGTTTATATACTGTCACAAGAGACGCTACAAGAGACGCCCGTTCGGAACGATGCGTCGGTTTACAGAGGCAACTGCCAAGCGGTTCCAAAAGCATGGATTACACATGTTTAATACAACTCTAACACCCCCTAATCAATGCTTATCCTTGCGAGTTGACATCATCTTTGATAAAGATTCCTCCAAAAACCCTGTGGGAAAAATATGAGTAATGTTTGATATGTTGTGAAAAACTTCTTTAAACCCAGTGGGAAAATAAGGAGAAAGTAATACAACATATAATGGTTATTGTCTCTTTGTTGACTCACATGAGAAAACCTGTTAAGGAAAAAACCCATAAGTGAGTTAGAGGACAATAGGCATGTCTTGTATATCTCTTTTAAAAACCCCGATAGGAAAAATAGAAGATACGACATATAACCTTGTGTTGATATCGCCTCATTAAAAACCTTTCATGAGAAAGCTTAAGAGAAAACTCATAAAGGGAAAAGAGTGCAATATGATGTATGAACAGGTTGATGATCAGAGAGTAACTCCCCCTGATTCTTGCAAATCTTGAGGTCGTCGCATACCAATTTCATGAACGAATTTCTGGAACGTTGAATTTGGTAAAGACTTAGTGAACAAATCCGCGAGATTGTCACATGATTTGGTTTGCAAGATGTTTATCTCCCCACTTTGTTGTAACTCATGAGGATAAAACAATTTAGGGACAATATGTTTGGTAATATTGCTCTTTATGTAACCTGTTTGTATCTGCGCAACACAAGCAGTATTATCTTCGTAGATAATTGTCGGTGATTCAATAGAACCAAGACCACATGATTGTTGGATGTGGTTTATCATTCTGCGAAGCCACACGCATTCACGTGATGCTTCATATAGGGCAATAATTTCAGAATGATTTGTGGACGTAGCCACTAAAGTCTGCTTGGAAGACTTCCATGAAATGGCCGTTCCACCATGTAGGAACACAAAGCCTGTCTGAGATCTAGCATTGTGGGGATCAGACAAGTATCCAGCATCGGTATATCCGATTAGATTTGAATCTTTGCAAGATTGATAATATAGACCCAAATTTTTAGTACCTTGGAGGTAGCGTAAGACTTGCTTGACTCCCGTCCAATGACGTTTAGTTGGAGCAGCGCTGTGTCTTGCTAATAAGTTTACTGCAAATGCGATATCAGGCCTGGTGCAATTTGCAAGATACATTAGGGCTCCAATAGCACTAAGATACGGGAATTCGGATCCCAATATATCTTCTCCATCTTCCCTTGGTCTAAAAGGATCTTTCTCTATGTCTAGAGATCGAACAACCATGGGAGTCTTTGATGGATAAGATTTGTCCATATTAAATTTCTCCAAGATCTTTGGATATAAGCAGCTTGGTGTACCAGAATTTCTGAGTGAAGGTGCTCAATTTGAAGCCCTAAGCAAAATTTAGTTTTGCCTAAATCCTTCATCTCAAATTCCGTCTTTAGATGATCACGTGCTTCATCAATATCTTGTGCATTGCCAATGATGTTTAGATCATCAACATACACGGATATGATGCAAAATCCATTTAAAGATTTCTTTATGAACACGCATGGGCAATCATCGTTATTCGTGTATCCCTTTTGAATAAGGAATTCGCTAAGTCGATTGTACCATATTCGACCTGATTGTTTCAAGCCGTATAATGACTTGTTAAGTTTTACACAATACATGTTGCGTTTAGCGCTTGGATTCGGAAGTGGAATTCCATCGGGAACCTTCATGTATATGTCCGAATCAAGTGACCCATAAAGATATGCAGTCACTACATTCATCAACTGCATAGATAGATGATTTTGCATTGCCAGCGATATTAGGTATCGGAATGTTATTCCACTCATTACTGGAGAGTTGTTTCGTTGAAATCAACGCCGGGTCTCTGCGTGAACCCTTGTGCTACGAGCCTCGCTTTGTATCTCACCACTTCATTATTTTCGTTCCGTTTTCGGACGAATACCCATTTGAATACCACCGGGAAAACATTGTGAGGAGTAGGTATTGCTTTTGTAAATACCTCTCTTTTATTGAGCGAAGCTATCTCTGCTTGGATTGCTTCCTTCCACTGATTCCAGTCCGAGCGTTTTTGACACTCTGCCATGGTCTTGGGATCTGGATCAGATTGGAGGTTGTTTGCAATCTTTGTGGAGAAGTAAATGTCGACAATCATAGTCTTACGGTTATATGATTCTCCAGAATCAATATAATTGGTGGAAATTTCATTATCCCTTGGTGACTGATCTTGATTTCCCAATATGATCATGTCAGGATTTTCCGATGTCCCAGCTTCTAGATTTGAGTGCACTCCTAAGCTGGGTTGTGGAGTTTGGATTTCATTTACAATTTCAGAAGGTTTCTTCTTCTGTTTCCTTTGTTGCTTGCGTGAAGCTGAATCCTGTTTTGCGGCCGTACTTCTCCCCCTCTTATTGTTGATGGGGAGTTGGGTGGTTTCTTTTGGAATTTCCACTCTTTCGGGCGCATTTGTAGCAGGATTGTAGGATTTTGTAACTCCTTTGTGATTTGTAAATGAATCTGGCAAGTTATTTGCAAGATGTTGCAAATTTATGATTTTCTGAACTTGGAGTTCAGTCTCTTGAGTACGTGGATCAGAATAGGAAATACCCTGGGCATTCCAATTAATTTCCTGGCATTCTTTTGGTACTTGATATCTCCCCCTAATGCCGGGAAATGATCCTCATTGAAGATGCAATCAGCGTAACGGGCAGTGAATAGATCCCCGGTGAGAGGTTCTAGGTACTTGATTATCGACGGTGATTTGTACCCCACATAGATCCCCAATTTTCTATGTGGTCCCATGGATGTATGCTGCGGTGGTGAGATGGGCACATATGTGGCGCATCCGAATTTTCGCAGATGGGAAATGTTTGGAGGATTTCCACGTACTAGTTGCAGCGGGGAAGTACTGTGATAAGCAGTTGGGCGCAATTGTATTAAGTCAGCAGCGTGTAAGACTGCATGACCCCAACAAGAAGTTGGTAAATTGCAATTGTGTAGTAATGGTCTTGCAATAAGCTTAATCCTCTTGATAAGTGCTTTGGCTAAACCATTTTGTGTATGGACGTATGGTACCGAATGTTGGACTTCTATCCCTAAAGCCATACAATAATCATTGAAAGCTCTAGAGGAGAATTCCGCAGCATTATCCATGCGAATGGATTTGATACGGTGCTCGGGATAATGAGCCTTTAATTTAATAATTTGACTCATAATCTTTGCGAAAGCATGGTTTCGTGTGGAAAGAAGGCACACATGTGACCATCGAGTTGATGCGTCAATTAAAACCATGAAGTACCGAAATGGTCCAGATAATGGTTGGATGGGACCACAAATGTCTCCTTGAATGCGTTCAAGGAAGTTGAGTGGTTCCACGTTAATCTTAAGGTGCGAAGGCCTTAATATTAACTTTCCAGTTGCATATGCGGTGCAAATGAAATCCGAATGTTGAGAGCATTATTCAAATTGTGACCAATGCAATTGCTGATAATTTTTCTCATCATCCCTATGCCGAGATGACCAAGACGATCATGCTAAGTTTGGAATGCATCAACATTCTGAAAAATTACCTTGTATGCAACATGTACTACGGGTTTGATGTACGTATAGTACAATCCGGACGTTAAAGAGGGAATTCTTTCAAGTACTTGTTTGCCATATCCGTTGTTTTTAGTTAAGAGGAGATATTCCTCTTTGTTGTCGTCATGGGTTTCGATATGAAAACTGTTCTGACGGATATCTCTATAACTTAGTAGAGTACGAGTTGAATCGGGGTATAGCAAAGCATCCTCGATTATTACTTGTGTACACATAGGGAGAGTAATTATGGCTCGTCCTGAGCCAACGATTACGGCATCACGTCCGGCGATTGTTAAAATTTCTCCTTGTCTCTTAGTGAGATTTTGGAAATATTTTAGTTCCCTAAGAATAGAGTTTGTGGTACCACTATCCACAAGGCACATTTCCTCTTCCATTGGATTGACTCCCGTAGAAATCTATATATAAAAATGAAGAATTTAGCATAAAATTCTTAATCGGATATATAGAATACATACGAATGTATTTAGATACATAAGTACTATTACAATACTGTAATTTACAACATATGTCTTGAACATATAATTACTACAATATTGTCTTAAATAATAGAACGACAACATAGCCATTAATTACAACATAATAATATGGATGTTATGACAATAATGACGGAGTGGAGGGACTTTATTCAAAGTCACCAAACATGTCATTTGAAGCGAATTCAATGATCATGTTCTCCGTGTTCATTGGATCATCGTCTTGTTGGAGATGCTTGTTGTCCTGGGGTTCTGGAAGAACAGCAGTGGAACAACCGATTTCCTTGGACTTGTCGGTCTGGAGGTTGAAGTGTGCTTCAAACTTGGATCCTTGAGATTGTTTCTTGCGTCCCACGGATTGTTGGTAGAGATCAACGAGGTGTCGAGGGGTGCGACATTTTTTGGTGGAGTGCTTGTAGCATCCACACTTTTGGCAAACTTGTGATTTGTCAAATTTAGGCTTTGCAATGCCTTTCCCCTTATCCATGGCACGTGGCTTCTTCTTCCAGTTCCGTTTGCGCTTTCCATTGAAGTGCTGCTTTTGGTTCTTGGAAGAGCCTGCAGACTTATTACTATTCTGACCATTGTAATGTACTTCTGGGAGCGGAGCGGCGTCTACATTGCGCTGATGATGGTTCCTCAAAGTGAGTTCATCATGTTTTTCCGCTTGCAGGAGTACATGTATAAGGTCGGAATAGTGTTGGAATTCTTTAGCGTGGTACTGGTGCTGCAAGATCCTGTCCGACGGAAGCATTGTTGATAAGGTTTTTTTAATCTTATTTGCTTCAGAGGGTTCTTTCTCGCAGAAACGCAACTTAGAACAGATTTTGTGAACACATGGTTATATTCTTCAATGGATTTGAAGTCCTGAAGCCGAAGTTGAACCCAATCATGAGTTGCTTCGGGTAGGATAACCGCTTTCTGCTGTTCATATCTTGTTTTAAGTGGTCGCCATAATGCACGTGGACTTTCTTCCATCAGGTATTCAGATTTGAGGTCCGGATGGATATGGTGCCTTATAATGTATAAGGCAGCATATTGATGAGGATCTGATAATTCCAGTGTTCCCTCAACGGGAGGGTTGATCGTTGCTACAATGCTGCGGGATGCAAGAGAGATTTTGACATCCATTGCCCATGTGGGATAGTTGTGGCCATCGAGCGCGAGCTCTTCAAATTCTTTGGCCATCTTGATCTACATGGAATTAAACCAGAGATTTGATTAATTTACTTAGGAGTAAATCAAAGTATCGTCATGGTTATGTTGTAATAATTGTGCAAAATTCTGAAATTTCAAGTGAAAACTTGAAGTGTGAAGTGTAGATCTCAGATTATATAGCATAATCACTTTGAAGATAATCACCAAAATGGTGTAGATCTTGTAGTAATAGATAGCATAATCTGACGAGCGTTAGTAGATGCTTAAAAATCTATTACGTTGTTATATGCTATAATTCAAATATTTGGAAGAGCACATATTAAAAGTAATGGTGGATAATCTGCAATGAAGCAGTAGATCACATTTAACCATTACTTCGTGATTCACAAATATATGAGATAATCACTTTGAATTTCGCATGTCAATTCCTGGAATTAAGCCAATGGAGCTAAAAAGCATTTTAGGGCTTAATTGAGGTGAATTGATATATGAATTTGCAAGAAAATTAATCTCGATTGCAAATTTATAGAAAATGTGCATGTTATAGGGATTGCAAGATAGCAAACACATTGAACATGGACTTCATTTATATTTACATAGTTTCTGAAATTGAAGTACATAACAGAAAATATTGCTGAAATATAAATATTAATAAGCACAGGGGCCTAAACATAACAGAACTAATAAAATAGAACTGCAGAGGACTAAAAGGCAAAAACCCAAAAAGACAGGGAGGATTTTGCAAAAGAAAAGAAACAGCTGCCAGCCGAGACGGGCCAAGCCAACCTGGGCCGCGGCCCAGGCGGCCTTGTGGCCCGCTCGGGCTGGCTAAGGGGCGTGCGGGTGAGGCAGGCCACCCCCAACCTGGGCCTGGGCCTTTAAGGCCTTTCGGCCGGCCCAGGTGGGGGGGCGCTCGGTGGACGGCGGCATAAGGGGCAGGGGGCGGGCGGTTAGGTTTCTAACCCTAACCCCCTCCCGGCGGCGGCGGCTCGCGGACGACCGGCGGCGACCCGAGGCCGGGGCGGCAGCGTGGCCAAGGCGGCCGGCCAAGGCGGCGGAGCCAAGGCGGCGGAGCCAAGCCACCTTGCTGCCGGGCTTCACCGTGCCGGAGTCCGCCGGTGTCCACCCCCCTTCCTTCCCCGCCGCGCCGACGGGTCTTCACCGGGGGATGTACTCCTCCTCGTTGGAGGAGGAGGAGGAGGCGGTGACGTTGGCGCCGGCGACGCCATTGGCGAGCCCGAGGGCGGCCGGCCTCCAGGAGCCGGCGTGAGCGGCCCGGAGCGAAGCCGACGGCGGGAAGGGGGCAATGAACCGGCGGCGGGCGGTTCCGCGCGGAGGCGCATCGGCGGCCGCGGTGGGCGAGAGTGTCGGGGCCGGCTGTGGCGGCGCCGGGGGCGCCTCGAGTCCGAAGCCAGGTGGAGGCGGAGGCGCGGCAAGCTCGCCGGTGGCCTCCGAAGCCGGTGCGGGTACGGCGTCCGCCGGCGGCGGACCGCTTGGGGGGCACTGGACGTAGCCGTGCACCGGGGCACCATGTCGGGACACCCACCGGATCGGCGGCCGGGGCGGGCCACGGGCGCCATGGCGACGAGATCCGCGGAGGGGCGGCCGCGCCGCTTGCTGATGCCGCTGAGGAGGTACGCGCCATGCCCAGGAGGCGGGACGGTGCTCCTACACGTGCTGCCATTGTCGGAGGTCGAAGGCGGCGGTTACTCCGAGCGTGGCGACGGTAACCGAAGCCAGGGCCACGACGACCGTGACGGGGAGCGAAACGCCGGCGACGACGAGCGGCAAAGCGAAGGTGGCGACGTAGATCCTGGAGAACGCGAAGGAGGAACGGGGTGAAAGGGCGAGGCATCTTCACTTCTTTTCTTCCTTCTTGCTTCTGCTTCTTCGATCTGTCTGTGTGTATGCTCTTGGTAGAACTATAGTGCGTGGTAACGTGTTGCGAGTAGAAATTGATTACAGAGAATAATCAAAAGCAACTAATCTTTATTGATGATGATTAGAGGTTTATATACTGTCACAAGAGACGCTACAAGAGACGCCCGTTCGGAACGATGCGTCAGTTTACAGAGGCAACTGCCAAGCGGTTCCAAAAGCATGGATTACACATGTTTAATACAACTCTAACAAGCTCGATAAGAGAGAGAGATAGGATAGAAACAAATTTATTATTATGCTCGAGACCGAGCCACAAGCCTTGGGTCGACCTTAAGCTTTTGCTTGTAAGGGCCTTTTGACCGACTGTTTGAGCACATTGGAGATGCCCTACGTCCGCAAGCACTTCATAAATTTCTGGGGAACAGAAAGTGAAATTAAAAATTGTGCATTGGAAACACGAGGCGGCAAGAACTTATGATCAAGTTATGTGTGTGATCATAACGTATGCTGTGGTTGTTCTCCAAAAAGTTTGAAGCTTGCTATGGACAGAGCGACAGAGGTACGTGTAACATTGCCTTTGCAACCAATCGGCAGGCTTGGTTAGCTACCCTAAAATTGAAAAAACATTGCCTTTGCAGATGGATGCGCTACGCTATCGCTGAAGGCAAGTGGCGAAGGCTCTCCGAGACTGACATCTGTTCCGTCACTACAAAGGTGGAGGATTTAATTCGGCTGAATTTTCTGAATGTTCAATCGGAGTATTGCTTGAGATATTGCAACAGAGTGGCGCATGCTTTGAAGACGCTTGGGTGCGGTACGCCGGTGTCCTACCATGTGCGAGTAATTTCGTGCGACTTGGATTGCACACTAGCTAATCAATCATGAATTCATGATATGTTTCTCACAGACTAGGGAGACACCAGTTAATCATCATGCTATGCATTCAAGAAAAAGAAAGTAAAAGTAGGGGAGACACCAGTGAATCAATCATGCTATGTATTCAGAAAAAGAAAGTAAAGTTTAGGGTTTCCCTCCTCCCGGTGGCTCCGTGTTGGCGGCGAGTTCCTTTTCCTTTCGTGTTTGAGTCCGTCTCGGATGGCGGGTGATGACATTACGCTGATAAGAAGGACATCCATGGTGCCTGGCCGGTGTGCACATTGCGCGACTGGATTCGTACACCTCCGATTGCCTCTCGAGAGTTTTGTCGAAGGCGAGTTCGAAGGCTATGACGGAACGCACTGCGACGGATGAGTCTAGAGACAACATGTCTGCTGCTCGGAATTTGGGGACGATTGATCAACTTCTACAACACCTTGACTTGAAAGATGAAGAGATTGACGACGTGATCTTTGAGGAGAACGATGAGGATCAGGATGACAGCCCTCAATGGCTAGCACTTGCAAAGGTCCACACGAGCAAGTCGTTTAGTCACGCAGCTTTCTTCTCCAATATGCGCACGGCGTGGAATCTGGCGCATGATCCAAGATTTCGGGTGATCGGGGAAAACCTGTTTGTAGTAAGATTTTTCTGCCTGGGCGATTGGGAGAGGGTCATGGATATTGGTCCATGGTTGTTCAGAGGATTTGGGGTTGTTCTCGTGGAGTATGATGGACTAACCAAGCCGTCGGAAATCTGCATGGACTCATTACCAATCTGGATCCAAATCCACAATTTGCCGGAGAAATACCGTACAACTCCTATGTGTTCTCAGCTTGTCGGCAGGGTTGGCAAGATCATGTCGCTAGAACTTGACCCACAAGGTTCTAGGGCGGGAAACTTCATATGAGCTCGTGTTATGCTTGATCTCCTGAAATCCCTAACCCGCCTAGTCTCAGTTGTCCGGCGAGGCAAAAGGGAATGGTTTCATGTCAAATATGAATGACTCCCTCGGTTTTGTGAGGTCTACGGTCTCTTAGGCCATAGTTGCAAAGAATGTGGCAAGGGAATACATGAGGAGAAGGATAAGCAATATGGAGATTGGTTGATTGCTGATCTGCCTGGTCGGGGACGTCCGCGGTTTGAAACGGATAGACACCAACCTGAGTCGGGACGTCGGGAAGATGGATACTCTGCTAAACGAAATGGTGGATCATCACACAGCAATACTGAGAATTTGGGGGAAAAGAGGAAAGCGCCTATGGATGACCTTGACACGGCTTCTAGTCCTCTGAAGCCGATCTCTGCTCATCGTGGTAACAGCAGTGGGACTACCAGGAAGACTCTGGACATGAATGCGGTGGAAGATGAGTAATCACCGACGAGCAGAGAATTTATGCTGGTGGCACACAACTCGGCTACTCCTCCACCAACTGGCTATTTGACTGCGCGGGAACAGAAGAGAGTACGTAAGGACTCACGGCAGACCTCAAACTCATCTAATGCATCATCGGCGGGCTCCCTCGAGGAGTACCGCCGCGCACAATGAATCTTCTAAGCTGGAACTGCCGAGGCATCGGGCGTCCTCGAACAGTTCATGAATTGGTCTGCCTTGTGCAGACACACCGCCCAAAGTTGGTCTTCATCTCTGAGTCACGTCAACCCCGGAAATACGTTGAAGGATTGAAGTGGCGCCTAGGTCTGCGTCATTGTTTTGCTGTCGACGGAGAAGGTAAAGGCGGGGGACTCGTTCTGTTCTAGGATGAGACAGTGGACGTGTCATTACTATCGTTCACCAAACATCATATCGATGTGTTGATTCGGGACAATGCGGAGGCAAGGGAATGGCGCTGCACTTTGTATATGGTGAACCCCGTCAACAGGATAGACACAACATGTGGACACTGCTGAAACGTCTGAAACTAAACTCCTCTAAACCTTGGCTTATGATGGGCGACTTCAATGAGGCTATGTGGAATTTGAGCATTTATCAAATGCTAGCGGTCAGAGCAACTTATGATGGATTTTCGAGAGGTTTTATCTCACTCCGACTTGCATGATTTTGGTTTTTTGGGAAGGAACTGGACTTATGATAACCAAAGAGGGGGAGACGGTAATGTCTGTGTTCGTTTGGATCGTGCTGTGGCATGTCCGACTTGGTCATCCTAGTTTCCATATGCACGCCTCAAACATTTAGTGTCTTCAAGTTCGGACCATGCACCAATAGTATAAACTGAGTAACAGCCCAGCGAATTCACCCAACCTGATCAGAAGATACGAAGCAATGTGGGAGAGAGAGGAGTCCCTTGCTGATGTAATTCAAACCTCATGGGAGGAGGGGCCGCTATCCAGTACCTTGGAGATGTTAATGTTAAATTGCAGCGACTGATGGGCACGCTTTGTTCGTGGAGTCGGGAAACATTTGGAAGTGTTAGAAAAGAACTTTCAATGCTAAGAGAACGTGTGGAACGTTGACATCTGCAAGGGCAATCTGATACTAACTGGGGAAGTACGCCAGATGAAGAAGAAGATGGATGAATTGATGCTCCGGGAGGAGATTATCTGGTGACAACGTTCAAGGATTTCATGGCTGCGCGAAGGAGACCGTAATACACGGTACTTTCATCGTAAGGCTTCATGGCGAGCAAAGAAAAATAGAATCCTAAAGCTGAAAAGGGAAGATGGCTCATGGACGGACAGACCCTAGGAGATGGCAGAATTGGCCACTGGTTTCTTCCAAACTCTTTTCTCTAAGGATCCTTTGATTGATTCAAGTCCAGTAGTCGAGTTGTTTGACTGCCTGGTTACTGAGGAGATGAATGTGGCGCTGTGCCGTCCGTTCTCAGAGGAAGAAATATCCAATGCCTTATTCCAGATTGGGCCCCTGAAAACCCCTGGTCCGAATGGATTCCTGGCACGTTTCTTCCAACGTATCTGGTCCATTTTAAAGCAAGAGATAGTCCAATGTGTGTCTCAGTTTTTGCTGATGGCTGTATGCCTGAGGGGGTTAACGATGCTACAATCGTTATGATACCAACGAAAAATGTCCCTGAAGATGTCAAAGATTTCCAACCGATCAGTCTATGCACTGTCATCTATAAAATAGTTTCGAAGTGCCTTGTTAACAGACTACGGCCCCTGCTAGATGAATTAATTTCCCCTACACAAAGTGCTTTCGTACCTAGAAGGATGATAATGGATAATGGGATCATCACTTTTGAATGTTTCCATGCCATACAATGCTGTGATAGGGAGAGCAAGAATTTCTGTGCCCTCAATTGGATCTGTTCAAAGCATATGATCGGGTGGATTGCGGTTTTCTTGAGTGCGTCCTGGAGAATATGGGATTTCAACTGCAGTGGATTAAATAGATTATGGCTTGTGTCACTACTGTCCGATACAGGGTTCGGTTTAATGGGATACTGTCTCCTCCGTTCTGCCCCTCACGAGGATTACGCCAAGGTGATCCATTATCCCCATATTTATTCTTGTTTGTGGCGGATGGCTTGAGCCGCATTCTTCAGTATTCTTCAGCTATGAATCATGTTACACCAATGAAGATTTGTAGAAGAGCTCCGGGAATATCTCACCTCCTGTTCGCGGATGATAGTCTCTTGTTCCTGAAAGCCAATCTTGATAAAGCTCTGGTAGTTAAACAAGCTCTAACTCTCTTCGAACTGAGCACAGGCCAGTTAATAAATCCGAGTAAATGTTCAATTCTTTTCAGCACGTTTTGTGCAGCAGCAACTCGGCAGGATGTCATGTCAGCGCTCCAGATTACTAGCTCAACTTTTGAAGAAAGTATTTGGGTCTTCCCACTCCCTCAGGACGTATGAAAGCCGAACAATTTCAACCTCTCGCAGAACGCTTTGCTAAACACCTAACATCCTGGTCCGAGAAATATTTATCTGTGGGGGGCAAAGAAGTGCTCATAAAGAGTGTTGCTCAGGCGATACCAACCTACCAGATGGGCATTTTTAAGATGTCAACTCGGTTTTGTGATGATTACTCTCGGATAATCCGGAATTTTTGGTGGGGAGAGGAAAAGGGCCATCGGAAAGTCCATTGGATGGCTTGGGACAAACTTACTTGTCTGAAATCACTGGGTGGCCTGGGTTTTCGGAATACGCAGTCGTTCAATCAAGCTCTACATGCTAGGCAGGCGTGGAGACTAATCCAATTGCGGGACAGTTTATGCGCTCGTCTGCTTAAGGCAAAATATTTTCCTAATGGCGACATCACGGACACAACCTTCCCCTCAAATTCTTCGTCGGCTTGGAAGGGGATTGAATATGGCCTAGACCTTCTGAAAAGAGACCTTGTTTGGCGAGTTTGGAATGGAAGGAAATTTCGTATATGGCGCGATCGCTGGATTCCCCGGAGTCTTTCTGCTGCTGTACCTGCACGCAAAGCTTTTAATCATTTGAGATGTGTCACGACCCCATTTCTCGGAGCCGTGACATGTTGCCCGCAACTGCCCAGGATGTTTCTCAGTTGCAGGGGTGGTACAGATACAACATCAGCACAGCGTTTAAAACATCCGGATTATATTACAACATAACAAAATAGTTTGGCAGCGGCATAATTTGTACATCAGACTGGGGCATTTGAGCCCAAAAGTTTACATTACAAAAATGGACCTAAACCACAGGCACCGAGAGCACGGATAAGACCTAAAATTCGTAGTCGTCTCCATCGAAACATTCTTCCTCGTATGGACCTTCCTCATTGTCCTGCGCATTTGATATGTATTGTGCAGTAATGAGTACGTGACGTACTCAGCAAGCCACATTGGGAAATTATTCTACATAACTACATGCATGAGATTTCAAAGGAGGGGTGTAGGGTTTTAACATTTCATCTGGTGGATGCATAGTCCTATCTTCACCTTAGTAATTGAAATCACAGCGCTGAAAACATTTTCGTAACAAATTGTTGAGCTCAAGTAACCCTGCCGGGTCTACGACAAGTTCAATTAAACATCATCAAAACTACTTGTGCCTCGCATTGAGAATCACCTCTAAACACAACTCCATTGACCGGGAGCACGGCGTATTCGAATACCATTTGCTTGACTCTGCAGAGTTGCTCAGCTTTACCCACATTATCGCCGTACCTCTTAATGTCAATGCAGTCATACACACGCCCTTCGGTGTGTCGACAGAGGTAGGCTATCAAGGCTTTTTATCTGCTCTATCTTTTGAAGTTTCTACCAGGAACACTTCATCACTCGCTCTCCCGGGAGTCTGACGGGCCAATGTCAACTTCGCGATCCGGGATTTGAGTGGGTTCCAGTTGTGAATCCCCCAATCAATGGCTTATCACCTATTTCGCCACTACGGGGCGTTCCAGAGAAGCGGAACGCTAAGCTAGTCTATAGTCGTTCAGCAGGTAGAGCAAACTTACTAGGCCAGGTTCGAAGAATCGAACATGTGGTTGGGCGGTTCTTATGTTTTTCACTACGCACAAGGGTTGTATCCTTATCTGCCCTGAGTAAGGAAATCCTCCCGATTTCCCTTACTCCACGACTAGGGGTATGGCGGCACGATCAACACGTGAAAGGCCCCATCTTCTCTGTCCCCTATCGTCGGCAATCTCTTTTCAAGAAACCACATCCTCCGAGTTTGGCTAGGGTTAATAATTATCCCTAAACTTTATCTAGCCTGAGTTCTAACACCGGTGAGGGATATTGATAGTACTTATTTTCATCCTAGGGTTTTCGAGGTGAATATGGCCTATAAAAATTGACTAGGCTGTGGGGGTGGTAGGTGTTAACTACATCGTCATGTCATTCAAAAATATCATGGTACTAAATTAACATGTAGAAAATAATTAACTAAGCTATTAATACAATAAGTAGCAGGCAATTGGGATCAACATGGACAAAGGAATGTGACTTGCCTACTGCACCGTAATTGTTCTGGTCGATGTCCTCGCGAAGATTTTCACCGTTGGGTTTCTGCTCGAGCGTCGGGTCGCTACTATTGTTCCCTAGTTGCAAGAAAATCCAAACAAACATACACACATAAGTCCGGGCTCGACGAATGCGAGCTGGGAGCAAAATGCATATTATTGAAAATAATACTGAAAATAAGGTGTGGGGTGTGTGCGGGATTGGAACTGGGACGTCGAGAAGCTGAAGAAAATGGTAGGGTTGGAGCTAGGATTTTCAGATGGAAAGTCAGATTATGAGGTGTAGGAGGTTTTTGTGGGTTTTGGGCATCAAAAGTTGGGAATTTGGACTATTGGATATCAGAAATGGAACCACGTCATCGAGATGATCGAAACGGTATATAATAGGGCTTTTAGGGTTTTGGGCCCGACGGGTCGGGCCCGGGCCTGCAAAAGTATTGGGCCCACTAGGGCTCTCGGGTTGGGCTTGAAATGGGCTAGGTATGGGTTGGATTGGATCTGGGTAGGGCTTTGGGCCTGGGTTAGGGTTTTAGGCCCTACAGAAAAGAAGATAAAAGAAAAAGAAAAAGAAAATCTAATCCTAATGGGCTCTCTCGGATCTGGCTAATGGGCTGCTGTTGGGCTGCTTACTAGGCTCGGCCCGGTGAATAAAAGAAAAGAAAAAGGCTGAGGCGGCCTGCTGGCATTCGGCCTTGGCCCAGAAGGGGAGCAGGCCGGCTTACGAGAAAGGGGCCGAGGCCTGTTAGAGGGGAGGGGAGGTCGGGACATCGAGTTGAAGAAGAAACAGGGGAGGGGCGGTGGTCGGCAGCGGTGGGAAGCAATTCCTCGCCGGAGAGGTCCGGTGACAAAAATTGATGGGTCCAGAAGCACTAGGAGAGATCGGGGGTTCCATTTTCGGAGAAAAAGAGAGGGGTTGCTACGGGGTTTGGCTTGGCGACGGGGAGGTGCGGCTCGAGTTGAGCTCGCCGGAGGGAAGAAGGAAAGGGGAAGAAGACGGCGGGTTCGCCGGTGTTCAGAGAGGGAAGAGGGGTGGCGGAGGAGCTCAAGAGGAGGAGGAGTCGCTCGGGAGCCAGAGGGGGAGGAGAGAAGGAGATCGGCAGCGGTGCTCTCAGGCTTTACCTCGCCGGAGGTGGAGAAGGCGGCGGTGGTGAGGTCGCCTGGGCTCGGGAACGGCAAGAAGGAGGCGGGGAAGCACTCGGGAACTTGAGGAGTTGCTCTGGCGCGCGAAGATACGAGGAGGGGAGGTGGATTGGGGAGGTGGAGCTCGAAAGCGGAGGGGAAAATGGGGGAGGAAAGGGGGTGAGGCCGGCAATGCTAGCTTTTATAGCCGGGGCAGAGGAGGCGCTGGTCAGGGCGGAGCTTGAGGAAGCTGCGACGTGGCGACGGCGAGGCTGGCGTGGCGCGCGCGGGAGCTCGGGAGCTCATGCAACGGCGAGGTGGCGCGCAGCGCAGCGAGAGGAGGAGCAGAGCGGGAAGAAGATCGGTGACGCGTGGCTGGACCTCGGGCGCGGCAACGGCGGAGCGGGTCCCGCCAGGCGCTGATGTCGAAGACGAACGGAGCGGCGGCGATGATTCCTCGGGTGGCGCGAAGGAGAACGGCGGGCGAAGGGGTAGGTGGCAACGGCGTCGGGGAGAACGGGGAGGAACGGGGGAGGAGATGATGGGCTGAGGAAGAAGATGGGCCGAAGGAGAAGAGATTCGGCCCAGCACAGATTTTTGAAATTTTCAAATTTTGCAAAATTTGGTTTTGTCACAAGATGGGTGTCTGATTTAATGAAATCTGGCTCAATGGAATGGGATATTCCTTTACTCAATCAAAATTTTCATGCATATGATGTGGAAGTAATCCTCAAACTTCCTTCTGGTCAGGGAGAAGATTTCTTAGCATGGCAACCGAAAAAACTGGACTTTTCTCAGTTAGAAGTGCCTACCGTCTGGCTTGGAACGATTTACACCTTGCTCAGCAATCCAGCGCATCTAGTAATGCACGTAACGGTGATCGGCAGCTATGGAACAGATTCTGGAAGATAAAAGTTCTGCCGAGATCAAGATTTTAGCTTGGCGGGTAATACATGACAACCTGCCGACGAAGGATAATAAATGGCGACGCAACCTGGTGAGCTCTCGGACCTGTGATATATGCGGCTTAGCCAATGAAGACAGTTTCCATGCTGTTATTCGCTGTCCCAAAGCCCGCGCTCTACGGGATGAAATGAGGAACTATTGGTCTTTGTCGGATGAATCGTTACTTCAGTTCACTGGACAAGATTGGCTGTTAATTCTTTTGGATACTTTATCCGACAATATGAAGTCCAACTTGTTGATGGTTCTCTAGAGAGCATGGTTCTTACGAAACGATGCTATTCATGAGAAAGGTAATGCATCAATAACTCAATCTGCCCATTTTCTGTTGTCCCTAACAGACGCAGTTGTTCTTGCAAAGGATGGTCCGATCAATGCCAAAGGAAAGACACAAGCAGGACGGATGGTGGATAAGCACAATACTCAAAACAGCTCTGTGACAAGCAATGGGAGGTGGCAACCGCCACCTGAAGGGCGTGCAAAAATCAATGTTGATGCTGCATTCTCGGATGTCAATGGTAAAGCAAGCATCAGGGTTATTGCTCGGGACTGCCGAGGGCTGGTCCTCTTATCATCGTGTCGAACAATCGATCCTTGCCCTGTTGCTACTGAAGCTGAAGCTCTAGCTCTTCTTGAGGGCAGTCGTGTTAGCAGCTGAATGGATTCATATGCCAATATCCTTTGAATCGGATTGCTCACTAGTGATATCTAGGGTAAATTCATTGGTGCTGAATCGATCCAAATGGGCGCCGATTTTTCAAGAAATAGTTGTGGTTTTTACCACAATTCAAGGGGCAACGTTAAGTCATGTAATGAGGGGTTGTAATAAAGTTGCGCATGAGTTAGCTCCGATGGCTCAGAGGTCAAGAACATGTGCGGTCTGGCGTTTACATGCCCCACCTGACATCTCTAAGTCTCTTGAGCATGATTATGTAAATCTTGATGTTTAATCAATGAAATCCCCATTACTTTTGTCACGGACCCGGAATTGCATATGATTAGGGGAACGCGAAGTCGCCAAGGACCGAAGGACTCATCGGCCCGGTGGCACGGTACCTGCGCCGTACGCACCAAAGCGGAACGATCCGACACCCGCCACGTGCGAGCCGGCCGGAAGCGCCTAATCTTCCCAGAACCACATACGATTCCTTGATCCGGTGAAGGTTCAGAGTCGTTCCCGAATCCTACCACGACAAGCAAGGTCGGAGGAGCCCGGCGATTCTACCCACACCCTAACCTAGCTCGGAAGCTAGTGGGTCGCTCGAAAACCCGATAGAACACGCCCACACCCTGCCTGGCCGGCACAACATCTCAGCCAGTGGGTCACTCAACCAACACCTGCTCGACTTAGTAGAAAAAGGTACGGCTTCGACTCGTCACGGCATACCCATACACTTCATATCATTCACACATTGTGCAGGGGCAGCCTGATCTAACAACTCGGATATCATCACAAAGCTCTACAATACGATATTACTAATAATAGTCCACGATGGGACAACATATTACATCAGTCGGTCATATCCGAAAACATATCCGAGTACGGAGTAATTAAACGACAGCGGAAGAACAGTAAATGAGTCCCACAGCGGCATAGTGACCGCTGAACAAAAGCTACAACCCATCCCATGAGTCGAACACTACCGAGGAAACACAAGTTCAGGCATCATCGAAATAATCTTCGACCACCGGCTCACCTGCAAGCTCTAGGAATAACCTAGGTGAGTACAAACGTACTCGCAAGACTTATCCGTGCTTGATTAAATGTCCTACTCATACTAGTACAGCAATAATTAAACATGAATGCTTCTCAGAGTAACAATATACAATATAAGGACATAACATTGACAAGGTGAAGTAAAGACAAACTAATTAACAATCTAACTCAGGATGCAACATATCACAACCAATTCACCACGAGATTAAATCAGCAAATCCAAATCCATTGGGGCAGCCCATGAGTCCAATCCAAATCAATCCATTAAACATCATCCAATTCAATTAGGGCAACCCCTAAGTCCAATCCAAATTGATCCAATCCACACATGTTCATTTTAATCTCTCGAACCACTACCGACAACTCAACCCCTGCAGGCATAGTGAGTGCATAACAGTTTGGAGGTAGCGAGCCTCCAAAGTGCATGGAGGCTTACCCCAGCTATCCTCAGTGTTGGTTCGCGCTAGCGTTCACGTGTGATAAGGGATGGTGACACGCTGAAGATAGGGTTGGTGTGACGACAAATCTCTACTTACCCCTGGGTCGCCATCAAACTATGATGAACACCAACCGTACCCATTGTGCACGCCCTCGGCTCTCACAACTCACTTAAACATTTAGTTGAAGAGCCATCAGATGTTCTCGACGTAAGACACATCCTACACATGCTAGTGTACGCAACTTGCGACGATTCACAGATAACATTCATACACCTAGCACATATAAAAAGGGCATACACAAGAGTACAGAAGGTAAAGATGCAACAAGCTCTGCTTGCCTTGTTCGGGTTGTTCCTGGTCTTGCGTGGAGTCGTAAGCCGGGTGGTCGCCTTCTTCGTGTTCTGTCGTAATTAATACGAACACCAGAAAAGAAACGATGAAAGAAAATATTAAGATTCGGCATGTATGCATGAATAGAGGTGATGCATATGTATGACTAAACAAGACGATCTAAGGATATTAGGGTTTTGGCGTGATGACGAGGTATTAGGTGAGATATGTAAGGACTAGGTTACGGCCCTAACGGTGTACGTGGATATGCGACATGATGAAACAATAGAAAGGAACTTCCTAAAGTGTTTTAGGGGTGTCATGACTTTACTACAGCAAGTGTGGCTTCCACGAATCCGATAGATGTGAAATCGTAACCCTAACCTTATCCATGTCAAGTTTTATCAGTCGTTGGGTTTTATTAGGTATCGAGCTAGGGTGTGGATATTCAGCTTACCCGGGATGGTTACGACCTGCAATATTTACCATATGGGCATGTATTGGAATATGAGGCTAACTTAGAGGGAAATGTTTAGTTCCGGGCTATAATCATCGAGTTAGGGTTTAACGGCATACGACGAGGAAAAAGGACTAACACTTGCACTTTACGAGGTCAGGGTATGCATGTGTCTTTACTGGAATTCCAGTTGTTCCCTGACGTAGGAAATCTCGCGAGGTTTCCAAAAAGGTACAACTCGTCGCAATCGGAGTTACGGATGCGAATCTAGGGTTTACGGACTCTCGAAAGTAGCAAAGCTTCCACCCTAAACATCACCCTGTGCATGTACTCAAAACCAATTTTGATTCAGCTAAAGTGTAGAGCTCTTCACAAGCTTTCCAAATATATAAATTTTTTTAAATTTGGACTCCTGGTTCAAAAGTTATGGCCATTTGAAATTTGGTGCAAAATCTGCCCTAAAAATCAAAACCCTAAACACTACACGCACCCGAGGACTACCCAATCCAGATCTGCAAACCCTACGCGTACCCGAACCACCCTACCCCATTTCTTCACCCCTTTAACTCACCCCTACTGACATGCGGGCCAACCCGAGGACCCGTGGCCCAATGGGAAATGGCCACGCGGCCTCACCTCACCCTCTCCCCTTTCCCTCTCTCATCTCACCGCTGGACCTGGTCGGGGTTGAGGCCGACGGCGGCGCACTCGCCGGAGAGGAGGCCGAGGGGGTGTAAGGGCGACGGCGACCTCGTGAACTTGGTGGGGAGGAGCGGCGGCTCGACCTGAGGCGGATGCGCGCAAGAGGAGAGCTTGGAGGAGGCTGGAGGAGGCTAGCGGCGAGGAGGGTCGTCGGAGTGGCTCGGTCGTCGGTGGGGAAGCTCCTCCGGAGGCAGACTTGGGAGAAGAAGGCGACGGGGAGGTGAGGGGAGGGAAGAGGAAGCTCGAGGAGGAAATGATGGGGCTTGAGGCTTACTGGACCAGGGGAAATTTCTCACCGGAGGGAGGCGCCGGAGCTCGGGAAGAAATGCGGCGGCGCTGGTTCCAGAGAGAAAAGCAAGGGGGGAGAGCCTAGGGTTTGGGAGAGGGAGGCGAGGACTGCTGTCGGAAGGGGAGAGGCCCCTTTATAGGGCGGCGAGGGTGGTCGGGGCGGAAGAGCGCCGCCCCGCTCGGCCTCTGGCTGGCGGCGACGTGGAGGGGGCAGCCCTGGCAAGCGGGCCCGGGGCGCGGCAGTGGAGAGGGGAGGGGCTGACAGCGGGCCCGGGGCGTCAGCGGGTGCGGCAGAGGCGCGCGCGCGGGAGGAGTGGGCCGGCCAGCTGGGCCGGCCGAGCGGGCTGTCGGCCCGAGTAGTTTAGGGTTTTATTTTTTTCCTTTTTCCTTTTTATTTATTCCTGATTCCTTCCCCACGTTATTTTATGTGCATATTTTGCTCCAAATGGTGTGAAATTTTAACAGGGGGTTCTAATCTTTATTCTTGAGCTTCTGTAGAAGTTTGGGTCGATTTGGAGCTCATTTGAATGGGTGTCCAGTTCACATTTGAATTAGGGTCCGAGTTAGGGTTTTGAGCGGAAACTAGGTTTCAACTATTTCAAAAATCTTGAAACTTGGGCAAGGGGCTAGGGTTGCCACTCTAGAAACTATGTGTGAAATTTGGGGAGTTTGCATCCACTAGAAATTGCTCTATCGTCGAAACCCTAATTCTGGTACTTGCAGAGTTTTGGAGTTAGGGGCGGGGATTCACCGAGGTGTTCGATGACTTCCTCCACCCTTATTAATGACATTTTCAATTCAACTACGTCGAATAAGTTGATTGGTGTTTGTATAGATATCCACCGAGGATGAGATATTAACATATTCTATAAAGTATAATCATATTACATCTGAGTTCAAATGAGGTGGGGTGATGATGATGACATGTATGCATGGATGCAAGGCAACCCTAATTATCGACTTTGGGTATTACAACTTTCAAAAGGAAAGAAAGTAAAAGTACTGAGCAAATATCAGAAAACCACAATAATTGGAGGACTGATTACACAAAACTACAATTCTTAGATTTTTTTTACTTAATCACAACTATTTGGATAATTGTTCTCACCAAGGCTAAACCATTCACTTCAGTGTGTTTGACAACGTTTCTAACATGTGGAGCTCGCATGTCAGTGTTCACGTGGCAAAATGAAACCTAGTAGCTGCCACTTTATCATGCCACATGAATTGCTGATAACTACTAACTCATCGACCTATAGAATTCCCCTATGCTCCTCGTCAAAATCACACTATCCACCGCACTCTGCGGCTCACCTGCAATGGAGCCCAATCCCAATCTGACCGTGGTGTGACACGCCTGGCTTGGGACACCTCATCCCCATGGTGAGCTTGCCGAGCTTCCTCCGTCACGGGGCCATCTTTGTTGTCATCGTCGTCCTGAACCCATCGGCCTCCATCTCCGACTTTCTCGCCTCCTCCACCTCCATCACTGCCAACCTCTCCATCTCTTCCAGCACCTCCACCTCACCGAGCTGTCCCTCCTCACCTTCCTCCGCTCCCTCCCCTCCGTCGCCGCGCTAGTCCTTGACCTCTACTGCGTCGATGCCTTCGACGTTGCCACCAGAAGTGGCCTCTCGACGTACCTCTATTACAACCTCCTTTGCCGATGATCTTGCTGCGTTCCTCCGCCCTCCCCGCTACTTCACGCCGACGGAGGGAAACTTCAAGGAAATGGGCAAAGTGCTCCTCCACTTCCCTGGGGTCTAGCTGATCCCGACATCGGACATGCCGCACATCATGCTAGACCATGCAAACCGAGCCTGCACCGTGCGGATGGGGCACTAGGCCGCATCTTGGAGGGATGGTGGTGAAGATGTGGAAGCTGTAGGTGGAGGTGTCGCAATGTGGGCGAAACTCTATCCTAGAGGTGGCGTTGGTGGGGGTGCCGATTCTGTGTTGGTTGCAGTACTCGGAGCAGAGGCTGAAGGTCGGCGTAGCAATGCAAGGGTACGAAGAGGAGCTGGTGAAGGTTGAGGAGATGGAGAAGAAGGTGAGGCCAGTGATGGAGTTCAAGGAAGGAGAGAGCCTTAGGGAGAGGCAATCATTGGCGAAGGAGCAGGCTGCGGAGGCATTGATAGATGGTGGCCTTCACCAATCCTTCCTTGGCCTCCACCATGCAAGTCGATCCACGTGGCATGGTGAAGTGGCAGCCGCTGGATTTCACTTTGCCACGTGAGCATTGGTATATGGGCCCCATATGTTAGAAATGTGGTAAAACATGCTGAAATGAATAGTTTGAGCTTCGTGAGAATAATTACTCCAGTAGTTATGGTTAAGTGAATTTTTTTAAGATTATGGTTTTATGTAACCACTGCCTCAATTGCTGTAATTTTATGATATTTACTCACACAAGCTAGGGAATTAGGGAGTACAGAATCTTAAACCCTAATAAAATCCACCCGTAGCAGGCCAGCAGCGTCGCCGTCGGCCCGAGAAAGAAAAAGCAGACGCCATGGATCCGCCGCACTCCTCGCACCACCACCACCACCACCGACTCCACCTCCACCACGACCCCCGCCACCACCACCACATCCACATCCACCTCTGCCACCACAGCACCCGCCTATTCGCCGCCGCCCCGCCGCCCATCACCACAACCACCAGTCGGCTCCCCACTCGTTCCCCAACGCTCACCTGTACCCGACCGCAACGCCATGGCAGCTGGAAGAACCACGAACCCACGCCGCCGCACTGGCCGGGTACGCACCAATAGCGCGCCGCGTTGGTCCTTCTGGAGCGGTTAAATTACAATCGGTTCATTGGTGTGCGCAGGTTGCAGCAGGGAGAGGCAGTGAAGTATTGGGAGGAGCCGGCGCTGCAGGCGGAGCAGAAGAGGGCGTTTATCTCGAAGAGGAGGAGGAGGAGGAGGGTGAGCCGGTCTTCGTTCTCACGGACGAGTGGGCGGAATTCTTCGCCAAAGCCGACGCCAAGAGGAGGCTGGGTAAATCATCGATCTTCTCTGACTCTTATCCACTGTATATAACTGTAATGCTTCTTCTGCATATCTCAAAGGGGACTTCTTGTGTCTGTGTTTCTCTTTGTTCGGCAGCCAAACAGCAGCAGAAGAAGAACGTGAGTCGGAAGAAATAGCTTGTGCCGTGCCGTCGTGAAGGCTCCTCCGCGGCTTAACGATGGAGAGGATAGGGCAAGAATGATCGGCCAGTGGCAGCCTACTCTGTCATGCATGGGCTTATCGCCTTAAACAGAACTCACAATACTTCCAATTTCCAACTTTCGTTTGAGAGGGAGAGAGAGAGAGGAGATGCTATTGTTCACAATCCTTCATGCTCTCTTGTAAGAACTTATTTTCTGAAACCGGTGTTGTAAGAATTTCGAGACTTACTATATAGTCCGTTCTAAGGCCTGGTACGGAGTTAAATTAATCAGGTTTGCTAACCTTAACCCGCTTTAATCCTGCCAGGTTGGTTTAACCCAATTTTTGTGTTTGGCAACTAACATAGTTAATCCAAAACACTGTTTAGTTGGGTTAATGAGATTAAATCGGTTTAAGGATGATCGTACAATTTTACCTCTAATTAATCGTTTTCTAGTTTATCTAAAAAATCGATTGCCAACTACCACAGGCGTAGACAAGTTTGTTTCACCTCGTCCTATCTCCTTCACTGCTATTCTCAAGGGAAAGAAAAAAAAGTTCCCCATTCTTGTCCAACTCCAAATCTCTCACGAGATCCTAAGCCACCAGTAAGAGATTGAGCTCGTGGTCTCGTGGACCTCGCCATCGTTACCACAGAGGAGTTGGAGGCGAGCTTCTTCGTGAAGGACAGCGGATGAGGCATGACGGTGGTGGCGGTGTAGATGATGGCTACAGCGACGGATGCACGAGCACGAGCGTGAGCTTCTGTATCTCAGCATACTCCCAGCAGAGAAGGTTGAGGGGAGCCGCTGCATGGTGTCCTGCCGGCAGAGGCGGCGGCGGCCGCCGCCGCGGCTGTTACGCGCATGGATGAGGCAGTGAGGTGAAATACTTCTTCAACACTTCTAATTAAGCTTGCTTTCATGTACAAATCATTTCTAGGGCGTTGAACAATCGTAAGAAAGGAAATTATCTGTTTGTTCTATTGTTGTGCTAAACAAGCATAAGGCGTTTGCAAAAAAGAAATCACGGGAGTTTTAGATATGTAGAGAATAAACAGCCCCCACATGAATATATTATTTGGAGCTAACTGCACGTAAGCGTGTGCGATCGATGGAGTAATTAACGAATCTGTTTTTTCTGTTATGGATGGGGCATGTGCGGAAGAAAAGAGAAGAGTTGAGTGGATTAACTTATTTCACCTTTTAAGTGGGTTAGTTTAATCCAGGATTAGGAGGGTTAAATTGGTTTAACCGAATTAATTTAATCTTACTTAACCCAAAGGTGTTTGGTGGGTTAAGAGCTTGTTTGGTTCAAGACTACCCTTGCCATAACTAACCTTCGGTAGAGTATGACTTATCACAAAAGTGTGGACTAATAAAATCCTAATCACAAGTGTGACAAAAATTGAATTTTTTTTTGAGTGTATGACATGTAGATCATATGTATAATGAGGTATGGCAAACCACAATCATGGTGCAAACCAAATACATATATAAAAAATTGTTACGCACCTAAGATTCGATGTGCCAAATTGTAACCGGAAACTAAACAACCCTTAAACCTCTAACCTACCCCTTAACTCTGGACCAAACAATGCCTAAGAGCTTGTTTTGTTTTTCTTCCTTATTGTGTTCTGATCTACTACTGTCCCTTCTTATTTCACAAGTTATTTTTACATCGATAGACCCAGTGGGTAGTTGTGGGGATCCAGAGTCTATAACATATAATTTTAAGTGGAGTCACTCGCTAAGTCGAAACGTCAACCCCGACCTTAATCTTTGAGCACAAATTCCAAGAGGAGTGGAGTAATATGGCTTCGAATAGTCCCGAGACTTCAACCCCTAACTTGCTCCGGCAAATTAATGCACAGATTAAATAGGGTGATATGGTCTCCTCACCCTTTTCTCATTAAGCCGGAACTTCAATCCTAGACTCGTCCCGGCAAATCAATGCTTGGCTGGAGTAGGATAATATAGTCCTCAATCTCTCAATGAATGGGTCACTTCACAGGGGTGATCACACCTAATAATTATATACCATAGACTCTGAAACCCTACTTGCATCTCGTGCTTAATAATCATACACGCATGACACGTGAGACAAGCGAGAACAAACCAGTATCACCACATAGCTCTATGACATCCATATAAACTTCATTACTAAGAGACTTAGAACGAGCAAGTTTAACGACTGGATGCACACATGGTCGGATGACCAAGTACGAACACAGCAGAAACATCTTATCAACTTAGACAGTTGCAAAATTAACAAATGCCATAAGATGGCGAGAAAGTAATATCAGAGTGATATCATCACCTTCCCGGATCGCTACCTGGGATCCTCTAAGCCGAGACGTTGCTGAAGATGATCATTTTCACAGATAGATAACTGAGTGGACAGTCCGATCATAATAACAGAAAAATAAGTACAAAAAATTATACTCCGCAAGACTTATCGGAAATTAAAATAGATGCACAATGTAACAAAGTAGGATATTTGTGGACAAATTTGCATAAAGCTAATTTCAACTTTTCATTACTTTAAATATATGTAAATCAACTACTAGAGCAGTTCATAAAAGGATAAGCGAGCATGCTTCCAAAACTAGTACAGAGCTTTCGTCCATCCTCAGCTTAACACCACCCGACTCTTCCTCAACCACCCGGGAGGAAGCAATCACTAGCTCCTCTAAAGAAAAGCTGACAAATTTTAGAGTAACGTTGAAGTTATCTAATTCGATGCGGATTCTCACCAAGCTGTCTATAACCGTGGACACGGCTATTCGAATAGTTCAAAATCTGCAGGGGTGTACATCTTTACCTACACGTATCAGTCGACTCCTAATGCCATCGCGATTGACACACTTCATGAGGTGTGCTGGCGGAGTGTGATCGAACACGACCGTTACAATGCGTTCGACCTTAGGTATGAGCAACCCTAATGGGCTAGTCTGTGTACACCAGTCCGGTCGATACCCCGACACGCTCCTGAAAGTTGTAGCAGGTGATACATCCCCGTCCCGGACCGTGTGTAACCCTTACACCTATATTGAGACACCACATCACATCATTTTTCACTCACCTGACAAATGAAAACGGCAAACTATGCAGCTCATACACTAAGTTTAGACAAATTATTTAGTCCTGGGTGGCCCATTATACCACCCATGTAGAAGTACGCAAATCTTGAATCAAAAGGACACCGGGAACCGGTCCTTGTGAGAAAACGAGACAACCCACCATGCTCCCAGCCCATGGCCTCTCGTCTAAGTCCGATGAGTATTAGTCAAATTCATTAATTACTTTCCAGTAGTTTTCTAAACCATACCTCACTTAACCCATCCATCAGATGTTGAATTCTCTGCCATCCTAGGAATTAAGACTTTTACATGTCTAAGCAGGGCTAAGCATGAACTATCAATATAAGTAGACTAAGAGTTTGACTAAACCAGTGTAGTTAGGTTGGGAGTGGTTGTTGTGGTGTTTCGGTTTGCAAGACAATTCAATGCAAAAATGATAGGGACACTAACTACTTATCGAGAAAGTAGGAGTTGAACGCATGCAATATTAAGTGTGAACACAAATAATAGCTTGATAAATATAGGATATCCAACATGTTCAAAGGAGGGGCTGCTTGCCTTGCTGGTATATCCGAGATCGTTGCACATGGTTGTCCGTAGCTCACATCAACTCCCGCATCTACTCGGAAAAAGCAAAAACACCGAAATAACAAAATAGCAATTAATGACTGAACACTAGCATGAAGATGATATGGAATGAAATGAATGACATCGACTACTTAAAACAAGACCTAATGCGACATGATTCAATTTAATCAGAGCTTTGATGCTTAATGCATCACATTCCGAAATATTTCCGGTTAGAGAGAAATAGCGTGAGTTGTTGGTTTAGTGGTGTTTGTTTTGTCGGAAAAGTAAACATGTATGAAATGGCATGAATGAATTGTACTCGTTTTTATGTATCTATTGGTATGTCGTTCAGGGTTTTCCAACTTAAAATGAATAACTTGCCCTAAGTTTTAAATGCCTTTCTAAATAGGGTTTTACATCGACCTAAACATTCTGCTTCGATTTAGAGCAACGGAAACAATTTTATATGTGATGCTAGATCAATCTTAGTTTTAGGACTGGTGGGCCATGGTTAAAGTTCACTTAAGTATTTTTGATTGATGGGTTGAAATAATCATTGGGCCGACTTCTTTTGGGGCGCTGATGCACTTAAGCGTCTTCGAAAATGCATTAAATGGGTTGGGCCCACGAGGGTGACTAATTCACACACCGGTGTAACTAATCTTGTGATAAACTCTAATTAGCAAGGTGGGGTCCGCATATTATAGAAGGACTAGAGGTCTAGAAAATTTATAAAGAAAAAGAGCCCACGCGTTAACGAACTCTCCCCCCTCTTCTTTCTCCTTTTCTTTTCTTTTTCTCTTATTTCCTCTTTTTCCTTTTTCCTTTCCTCTTTCTTCCTTTTCTTTCTTTCTTCACTTTTCTTTCCCTCATCCGGCCAGTCACCCACACCCGTACTGCCCTCTCTTTTTGTCTTTTCGGCTGCCTCCTCCTTCTCACTCCACCGGCCTCTCCTTCACACGCCGCCGGTCTCTCTCCTCATGCCGCTGTCTCAATCGCCGCCGGCGTTTAATCCTAGGTCTCTGGGCTCGGGCCCCTCGGATCTAGGCTCGCCGCTGCTGGCGAGGGTGCCCTCGGGTCCCCGTTCTAAGGCCCACACCGCCTCCAGCGCTCGACTCTGCCGCGCCGCCTCTCTCGACCGCACCGGCCGCGCCGCCGCCTCGAGGCTTCAGGGAAACGCCGCCTCCGTCGCCCCCGGCTCCTCTTCGGTCGCTGCCCCCCCCTTGTCGCCCAGGAGGCCGTGTGGCTCGGTGTGGTAGCTCCGGCACCGCCGGTGCCCCACCGAGCCCCACTTCCATTGGTGGCGAGTCGGGGTGTTCACCGCCGCCTCCTCCTCAGGTAAGTCTCATGTGTCCCCTCTTCTCTCTCCTCTGTTCTAGGGTCCTTCCATGAAGCTTGGCTTTTGTGGGTGCTTATGTTATATGCGGTTCTGGTCCGACTATGGTCCTAGGATTGTTCATTTTGGCTAGGGTTCGAATTGATGCTTAGTTTGCTTGTTCCAGTGTATATATGCCTACCAAATCCTGATTATGTAGCATATCCTAAGTGACCTAGTAAGTCTAATGCTTGTGCCATGTTAATTTGGTAAAGACCGATGCCTATTTGATACTTAATAACAAGAACAGATGCTACCTTGATCTTGGGTTGCTAAGGAGGATGCCTTCGTATCTGAAATGCTTTGCATGCTTTAATCCTTTTGTTGATCGCTGATAGATGTGCATATGTATGTGTTTGGGGTATTTAACATTGATAAAGAACAGATGCTACACTAGACGCCTTATATATGTTAGATGTTAAACTGAAAGAATAGATATTGCATTAGGTCTTAGCTTAGTCTGTGATGAGTTGCTTTTCTAAGGTAGAGGTTTGTGGAGGGTAGAACTTGATTAGAACAGATACTATTTAACTTGGTCTTAATCGTTTTCTGCTTTCTACCTGAATGCATTATCAGTTATTTAACTGAAGGAACAGATGTCTCAGTTGATTTTAGCTTAATCAGAGACAGAACAGATGTTGCATTTGATTTCATACATATATACATGTCAGTTCATTAAATTGGAAGAACATATATTTTTTGATGTAATTATCCTTCTTTCGGTGATGATTAAATTTGAGAAAGGGGATAGAGGAGGGTAAACATATGATAAGAACAAATGCTAGGGATGCCCCAAAACCCAGTGATGAGTTTTTAATCTGAGGGTCCTTTTACTCAAGAAAGTTAACAAGTTTGATCACTATGATCTCGGATGAGTTATTACCTTGCGGTAATATAGACATGGGCAGGCTTGGTCCCTTAAGTCCCCTGTCTCATTGCCCTTGACTTGTTGATGGTTAGCTTCCTTTATCTCCTCAGTTGATCCTCCCCTGATTTCCTTTCCCCTGCTGCTCCTGGTGGTCTTAGCTTCCCTTCTCTGAACCTCCTGGAGCTCGGTTACAATGCCCTGGTTTCTTGGTTTAGCTCTTGGAAATGGTGGTCTCAATGGTGGCATTTGTGTTTATGGTGGCTGCTATTGCTACTATTAAAGCCACCTCCTGCTTGGGTTTTCGGTTGAGCTGATCCTGTGCTAGTGTTGGTTACTGGATAACCATAGCAATCATTTGGGTGAGCTCGGTTGACTCTCACGCTAAGGCATGGACTGGTCAAGGGTTGTAGGCTATGAGATAACTCACTCGATGGATTGATGCTTTATTTAAAAATAATTTTGTTTGCTTTCTAAAATTCTTTTCCAAAGATAGATTTAATTGGAGGCATTGTAGATAAGTAGAATAGAGAAACGAAAAGATATTTTTGTTACCCTCACCTCTGTTCTCTAACATATAGCTATATTAGTTTAGTCCAACAAGGTCTTAGCCATGTGGCCTTCGGACAAAACAAACAAAATGTTTTATTAACTTAATTTAAAAATTAAAAACTATTTAGGTTCCACCTTGGTATTATTTTGCCCGCGCGATTAATTTTGCGGGTTTAGGCGGAACTGTGCTAGTGGGACCATATCTATTTCAAAATAAAAAGTATTCCAAATGTGTTGCCTCCTACAGCAAAATGGCACAACTCGACTCTGAAGATCCGACGAGTGCCAACATTTCACGGTCGCCTCTCCCACCTCTAGGGTTTAGTTGAGAATCGAAGATTAGGATTAGATCTTGTGTAGGTAGAAATGCAATGATGTAATCTTCTTTCTTCATGTTTGTACATCGGATAATTGTACTTGTACTCCTTTATTATTTATTCTTTTCACATGTTGTAATCAAACATTATAAAGATATTCTCCCGATTGAATAAATTTAATTGTCCAACTATGTAAATGTTTTCGTATGAATTCTCTACAATGCATGACATGTATGTAATGAGATGAGTAAAACACAAATCCGACTAGCACTAGACACAACACGACGGAACGGGTACAACTCAGCAGCGCGAGTTGTGTCTACTTCTATCTCACGTCACTTCTGACTAGGCTTTAAGGATTTGGGTTCTTGCGATGCATGAGATGTTGCAAACTCGAATAAAAAGTTTTAAAACTTACTCAAATTCGTTAACTCAACCACTAATCAGGCTTATAAAAACCGGGATGTCATAGTAGTTGTGCCCAAATTCGCTTTGCCAAGCCTTGCCAAAAGTTGTTCTGTTGAATTGGTATGAAAGCTATCAAATCTAACAATGTAAATCTGGGAACAACTTACATCCAAACAAACGGGCCCGTAGTCAATCTCTCCACTAGACACACTGACACACAGATAATGTTACGGAGATATAAGACAGGCAACACCCATGATAATTGGCATCTGTTAAGGCACAAAGAGAGGGTGCAAGCTAAGGGGTGCCATGTCATTTTATTGTGCAAGTACTGTTTACTGGTCCCACATTTCAGCCTTCCTTTTTTTCCCCTGCAGGCCCTGCCAAGCCTCATCAGAACACTGAAAAACTCGTTTCCTAGGCCCTGTGGGGCCCGTTCGAGCACCCATGGCTCGTTCGTACCCACCTTTGCCTCACATCTCGATGATGCCCTGTCCTCATCTTTCTCTCCCTCCGCCTCTTCCTCCACTAACAACAACCCACCGGCCTTCGCGCCTCACTGCTCGTGTCAGCCAGTGGAGGAGCCGACGCCACCGTCGCGCCGCTTCTCGTCGTGTGCCGCCGGGGGAGGAGAGGGAGCGGTCAGTGGAGGAGAGTGAGAGTGGCGAGGGAGGAACGCAGACGGTGAGAGATGTTGTCACTTCCACTCCACTGATGAAGACCAAGGAAGGATGGCGCTCCGTGGGTGATGGAAGCCCGTCGGCCGCCTAGGGAACGGATGGGGCAGGGGAGGAAGAGAGCGGGGAGGAGCGCCGCTGCGGCTGCCACCGCCGCGGCTTGAACCGTCGGGACCCATCTTGTCCAGCCACAGTCACTGCTCCATTGTTGAAGACGACGAGGAGGGAAAGGGCGTGGCAGGCGACCCGTTCTTCACCGCCACCCCGAAGCACCACCGTCACCGCTGCCTCGAGCCGTCGCTGAAAGAGGCTTGCCGCGGCTTGTGGGTGGGGCGCGGCCGCCGGTGTTGGAGCCTAGTGGTGCTTGAGCCACCATGGTCGTTACGCGTGCATAAGGCCGTCGGTGAGGTAGACATAGAGGAGAGCACCACCACCACGTCTTCCTATTGCACCCACCACACACACGATGCAGCAACGATGGAAGAGGAGGAAGGGGTCCAGGCAGATGGTAGAGGAAGAAGGTTGCACCTGTGTAGACTACCCGGTTTTAAGGCCGGATAACCCTTGTGTTTACTGTATCGATCCCTGGATCAATAGTCGATACACACAAGTACTTGATAGCATAACCATACCATACATCGTTTATTACAAACCTTAGCCATAATTGGTCTTTAGATCTTACAAACCAGGCCTATTGGCCGAATAAAAACAGCAGCGGAAATATAATAAGGTGGATAGCCCGTCAGTATGCCAATCCACAGGCAACAGACTGGGGAGAAAACCCTACGCATCGAAGTCGCTGTCGCTATCGCCAGACTGGTACTCCTCCTCATCGTCTGGCCACATAACAAGCCAGGTGAGTACATTGAATGTACTCGCAAGCACTCCGCCGGGGAGTTTAATACGGAAATGACATGCTCGGGAATTTATCAATGGAAAAACTCTATCCTATGTTTCATGTTGTGCGAGAAAGTAAGTTTGCATTTGGAAATAAGTACATAGGTGTAAAAGCAATTTTATCAAAAACATCTCGCCGCAGCGAAATAGGGTATTGCTCAAAACTCGGCCCGTACCCCGGGGGAGTTCACTTTTGTGCTTACCGCTACCTGCGATACAGCACGGTACTTGCCCGGTTCCACAGGTAGACGACGCTCACCTCGTACTTACGGGTTTCCCAATCACCCGGTTCCTCAGGTAGACACAGCTGACCTCGTACTTACGGGGATTCTAAGGTTTTGCCCGAGCCCACGGGAAAACCCGACTTCACACCTCATGACACAGCATGACATCCTGCGAACACGGCGGTTCGCGTCCTTAAACCCATAACCCAAAGATCCTTTTTGGGGCTCAGAAAGCCAAAACTACTTTAGTGTGGCCCGACCAAGTTCGTCCATGACCGCGGACGCGGCTATTCGAATAGTTTTAACACTCTGCAGAGGTTGTACGACTTTACCCACACGATGTAGTTCACCCTGGGCATACCGTGCACTGCATACTACCAGAGCTAGTACAACGAGACTCTTCACCGCTGTGAACCCAGCCACGAACCCGTCAGAATAGACATGTCCCAAACCTAGCCCGAATCAGTACCCCTGCTACGAGGAGGTTGGTGTTCCATCTTTGTGGCGGGCGAAAACTCGGTATCCCCGGGTTTGCCCTCTTCGAAGTGTACCCCACCCCATCTGCACTCTACTAACTGCCCACGGGTTCATGCTAGTCCAGGTCGGCTACTAGATCAAGTCCTTCCCACAAAGGACATGTGGTCGTACGGTAAGACTTGGCCAAACGGCACTTAAGACAGGTCCTTAGGTGATCCGAGAAGGACTCCACTCCACTCCCGTAAACGGGCAGCGAGAACCACGACGGGCCTTACCTCGCTCTTTAACATCTCCCTTCCAACACCCTTCATTACCAACCCGGATCAAAATCTCCTCCTTTTTAACTCGGTTCCACAGAACCAATATCACGGTAGAATATCCCAACCCATGCATATCCTACCTTCCATGCACCTCTACAACCGGACGCGGCGGTCCGTTTCGATATTCCATCACATGAAATATGGGGTGTTGCTTTCCTTTTCCTTTTCGAAAACCTAATTCATCTACTGCGGGGCTAAGCATATATATACATACACTACCCTAAGTTTCCGTTAGAACTTCGGAATATAATAGACCTAGGGCGACAAGGGTTACGGGTCGGACTAGGGTTTCCTACCATCGGTGATATCTACTCTACATAAAGTAACAGGAATAAAATATAGCATGCATGGTTCGAAAACAAAATAATATTTCCTAAAACTGGGATTCAACATGATCAATGGCGGAGAGCTTGCCTGGCAAGTCTTGGCTCGGTTCCGGGCGCGGAGATGCTTCGGGTTCGTCCTGGCGCACGTACCTCACACCGTCAACTACACGTTCGAGAAGAACTTCGAATAAGAACCGGGCAACAAATAGTAGAGATTAGTATGCATGCATGCAAGGTTCCAACACTTTCCTTGAAGATCCTATCATGATAGAGCTAATACTTAAGGTGAAACAACATGGGTACGCATGCAATGCCGATTAGGGTTTCTAGGATTTTTGGAGTGTAAGCATATGCTTTCCTTTGGCTCTTGGGTTCATGCAATATGAGCAAATGGCTACTGACATATTTGACAAAGCTTTGGGTGTTAAACCTACTGGACAATAGGATGCAACAACTAATCAACTAGACTCGTAGAGGTTTAACACTATATGAGCATGCTTATGATTCTAGGGTTTCACGAACCTATCTAATCCTTTGATTCTTTGAGCTAAGCAATAATAATGTATGCATGAATGCCACTGGAGTCAGGCTCTAAAAATGCTCATGAGCAGATGCTGGAACTAACTAGAATTGAACCCATATTCAAAAGGATTTTGAAAACAGGTTTGAATTTAAATTGGCTACTGGACTGGGGCTGTACAGGGAGAAATATTGAGATTTTCGAAAAGTGGTCAATACGAAAAAGGTGGGAAATGAAATTCTGGACAACTTTTATTTGGGGACTTTTCTGAGAATCGGCCTGGTTCAAGGTGAACCGGGCAGACCAGAGAGAGTAATACACTGAACCAGAGAGAAAACGGCCGGTTTAATTGAACCGACGGGGGGGGTGACGTGGCGGAAGTCGGCGCCGGCTTCAGTAATACTGACAGTGGGCCGAGGCAGCTGCTCGGGCCCGCTGTCAGTGGCTTGGGCGTTGGCTTACCGCTTCGGGAAGGTGGCCCACCGGTCAGATTAGAGAGGAGGGAGAGGGGGCGCGCGCGGGAGATGTCCGGCGAGGAATTAGGGTTTCCGGTGAGAATTCCGGCGAACCCTACGGTGAGAAATTGCGGTGGCTAGGAATGGAATTGGAGAAAATGGGTTGCACGGCTGGGTTCAGGAGCTTATGAGGATTCCATTTTTGTTATTGGGAAGCTGGCGCGCTTGCTGGTGTGGAGAGGAGGTGAGGTCCAGCGGAGGTCGGTGGTGTTGCTCGGTGTTGGAGAAGAAGGAGGACGTTCGGGTTGAATTGGGGCTTGGCTAGGGTGGAGTTAGAGAGGAAGGAGCTGGTGTGGAGGAAGAACAAGCTCGGGTATCCTTTATATAGGCAAGGAGCGGGGAGGCCGATTAATGGTTGCGGGGCTGAGGTGTTCCCGGCGGTGAGCTGAGGTGGGGGCCGTGCCATGCTGCGCAGTGCTCTGGAAGGGACGGCGAGTGACCGCGGCGTGGACGTTGGCTCAGGCGAGGCAGGGCGCGGTGGGGTAGAGCTCGGGTGCGCGCATGGCCATGTCCGGCACTGGCATGGGCGCGTCCAGAGCACGCTTGAGCGCTGCCTGCGTGGCATTGGCTTGCCAGAGGGGTCTTCGGGTGTGCCCAATGGGTCCAACGTGCCACTGCCCCGAGGTAGACAAGGGTTGACATCAGGACATGCAGGAGGTCCTCTGAGCCTGGTTAAGCTGCTGCTGGCGTGGCATTGCAATGCCAGGGCCGGCATGGAATGACACTCGAGTTGAACACTGTGATCTAGAGCTGGCCAGTGAGAGAGAGTAGAGGCAGGCAGGGTTCTGAGGTGAGTAACGCTGCTGGTCAGCTCATGGAGGAGGTGGTTGGCAGTTGGTTGAGATAAGAGGGGAGAGGAGATAGAAGTGCAAAGGTGTTCGATGGATGCCCTGGTAGATTTTTGTACTGGAGGTGGAGGTATTTTTTACAGAAATGGAGTAGGGATTACAAAGATGAGTGTGTGTAATTTTTGTAGAATTTTCTGAGCAAGGATGGTGTAGCTGCAGTTCAAATGGGGATTTGACCTAATTGGAATTTTGAATGCAATTCAAAATTTCTGAACTGGGCATCCCAATTTTTTGCATAAGTGGTGAGGAACATGCTCAAGAGTTACTGGTAAAATTTCTAGACCCTTTGGAGAAATAAAAGTGCATGCGATAACACTTTCTTTATTTCTGAGAGAGAAAACCTAATTAGGGTTTTGAGCGACGAAGGGGTTTTAGGGTTTTCGACGACGGCAGGGGTCGTGGTAGGGTACAGGGAGTTAGGGTTTGGGTTTTGGAGTCGGGAACAAAAATGGGTAGTTGCCGCTAGGGGTTAGGGTTTGAACGGGGCTCGGGCATATACGGCGCATGAGCTCCGATTAGGGTTTTGGGTTCTATGCATGCGATGACATGAGATGATATGCATGGGGGAAATGCTGAAGATCCAAACAAACCGACAAATAAGTTTGGAATATATACGCATATACGCGCTTAGGGTTTTGGTTATCGAGTAAACCCGATTAGGAAAAACAGGGCGTGACAAACCTATCCCCCTTAAATCGAATCTCGTCCCCGAGATTCTACAGATGGAATGAGGTGAGGGAACTTTTCCAACAGAAAATCTTCTCGCTCCCAAGTTGCCTCTCCTTCTGTGTGGTTGCTCCACTGAACCTTGTGAAATCTGACAACTTTGTTCCGGGTACGTCGTTCTTGACTTTCAAGCACACGTGTGGGTTGCTCCACATATGTAAGATCCTTATCGACGTTAAGCTCTTGGTATGGCACTTGCTGGGCAGGTGGTTCCAGGCATTTCCTCAACTGAGACACGTGAAAAACGTTGTGCACTTCTGATAGTTCCTGGGGTAGCTCTAGCTGATAAGCGACTTCTCCTCTCCTTTCCAAAATCTTGAATGGTCCAACAAATCGTGGTGCTAACTTCCCTTTGACGTTGAAACGTTGGGCTCCTTTGAGAGGGGTCACTCGAAGGTAGACAAAATCTCCGGGTTTGAATGTGATGTTACGTCGCTTGGAGTCGGCGTAGCTCTTTTGTCTTGACTGGGCGGTTTTCAACCGATCTTGGATGAACTTAACTTGTTCTTCTGCCTCTCGAAGAATATCGGGGCCGAGGGTCTTTCCTTGATCCGTTTCTGTCCAATTGAGGGGTGTCCTACATTTTCGTCCGTAGAGGGCTTCGAATGGTGACATTTGGAGACTTGCTTGATAACCGTTGTTATATGAAAATTCTGCGTATGGTAAGCACTCCTCCCAACTTTCTCCATAGGTCAGAACGCAGGCTCTCAACATATCTTCCAAAATTTGATTTACTCGTTCGGTCTGTCCATCTGTCTGCGGATGGTATGCGGTGCTGAAAGCTAGACGGGTTCCCAAGGCTTCATGCAAACTTTCCCAAAATCGCGAAGTAAATTGGGTGCCTCTATCCGAGATGATTCTCTTTGGGACACCGTGTAGGCTGACTATTCGAGTGAGGTAAAGTTTGGCTAATTGGTCTCCTCGGTAAGTAGTCTTGACTGGTAGAAAGTGGGCGACTTTGGTTAGTCGATCGACAATGACCCATATGGAGTCGTTGCCCTTTTTCGTTCTTGGTAGTCCGGTGATGAAGTCCATACCGACCTCATCCCATTTCCATTCAGGCACCTTGAGAGGTTGAAGTAGTCCTGCGGGCTTCTGGTGCTCCGCTTTGACACGTTGGCACATATCACATTTGGCGACGTATTCCGCTATTTCCTTCTTCATTTTGTGCCACCAGAACTTATCCTTTAGGTCCTGGTACATCTTTGTACCTCCTGGGTGGATGGAATACCGTGAGTTATGTGCCTCTTCTAAAATTACCTCCTTTAGCTTATCACAGGCTGGTACACACAAACGTTCTTCAAACCATAAGGTACCCTCACTATCTTTGGTAAACTTAGATGGCTTTCCGAGTTCTACGTTCTCCCAGATGCTCTTCAAACTATCATGCCCCTTCTGGGCTTCCTTAATCTGGTCAAGCAAAGAGGGTGCTACTTCCAAATTTGCAAGGGTTGCATGCTCGACGGGATTCGTATCCTGGTTTTCTTCTTCTTTGGGAGACTGAGTCTTCCTATTCTTCTTCGGGATTTTCCTGCTCAGTGCATCGGCTACCACGTTTGCTTTTCCTGGGTGGTAGTGGATGCCCAGGTCATAGTCCTTGATTAGTTCCATCCATCTTCGCTGCCTCATGTTTAGATCGGATTGAGTGAAAATATATTTTAAACTCTTATGATCCGTATATATTTCACAGCGGTTACCGATGAGGTAATGCCGCCAAATTCTGAGAGCATGCACTACTGCAGCTAATTCCAAATCATGCGTCGGGTAATTTGCTTCATGTGGATGGAGCTGTCGGGAGGCGTATGCGACTACTTTTCCTTCTTGCATGAGTACACTTCCGAGGCCATGTCGGGACGCATCGCAGTATATATCGAAATTCTTGTGTAGATCTGGCAATGTTAACACTGGCGCTGTCGTTAACCTTTTCTTTAAATCCTGAAAACTTTCCTCGCACTTTTCCGTCCATTCAAACTTCTTATCCTTCTTGAGCAACAGGGTCATTGGTCGGGCGATCTTCGAGAATCCTTCAATGAATCGGCGATAATATCCAGCTAAACCCAAAAAGCTGCGAACTTCTGTCACGGTTGCGGGTGGTTTCCAATCAAGCACGGCTTGAACTTTGCTGGGGTCAACTGCAATGCCTCCAGCAGATACTATATGTCCGAGAAATCCTACTTCCTTTAACCAGAATGCACATTTGCTAAACTTAGCATAAAGCTGGTGCTTCCGGAGCTTCTTCAAAATCAGATGCAAATGTTTCTCATGCTCGGCTTCCGATTTAGAATAGATGAGGATGTCATCTATGAATACCACGACAAACTTTGTCTAGGTATTCCATGAACACGCTATTCATGAGGTTCATGAAGTAGGCGGGGTGCATTTGTCAGACCAAATGGCATCACTGTAAACTCGTATAGTCCATACCGCGTTGTAAATGCGGTCTTTGGGATGTCTTGTGATCGAATCTTCAGTTGGTGGTATCCCGATCGCAGGTCTATCTTGGAGAACACTCGTGCTCCATTCATCTGATCAAATAGGTCGTCGATCCTTGGCAACGGGTATTTGTTCTTGATGGTGACGTCATTCAATGCCCGGTAGTCTACGCACATTCGAAGGGTTTTATCTTTCTTTTCCACGAATAACACGGGAGATCCCCATGGTGAAGTGCTGGGCCGAATGAATCCTTTTTCTTCTAACTCTTCCAACTGCTTTCTTCAATTCCTCCAGATAGTTAACTGACATTCGGTAGGGTCTCTTTGCTATGGGAGCAGTTCCGGGTGCTAGCTCTATTGTAAACTCCAGGTCACGGTCTGGTGGCATACCAGGTAATTCTTCAGGGAACACATCTGGGTACTCTTGAACCACTGGCACTTTCTCTAAGCTTAGCCCCTCTAGATGATTTAGGGTGTTGGTTGGCTGTCGTGGAAGGTTTGCCACAAAGCTTACGGTTGTGCCTTCGGCATTGGTCAGGGTAATGGTTTTGCTTTCAAAGTCTATGGCACCTTTATTTGCAATCAACCAATTGGTGCCTAGGATTACGTCAATACCTTGCGATCTCAAATTATCAAATCTGCTTTGAAATCTATCCCCCTTATGCGGATGCTAACATCCTGACAATGGTGTTTAGTCTCGATTTCAGCCCCAGGGGTTCGAACGATCATTGGTTTGCTCATGTGGCTAGATGCAAGATTATTGTCCTTGGCAAATTTGCGTGACACAAATGAATGCGATGCCCCAGAATCAAATAAAACAATAGCCATAACTGAGTTGACGGGAAACATACCCATGGCTACGTTGGGGGCCTCCTGCGCTTCCTCGGCGTCGATGTGATTGGCGTGTCCCCGGTTCGCGCCCTGGTTTCGGGAGCTGTAGCTCCTAGTGGTCATATGGCGCTCCTGGGGGCGTCCGGTAACAGCTACACCTTGGGAAGATGAATTCTGACGCTTCTTTGGGCATTTACTGACGAAGTGCCCGGGTTCTCCGCAATTGAAACAGTTTCGGTTCTCCATGTCCCGTCCAGGTCCTGCGGAAGAGTTGTTAGAAATTTTGCTGGGGGAGGGGGCATGGTACTGCGGGCGCGGAACAGTCTTGTATGTCTGAGGCTTGCTGGACTGGTGGCTGTAACGCTTCTCATGCTTGGCGCGCTGCTGGGGGCGTTCAGCTCCTGACCACCGGTTCTTCTTCTGCTTACGGATGTCACTCAAGGCATTGCGCTTCCCTTCCAAAATAAGTGCCTTGTTGACCAGGTCCTGAAGGTCTGCATGGTCTTGGATCGCCAGATGACATTGGTATATCTCTAGCAGTCCATTCAAAAACTTCTCCACCTTGGATTCCTCTTCGTTCATGTCGGATCCGGCATACCGAACTAGCTGGTTGAATTTATGCAGGTATTCTGTCACCGTCATAGAGCCTTGCTTCAATGCCAGGAACTCTTGTTTCTTAATTCCAATCAGTCCGGCGGGGATGTGGTGCTTGCGGAAACGGTCCTTAAAAATGCTCCAGGAAATTGCTCTTGTTCCTGATTGCTGCTTGCAAAAGTTCTCCCACCAAGCAGCGGCGGGGCCGTGCAGATATTGGGCAGCAAACAGTGCTTTGTCGTCCTCGTCGCAATGAGCTACTTCCAGTTTGCTCTCGATGACGCGCAACCAGTCGTCTGCGTCCAAGGGTTCAACTGAGTGGGCGAAAACGGGCGGGGAGGTGCGCTGAAATTCTGATAGCTTGTTGGAGGATCCTCTTCCTCCTGCTCCGCTGTGCTGTATGAGTTGCCTGATGTTCTCTTGCCCGTCCTGACGGTTTTGTTCCATCATCAGTAATATTTGTGCCAAGGTGTCACTCATTTGTGGTGGCCGAGGTAAGGGTTGCTCTGCCTGTGCGTCGGTGTTTTTTGATCCTTGTGGTGTTTTCTCTCTTCCTGCCCCTCCTGACTTGCTATGCCCCTGAGAGCGGGGTGTTTTATCTTTGGGCACTAAGGGAAGTGAGTTTGCTGTGCTTTTGGCGGGATCATTTGTTTCCTTAGCCTTCTTGACTCCGGCGTGCGGGGCAGACTCATGGACTGACTCTTCTCGGTTGTCTGCGGGTCTCTTTCCACTCATCTTGAGCTGCATCAAGAACAGATAAGGAGGAACCAAGGTAAGAGATATGTAGGTAAGAGGGAATGCGGGGGTTTGGTGTCGCACAAGAACGAATACAACATGGCGTAATAGAGCTATAGCAGTGGGGGCAACCCGCCAAGAAGCAATGAAAACTCGAGAAACTCATTACATTCATACAGATAGGTGCCTAAGGGCACTTATCCGATTATACATACAAGTGCCTGCGGCACGGGGCTATGCCCTAATATACAGTACAACAAAATACACGCTTTATAAGCTCCGGGAGAGTACTTCCTTAAGAGCCGCGCTCTAGTCCACTTGGTTTACATCCAAGCGGACGGGCTGAGATAAAATGACTCCGGCACGGTCATCGCCGTCCTCGGAGGGGTTGGGTGTGCTGTGAGGGGTGACCGGGGTGTTCCTGCGGCGTTGCGCGGCCCTGGAGGCGGCCGCATGCGCCGTGAACAGTCCCAAGTATCCCGTCGACTGGACGTGCGTGTGGCTGACGCCGTTGGCGACCGGTGCTCCGAGCAGGGGTGGGTTTACCGGTGCTGTGGCGTTGGTAGACGAGGTGGTGGAGTCACGGGAGGCCATTAGAGCATGCAACTGGACAATGGTTTGCCGGGTCAGGATCAGGGAGTCGGCAAGCCGGACGAGCATGTCATGCTGAGCCTCGAGATAGCGGGTCAGGTGGATCACCGCTAGGTCGTGCTCCTCTTGGGTGCTGGCGAAGACGGCGTCTTCACCGATAGCACGGCGAGGGTAGTAGTGGAAGGCACGCCGGTCCACACTCGGAACCAAGTGATGGAGGCGGGAGATGGCTTCCCAAGCGGCCATTAGGATGGCCATGTTGGGGGATGGCATGGATCTTCCGGCGAACTGGAAAGCTGGGGCGCCCTGGGAGTCGGCTTTGTAGACGTGTACTTCTGCCCAGAACGCGTTGGCGATGTCGGCGGACTCCTCCTTGAAGACGTCGTACTCCGGTCGCTGAGTTGCTTTGAGGGCTCGCCGGGCGATGGTCCACAGGATATCTGTGAACCCTGGGAGATTGGCCGCGGTAGTCTCGAGATAGAGCGTACCGTTAGGCATGGCTTTACTGGGCAACGGTGGTAGCGAGTAAGGAGAGGGAAACTAGAATGTTTCTGGTTTGGTTGCAAAGGCAGGAAGGAGTGGGGAAGATAGCTGGTTGGAGGGCTTTTTATAGCCGAGCAAGAAGCTTCTGGTTTCAAAAACAGGGAAGGACACCTGCCCAACTTCAGGAGACAAGAGGTGCTGTAGGCGCACGGCTCAATTAAGCGGCGCGGCAAAGGGATGAGACAGCTAGCGGCATTCGCTGTTGGCAAACAGGTACAGGTTTTGTTTTTGGAAATACTGGGCCTAGTCGGCCTTTTATTTAAGATAGGTGTGGCAGGGTACCACGCCTACTGGCGTGTCTTGCCGCACGGAATACAGTTGCAAATACAGTACAAGCTCCTATGGGACAGCAGTCCATTACTATTACACAGCAGCGTCTACTTAATTAAACACAGGGATACATGCCGCATTGCAACAGATACAATGGGCCCTAGGGGTCTAAGCTACAGGCTGCACTTCTTCTTCTTCTTCTTCGACTAGCTCTCTTTCCTCTGGGTCCTCTTCGGACTCTTCTTCGTCGTCGGCTTCGTTTCCTTCCTCGGGGATGGGGGCAAGGTTGGAGGGCCCTGGTGCTGAGCGAGGGGGTCCGGAGTTCGGGATGAACCTTCGCAGGTATGCCCGACTGTTGCCGCATCGTCTCTTGGGTGGGGGTGGAGGCAGGTCTTCACTCACGACATGGATGTCGCGAGGCTCTGGGGCTTCAGTGCTGGCGGCGGCGGTCCTCTGCTGCCGTGCCGTGGCTAGCTTCAACTGCCCTCGGACACGATGCAGCTCGTCTCGAACTTCCTTCAGCTCGGTGAGGGCGCGGTAAGTCATGGCATCTTGGGCTTCCACGTAGCGAGCCAGGTGCATCACCGCTGGGTCATCCTCTTGGTCTGCCGTCTGGTAGATGCGGATGTTCCTCATGATCGGGTGCTGCGGGAAGAACCGAGTAGCCCTGTGGTTGGCTAGCTCGATCAGCTCGTGGCGGAGGTGTGCCAGTGCTCGGTAGGCCACTCGCTGGATGGCTTGGCAAGGTGCTCGGCTCCGCGGTCCGGTGAAGTTGTAGGCGTGGCTGTCTTGGGTCCGGCTGCAGAAGATGATGACCTTCGCCCAATACTCCGTCAAGTCTTCGGTCATCTTTTGCTTGAAGACATGGTACTCTGGGTATGACAGTCCTCCACTTCGGTCGATGGCTTCACGCAGCAGCTGCGGATATCCTGGGGTCTTGGCTGCATAGGTTTCACCGGCCTTCTCGATTGTTCCCATCTAAACATTTTAAAACATTCGTGTGAGCATCTCGTGATTAAAGAAGTAGAGGGGGTGAGTAGATAGTCAATTTTTTCAGCAAGGATGAGGATATTAGAGTTTTTATTTTTGAAAATAGTTTCTATAACCTAGACTCTAACTAACGGCCATGCTATCTAGGGTTTCCCTACAGTCAGCAGGCTCTGATACCAAGCTTGTAGACTACCCGGTTTTAGGCCGGATAACCCTTGTGTTTACTGTATCGATCCCTGGATCAATAGTCGATACACACAAGTACTTGATAGCATAACCATACCATACATCGTTTATTACAAACCTTAGCCATAATTGGTCTTTAGATCTTACAAACCAGGCCTATTGGCCGAATAAAAACAGCAGCGGAAATATAATAAGGTGGATAGCCCGTCAGTATGCCGATCCACAGGCAACAGACTGGGGAGAAAACCCTACGCATCGAAGTCGCTGTCGCTATCGCCAGACTGGTGCTCCTCCTCATCGTCTGGCCACATAACAAGCCAGGTGAGTACATTGAATGTACTCGCAAGCACTCCGCCGGGGAGTTTAATACGGAAATGACATGCTTGGGAATTTATCAATGGAAAAGCTCTATCCTATGTTTCATGTTGTGCGAGAAAGTAAGTTTGCATTTGGAAATAAGTACATAGGTGTAAAAGCAATTTTATCAAAAACATCTCGCCGCAGCGAAATAGGGTATTGCTCAAAACTCGGCCCGTACCCCGGGGGAGTTCACTTTTGTGCTTACCGCTACCTGCGATACAGCACGGTACTTGCCCGGTTCCACAGGTAGACGACGCTCACCTCGTACTTACGGGTTTCCCAATCACCCGGTTCCTCAGGTAGACACAGCTGACCTCGTACTTACGGGGATTCTAAGGTTTTGCCCGAGCCCACGGGAAAACCCGACTTCACACCTCATGACACAGCATGACATCCTGCGAACACGGCGGTTCGCGTCCTTAAACCCATAACCCAAAGATCCTTTTTGGGGCTCAGAAAGCCAAAACTACTTTAGTGTGGCCCGACCAAGTTCGTCCATGACCGCGGACGCGGCTATTCGAATAGTTTTAACACTCTGCAGAGGTTGTACGACTTTACCCACACGATGTAGTTCACCCTGGGCATACCGTGCACTGCATACTACCAGAGCTAGTACAACGAGACTCTTCACCGCTGTGAACCCAGCCACGAACCCGTCAGAATAGACATGTCCCAAACCTAGCCCGAATCAGTACCCCTGCTACGAGGAGGTTGGTGTTCCATCTTTGTGGCGGGCGAAAACTCGGTATCCCCGGGTTTGCCCTCTTCGAAGTGTACCCCACCCCATCTGCACTCTACTAACTGCCCACGGGTTCATGCTAGTCCAGGTCGGCTACTAGATCAAGTCCTTCCCACAAAGGACATGTGGTCGTACGGTAAGACTTGGCCAAACGGCACTTAAGACAGGTCCTTAGGTGATCCGAGAAGGACTCCACTCCACTCCCGTAAACGGGCAGCGAGAACCACGACGGGCCTTACCTCGCTCTTTAACATCTCCCTTCCAACACCCTTCATTACCAACCCGGATCAAAATCTCCTCCTTTTTAACTCGGTTCCACAGAACCAATATCACGGTAGAATATCCCAACCCATGCATATCCTACCTTCCATGCACCTCTACAACCGGACGCGACGGTCCGTTTCGATATTCCATCGCATGAAATATGGGGTGTTGCTTTCCTTTTCCTTTTCGAAAACCTAATTCATCTACTGCGGGGCTAAGCATATATATACATACACTACCCTAAGTTTCCGTTAAAACTTCGGAATATAATAGACCTAGGGCGACAAGGGTTACGGGTCGGACTAGGGTTTCCTACCATCGGTGATATCTACTCTACATAAAATAACAGGAATAAAATATAGCATGCATGGTTCGAAAACAAAATAATATTTCCTAAAACTGGGATTCAACATGATCAATGGCGGAGAGCTTGCCTGGCAAGTCTTGGCTCGGTTCCGGACGCGGAGATGCTTCGGGTTCGTCCTGGCGCACGTACCTCACACCGTCAACTACACGTTCGGAAAACTTCGAATAAGAACCGAGCAACAAATAATAGAGATTAGTATGCATGCATGCTAGGTTCTAACATTTCCTTGAAGATCCTAACATGATGGAGCTAATACTAGGGAATACAAAATGCATGAAATGCCGATTAGGGTTTCTAGGGTTTTGAGGGTAAGCACATGCTTTCTTTGGCTCTTGGGTTCATGCATCTATGAGCAAATGGCTACTGAAATTTTGACAAAGTTTGGGTGTTAAACCTACTGGACAATGGGATGCAACAACTAATCAACTAGACTCGAAGAGGTTTAACACTATATGAGCGTGCTTATGATTCTAGGGTTTCATCGAACCTATCTAATCCTTTTGATTCTTTGAGCTAAGCAATAATGAATGTATGCATGAATGCCACTGGAGTCAGGCTCTAAAAATGCTCATGATCAGATGCTGGAACTAACTAGAATTGAACCCATATTCAAAAGGAATTTAAAAACAGATTTTGAATTTGAAATTGGCTACTGGACTGGGGCTGTACAGGGAGAAATATTGAGATTTTCGAAAAGTGGTCAATATGAAAAAGATGGGAAATGAAATTCTGAGACAACTTTTATTTGGGGACTTTTCTGAGAATCGGCCTGGTTCATGGCGAACCGGCCAGACCAGAGGAGAGTAGTGCACTGAACCAGAGAGAAAACGGCCGGTTTAATTGAACCGACGGGGGGGGTGACGTGGCGGAAGTCGGCGCCGGCTTCAGTAATACTGACAGTGGGCCGAGGCAGCTGCTCGGGCCCGCTGGCAGTGGCTTGGGCGTGGCTTACCGCTTCGGTGAAGGTGGCCCACCGGTCAGAACAGAGGAGGGAGGAGCGGGGCGCGCGCGGGGAGATGTCCGGCGAGGAATTAGGGTTCCGGTGAGATTCCGGCGAACCCTACGGTGAGAAATTCGCGGTGTCTAGGAAGGAATTGGAGAAAATGGTTGCACGGCTGGGTTCAGGAGCTTAGAGGATTCCATTTTTGTCTATTGGGAAGCTGGCGCGGTTGCTGGTGTGGAGAGGAGGTGGTGTCCAGCGGAGGTCGGTGGTGTTGCTCGGTGTTGGAGAAGAAGGAGGACGTTCGGGTTGAATTGGGGCTTGGCTAGGGTGGAGTTAGAGAGGAAGGAGCTGGTGTGGAGGAAGAACAAGCTCGGGTATCCTTTATATAGGCAAGGAGCGGGGAGGCCGATTAATGGTTGCGGGGCTGAGGTGTTCCCGGCGGTGAGCTGAGGTGGGGGCCGTGCCATGCTGCGCAGTGCTCTGGAAGGGACGGCGAGTGACCGCGGCGTGGACGTTGGCTCAGGCGAGGCAGGGCGCGGTGGGGTAGAGCTCAGGGCGCGCATGGCCATGTCCGGCACTGGCATGGGCGCGTCCAGAGCACGCTTGAGCGCTGCCTGCGTGGCATTGACTTGCCAGAGGGGTCTTCGGGTGTGCCCAATGGGATCCAACGTGCCACTGCCCCGAGGTAGACAAGGGTTGACATCAGGACATGCCAGGAGGTCCTCTGAGCCTGGGGTTAAGCTGCTGCTGGCGTGGCATTGCAATGCCAGGGCCGGCATGGAATGACACTCGAGTTGAACACTGTGATCTAGAGCTGGCCAGTGAGAGAGAGTAGAGGCAGGCAGAGATTCTGAGGTGAGTAACGCTGCTGGTCAGCTCATGGGAGGAGGTGGTTGGCAGTTGGTTGAGTTTAAGAGGGGAAGAGGAGATAGAGGTAAAGGTGTTCGATGGATGCCCTGGTAACTTTTGTACTGGAGGTGGAAGGTTTTTTATCAGAAATGGAGTAGAGATGTAGAAATGTGCTGGGAGTAATTTTTGTAGAATTTTCTGAGTAAGGAATGGTGTAGCTGTAGTTCAAATGGGAGATTTGACCTAATTGGAATTTTGAATGGGATTCAAAATTTTGAACTGGATTCCCAACTTTATTTGCATAAGTGGTGAGGAAACATCTCAAGAAGCTACTGGTAAAATTTCTAGGACCCTTTGGAGAAATAAAAGTGCATGCGATAACACTTTCTTTATTTCTGGAGCAGAAAACCTAATTAGGGGTTTTGAGCGACAGAAGGGGTTTTAGGGTTTTCGACGACGGCAGGGGTGTGGTAGGGCTTGAGGAAGGTTAGGGTTTGGGTTTTGGAGTGGGGAACAAAAATGGGCTAGTTGCCGCTGGGGTTAGGGTTTGAACGGGGTTCGGGCATATCGGCGCATGAGCTCCGATTAGGGTTTTGGTTCTATGCATGCAATGACATGAGATGATATGCATGGGGGGAAATGCTGAAGATCCAAACAAACCGACAAATAAGTTTGGAACATATACGCATATACGCGCTTAGGGTTTTGGTTTTCGAGTAAACCCGATTAGGAAAAACAGGGCGTGACAACCTGCTACCGGCGAAGACGATAGGACGGGCATGAGACGCCTGGAGCAGGGAATGGGAGAGGCAGCGTGGGAGGAGGCTACGAGCGGCCGACCGATAGCGCACGACATGGGGTGGCGGAGGCGAAGGACGCCGCATTGAGCATGGCCGGAGGACGATGACGAGCTCTACCGGGCGGCGGCCATGTCTAGGCGCGTAGGATCCAAGCATGCCCACGCCGCACTTCGGGGATCTCCGGCATGAGCTCGGAGATGGCCTGAATCTAGCCACCGCGACATCCAGGACAACGACCAGTCATATGGGATGCTCGGAGCACAATCGTCGAGCCGTGGCATCCATGGGCACGCCGTCATGCCGTCGGCAGCGACGGAGTAGAGCAGGCCGGTAGGAGGCCTTGGGTCATCCCACCACGACGCGTAGAGGCAAGGGGAAGGAGGCATCAAAGTGGAACTTGGCACGCCACAGTACATAGTCAAATGAAGGCTGACGGCATTAGCAAGCCAGCTAGCCAACACCATGGCTAAACTCGGTGAAGGAAGCGGCGTCGGGGCTTGTAGAGGAGATCGTCTAGGAGCTCGTCGGTGATACGAGGCCACTATCGTGCTGTGAAATCGAGAACACAATCGGTACTTGGCATCACCAGCGAGGATGTTGGTGTCCCGCAGGGTCCCACTCCCTACCAATCGTGGACTTCAGCTACGGCGGTGAATCCATTCCCGGGCCTTGTACACACCACCCATCACACCATAGGAGTTGACCATGTTTAAAGCCATTACCCTTAACCGTAAGGAGGGGGATGTCTAAGGATGCATTTTGACATCCCACAGTTTCGACAAATAGCATAACCTTATTCATCTTCAGCGCAAGGATGCTCGATTAGTGAGCCATTACGCACTCTTTAAAGGGTGGCTGCTTCTAGGCAAACCTCCTATAACATCCTGATTTTCAGAACTTTTCAAAAAAAATTTATTCGAAAATCAGAGCTAGAAAATTTTGTTGTTTATTCTCAAATGAATTAAATCTTAATTGGAATTTTACAAATTGGACCAGGGTTAATTTGAATTAATCCAACTTGAATTGGATTGGTTTTTCAACTTGGAATATGTCTCCCAAAGTTTTCTCAGAATTTTTGGACTTCTTTTGGTATGTAATCTCGATTTGTTGTTCTTTATTTTATTTTGGTTTTCTCCTTTTATTTTCTCCTTTCCTTTTTGGCTGTACCATCCCGGCCTATCTCCACTAGGCACCCCGCCGTCTCATTCCTCCCTTGAATAGCCACCCCAGTGAGTGCTGCATAGCGCAGCATGCGTCGCCACCTCTTTTTCAATAGGATTTGATCCAAATCTCTTTCCCTAACCCTCCTATAAATACCCTACACCTCTCCACCTCTTCCCTACTCCCCCAAACCCTTTTCCCACGAAACCCTAGCCCCCAAACCCCCCACACAGCAGTCACCCCACTTTTCTTCCCGTGTAGTTTCTGAACGACACATCCCACCTCGGTAGTTTCCCAATTCCTGTCATCTCAGAAATCTTTTGGAAAATCCCTTTAGTGAGATTATGCACAACCTTTCCCTCTACCTCTCTAAAAAATTTGGTGAAGATCTAACAATGCAATCACTGGGAAATCTCCAAATACTAACGTGCTGTTTGTACCCAGTTTTTCTGCACGTGCATCTAGATTAGAACGATGCCCTCATCGGCTCGGAACTCCTTTTCAAGATCCGTTTGGTGGGATCATGGATAATGTTGTCAAGATCATCTCCACAAAATTTGAAGGCAATCCAACAGTCCAATCTCCTGGAAATCAAGTTTCTTTGTGCTGATCATCCAGATTTGACTGCGTGAGCAGTACAGCGGCATTGTCACCTCTTCTCCTGTTGATCCAGTGAGTCTCTAAAGAATCCCTTTGGTCTAGTTGTGCCTTAGGCATCTATAAACACCTCTGTAAAGTTTCACTTTCATCCATGTAGCCATTTATCGGGAATTGATCCATCTCTGATGTGCTGTCCACGGACGTCCAGATTCAATCTGCAGAATGTCTAACTTGTTTGATCTTTTTCTGTTGACTCGGTAAGAATTCTCCAAAAACAATTTGGTAGGATTGTACCTCTGTGTGTTTAGTTTCTAACCCAATTGGCAGATTGTGATTTCGTTGAGCGAGCATCGCGTAGCATGAAAAATCCTCTGGTCTGTCCAGAACTGATCTATGTCCAATTCTGACTGTTTCGTGTTGCGAATGTCACCACCACCCATATAGTTAATCTCCTATCATCTTGTGGTGTATCATGACATTATTTTCTACCATTAATCCTTGTTTGAAAACACTCACATCATCATGTGTTCATGTCTAATAATTTTGATCATCCTTTCATCATGCAATTGAATAGTATTTCATGTTTTCATATAGTCACATGTATAGTTCTTATGTAGTTCTTGTTTGTTGTTTATACAATGTTATCTACTGTATTACATAATATATGATTAGCATCTATCTACTTTTAATATTTATTTAATGTGACTTAGTTTAGTTGTTGTTGCATGATGTATAGTAAATAGTGGTATGTGCATATATCATTATATAACATGGGCGCACATATAGTATAATTCTTGTTTATTGAATGATTGCTATATAATGGTTGGTCGTGATATGTGATAGGATCGCAGGAGCCGACTAGAGGGGTGGTGTGAATAGGAGGCTAGCCAAATTCAAAGAGCAACTTCGTTTTATCAAGCATAAGTCTTAACAGGTAAAGAGGTTTAGCTAGCTGTGAAATAGATAGACTACTCATACAGCAAATGACATGAAGATTAACACATAGCTGACATACAGGTAACTTACACTGGTGTACTAAAACCCTAAGCAGACAGATATAAAAGATGACTGTGAAACAGGTAACTACCACAGATCAGAGATAAGCTATAGAGCAACTACGACACAGCTAGATGACACAGGTGAAAAGATGTATCACAGCACTAACAAACAACACAATCAAGCAAGCAAGTAATCAAATAGTAAGTGCTGAAAGTAAACACACAGAGAGAGACACAGATGATTTTTCACCGAAGTTTCCACTCTTTGCAGAGTGGTACGTCTCCGTTGGAGAAACTACTCTGAAGAGATAGTCGACACTTGTGGTGCCTTTTTCTCCACGTACCTGAAACTTCAGGCACGCTCCTTTGCTTGTGGAAGTCCTTTTTCTTGGCAGCAGGTAGACTTCAGATCACCCTCACAAACGTCTGGGCCAACCCGCACAAGCTTGGGTGATCACCAGCGACTCCTACACCTGTCTAAGAGTAGACACTCCAAGAGTAATAGAATCTGCAGCAACAACACTTGGAGGAACCAGCACTCTTTGCTCAAAGCTCTAACTCTCTTGAACTAACACATGAGAAGTTTGGTTTCTTTCCAGGAGATGAGAGGTTTGCAATGGTTGAAAATGGCTGGCAAAGGTTGAGGTCCAAGACCTCCCCTGGTCCCCTATATATAGGGTCCGCAGGCACCTGACCGTTACACTCATACCATGTAGGATTAAATGAGTCACCTGTGACAGGCACCGGTGACACAGCTAACCACAACGTACAACGGTAACAAGGCTTCAAGCAGACCGGCACTTGTGTCACCGGTGGCTGACACAGGTGAAACCATAACTGACGTAGACTCCCTACTCAGCCCAGTCTTGGCACATTACATGCCGTCAGCATACACAACAAACTCTGATGCATAACAGGAGAGAACCTCCAATAGTTTTCTGACGCAGCAGACAAACCATTGCAGTGCAGTTCCCTTAGCATCTGTGCCATACAGGTAACTATGGCTCTAGGGTTTAGGAAACTAGCATAGCAGTGTACTAGCACAACCCAGTTTCACACTTGTGCAAAACTGTTGTTACAGGGCCACTGACCTCAAGACATCAGTGCCACTATCCAACACTCTGAGCATTGATTATAAGAACTTCCAAAAGTAATTACAACTTCATCCCTCTTGGTAGTACATGTGTTTCCTAAGGACTCAAGAAAAATAGCAAATCTAGGCTTCAGCTTCCACCAACTGTAGTCAACGCTCTTAATGCATCAAGCAACCATCACCTGGCTTGCAACTCCTAGCACAGCACCGGCTTCTTCACAGCTGTGGCACAGCTGCCTAGCACAGCTATCTCCTTGTCTTGGGAAAACACCTTTGTAATTTTAGTGGTCATCCTTTCATAGATGAAACCTCTTCCTGGAACCTAATCTTCCTGCTTACACTCAATGTAAATATTAGATCCCAGTTTGGGTTGCCATTAGCCATCAAAACCATTTGGGGGCCTAGATGCTCTTTCAATCTCCCCCTTTTTGGTGGTTAGTGGCAACCCATTCAACATTATCAATTAAAGATATGAACGAGTAGGATACATGCAAGTTGTTAGAATATACTCCCCCTGAAGTTGTGCATAAAAGATTTGCTTTTGAAATGCAAATGCACATATTTGAATTGTAAATATGAGTAGTATTTTCTCACAACTTGCACTTCATCAGTTCAGAAAGTTAAATGAATCATGAGTAGTAAACTGAACTGAGCTGATAATGATGCAGTTTTAAATGTTCTTTTAAAGCATGTTCAGAGCACAAAGAAGGATTATCATGATCAAAGCATTCATTAACATGAGTTATGATTAACACAAACATTTATACATGAAGCAGAAAATGTGTGAAGAGTCAGAGCATAAGTCAGATCAGAGAAAAAACCAACCACACATATCAACACATGATCATGACAGAATAACATAGCTCAGAACATAAATTAAACTGCATCATTATAGAAAAGAAAAGATTTAATGTGATCAAGACATAAGAAACTAAAACAGAAAAAACAAGTCTTGATACATAACACAACACTACTCTGCTCCCCTACAGCTAAGCTTTTCTCCTCCTTTGACACTAAAACACCAGAAAGGGGTAAGAGAAGAAGAATCCTCATGTCGGCTTGGACTTCAAGAGCTGGAGAACCTCTGTGAGCTGCTACTACAAGGAGTCTACTTTGATATGCAGACCTTTCACTTCTCTGTGCAGAGCAGCAAACTGAATAGGCATGACTTTGTTCTGATAGGATCTGGCAGCTTCTTGAGTCATCATGGAAGAGGAGAGGGTGCCATCTTCTGCTACCTGTGTCACAGATACGAGCTCGGCTGGGTCAGTTGTAGGATCATCAGCTGTGACACTAGTGGGCAGTTGGCGAGGAGGAGCCTGAGGCTGAGAAGCTGGATCTTGAGAGGTTGATGGACCAGTTGTGTCACTGGTGGGTGGCACAGGTGAATCACTTGGATCACCAAAGAGTGTTGGCACAGCCGTCTCATCAGGGTGATCATCAGCTTGAGGTCTGAGCTGGGTTTTGGCTATCTTCACTGTGATATCAAAAGTTGACTCTGAAAGACCTGTTCTCTTGAGGATCATATACATGATGTATGACCCATACCTCAGCTTAGCCTTGTTGTCTTTCTGAACATCATCTATTTCATGAAAGATGTACCTTGCCACATCAAAATACTGGTTCTTGGCAATATGCACTAACACATGCCACACTGGATTGTATACTGCATCTGTGTTGCCTCCCTTTGGCTGAAGGGTGACATTAAGAATCTTTACCAAGTGCTTAGCAGTGATGGTGATGCCTTTGAAGTACACATGATCTGAAGGGGCATTGGCAGGGAATGTGAAGTTCCTTGGATAGAACTTTCTTCTTTCAGCATTGGAGACTGGCTCTAATTTGAATAAGTTAGGCATTCCTGGCTCCATAGGTGTACTGAATAGGCTATTGAACTCTGGAGCTATAATGGATAGCAATTGTCCTCTAGTTCTCCAGAGCATGACATATTGATTTTCTTATTCTACCACATAGTGGCATAGAACTCCCTGATGATCTCTAGGTCATAGCCTTGTTGTAGATTGCATAAAAACTCAAGTCCTAAGGCTTGGATCAGAGATGGTAAAGCCTTCAGTCTTGGATCACTCAAGCCAGACCAATCAGTGGCCTTGCAATCTACATATCCTTTGGAGGATAGGATCTCATGATACACCCCCCTTTTGATGATTATTGTGAAATATAGGGTCTGTGCAGTCTGGTTCCAAGAACTCCTTATCCTCACTGAAATATGGGCAGGTAGGCCTCATCCTGATGAAAGCACTAGGGCTCATTGAGGCAACCCTGCTCTTTGATTTTCTTGGGTCACACTTGGGGAGCTTCATAGCTGTAGCCCTTGGAATGAACTTCATCTGATTGACCTCTGTCCTCAGAGCATGAGAGAACATATAGTGATACTTAGATTCCAGATCCTCTTCACCCTCTAAGTGACTAGGTGAGCTTTCTTGTTGTTCTGCCTCCTCCTCAGGTTCATTATCTGATTTTGCACTGGAAGATGAGCCCTCAGCTTGATGATCTTCATCAGAATCAGCTCTAGGTTCTCTTGCCCTTGGAGGAGTTACTGATACACTCGTGGCATCATCTGATGAGCTTTCTAAGCTCTCTTCTTCTTTAGCTGGGTCATCTGCCTGTGGCATAGGTGACCTTGATGATTCTTCTGTAGGTGAGAGCACAGCTGTGACCATTAGCTGTTGAGCAGGTGAAGGAGCTGATGGAGAGCTTTGAGTATCAGGGGCAGCTGGCTGTGTCACAGCTGTCTGAGGCAGCTGTGAACTTATTTCATGAACATGTGGTGACTCAGTGGCTTTTGCTTGTCCTTCTTCTCCCTCTGAGACAATGAATGTTGAAGGAGATATTGGCTTGTGCATATCCAGAGATGAGAGAGTGTCCATACTGACTGAGCTGGAACTTTTTTATCTTCTCTGATAAGTTGCTGGCGGAGCAGGCATTAGACGAGCACCTGGGTCAGCTACCTGTGGCACAGGTGGTGACCTCTCCTTCTTCACAGCAAGAATGTCTTGCTGCTGCTTGACCAATTTATCCTTCAATGATGGCTTTGAGGATTGAGAGGTCTCAGAGATAATGGGGACATCATCATCAACAACCACTGTCTCAGTTCTCTTTCTCTTGTAGCTGGGAAGGGGCATCTTGGCAGTTTCTTTCCTAAACTCAGGTGACAACATCTGTTGTAAGGATTTTATTTCTTGTAGCAAGGCTTTTCTATCAGGACCTTGAGGAAGAGCTGTCATCTTCATAGTTGGGTCCTGAATCTGATTCACTAGATGGGTGTCTCTTACTGATATAGAGAAACTTGCCCCAGTGGACGCAGCGGTGGGATCAGGTGATGACACTGATACTGACACAGCTGGTGTCTTGGAAGATAGGAGCTGCTGCTTCTCCATGATTTGTCTTCTGACAGCCTGCCTCTCTGAATCTGACTTAGCAGCTTGCATCTAGAGGTGAAGGGTAGCTATCTCATTTGAGAGAATTTTTTCAGCAGCTGTAGGCTCTGGAATAGCCATAGAAATAGGCCTAGCCTAACTTGACAGCTGAAGAGACTTGGCTTGGTAGGTCTCCAACAAGCGCTTCTTCTTCCTCTCATTGGTCTCCTTACTGATTTTCTCTGAAAGCCTATCCATCTGTTCTAAGATGATTTTGTCATTATCGAGATCTGCTTTAGAAATCTGCTGATCAGATTTAGGCTCATGAATTGAAAGTGTGCCCCTTGGCAACACTACTTCAGAGATGGATGACTTCATTACTTTTCTGATTGTTCTCGTGGGCTTCTTAGCAGTTTCCGTACCCAATGAAGTGTGTTCAGCATCAGATGAGGACCTTGTCCTCTTGGATGGGACAAGCTGTCCTAAATTTGACTGTCCAGCTTTGGATGCTATAGCATCAGCTTTCTTTTCTACATCTTTCTTTTGCCTGTAGGCTTTTTGCTGTGCTCTTCTTCTCTGAAGAGATTCTTCTTTCTGTCTCAATCTTTTCCTTTCTTGATTAGAATCAAAAATGATGATCTCTCTGCTTGATTCTTCTGGATCAGACCACTTGAGACCACTTTCTTCTCTGTCAGAACCTGAAGACATCTGAAGAAATGAGATAGATAAGGAAGATTAAAGGAAAGGGGTGTTCCTAAATGTAGAAGATAGTAGCTGTGTGGGCCAGCTGTGTGAGGTCAAGGTAACACAGGTGAGGACTTAGAACCAAACTAAAGTCTCTGCCCTTGGAATATGTGTGCCTGTGTGACAGATGAGACCCTAGCGGTGACACAGCTACACACAGAGGCGGACGGTAGATTTATGAAAACTAGATTTTAACGAAGTTTTGCCGCTAGGTTTCGAGCTAGATGAATCTAGGAATCTAAACAAATGCTAAACCAACCCTAAATAAGGACAATGCACTACTGAAATAAGCTCACGAGTGATTGCATCGACAAGAAACTAGTTTGAACGCAAAGAAGGGTTGACTGAAGCTTACTTTAATCGAAAACTCGACAAAGTACGGATGAATCGGTGCCAGAGTGCCTTGGAAAGCTTCTCTGATGACTTGAAAAACTTTCGAAGGTCGAAAGATACGATCTCGATGAAAACGCGGGAATTGAGCACTCAGCGGAAGTTCGGGGTTTTTGTGTTCAAACAGGGTCTCAGGGGAAACGCGACGTTGCTTTATATAGGCCGAATGGTTATAACATGGCTGTGTCATAGCTGGGTGGATGACCTGTGACACAGGTGAGCAAAAAGAGTCCTTATGACCTACGGAGTTCAAAAGAATTCACCTGAGACACAGGTGGATGACTCAGGTGACAAGTTTTTCATCTGGAACACCAAGATAGAGAGAATCTGATAAGAGAGAAAGCACAAGGAACTAAAAGAGAGTCCTAGTAAATCTTCTCAATGTCAGTTTGCCAAAAACTCAACAGGGCAAAGCTAAAACTGACAAGAGTTGATTTGGAAAAATCACGACACAAGAAAAAGAAATGAGCACAGAAGATAGGCAGAAATATCTTACCAAAAACACTATAAGCACAGAACACACCTGTGACACAGGTGGGAACGCAGATGAAAACACAAACAGAGAAACAGTATAAACATATGAGCTAGACACCAAGCCAAACCTTTTATTGCAAGTTTGAGACATCAATGATATTCAACTCACTCCTCAGGGTACATAACCTAATCTCATCTAAAGGCTTGATGAAGATATCGGCAAGTTGTCTATTTGTCCTCACATGACACAACTGTATGTCTCCTTTCTCCACATGGTCTCTCAGAAAGTGGTGCCTCACTTCTATATTTTTTGATCTCTGGTGGTGAACTGGGTTGTTGGCTAACTTGATGGCACTTTCATTGTCACAGAAGAGGGGTATTTGACTAAAAGACACGTTGAAGTCTTTCAAGGTATGCCTCATCCATAGCAATTGAGCACAACAACTACTAGTAGCTATGTATTCAGCTTCTGCAGTGGAAAGGGCTACAAAATTTTGCTTCTTGGAGGACCAAGACACCAGAGAGTGCCCTAGAAACTGACAGGTACCAGAGGTGCTTTTTCTGTCAACCTTACACCCTGCATAGTCACTATCTGAATAGACAACTAGCTCAAAGTTTGCATCCTTAGGATACCACAGCTCAAACCCTGAAGTTTGAATTAAATCTCAGAATCCTGCGTACTGCCACTTTGTGACAGTCCTTAGAATTAGCTTGGAATCTAGCCCACATGCACACACTTAATATGATATCTGGCCTAGATGCACACAGGTATAGCAAAGAACCTATCATGCACCTAAACTCTTTCTGATCAACAGATTTACCTTCAATGTTTAAGTCCAGATGACCATTAGTTTGCATGGGAGTGTGAATAGGCTTTGCATCCTTCATGCCAAACTTGGTGATGATGTTCTTGGTAAACTTTTCTTGTGAGATAAAAGTTCCTTCCTTGAGTTGCTTGATTAGGAGTCCTAGGAAGTACTTGAGTTCTCCATCCAAAGACATCTCAAACCTCTGAGTCATCATCTTGTTAAACTCATCACTCATTGAACGGTGAATACTACCAAATATTATGTCATCGACATAAATTTGGCACACAAATAAGTCATTTTCATTTTTCTTAGTGAATAGAGTTGTGTCTACTAAGCCCATCTTAAAACCATTTTTGATCAAAAAATCTTTCAGTGTATCATACCATGCTCTAGGTGCTTGTTTCAGACCATAAAGTACTTTGTGCAATTTGTAGATATGGTGTGGTTTCTTAGCATCTTCAAAACCAGGTGATTGCTCAACATAGACTAATTCAGAAAGTTTACCATTCAAGAAGGCAGACTTCACATCCATTTGATATAGCTTGATGTTATGATGTGCAGCATAAGCAAGTAGAATTCTGATTGTTTCTAGTCTTACCACAGATACAAAAGTTTCACCAAAGTTTAGACCTTCAACTTGAGTGAAGTCTTGAGCAACTAATCTGGCCTTGTTCCTCACCACCAGTCCATTTACATCTTGCTTGTTCCTAAAGACTCATTTTATTCCAATGACATTATGATCTTGAGGCCTTTCTACCAGGGACCAGACTTGATTTCTTTCAAACTGGTTCAGCTCTTCATGCATGGCATTTACCCAATCAGCATCCTTGAGAGCTTCATTAACATTCTTGGGTTCAACACTAGAGACAAAAGAGTAATGTTCACAGAAATTTGCAATACGAGAATGAGTAGTCACTCCCCTATGAATGGCACCAATGATTTGGTTTGCAGGGTGATCTTTCTACAGCCTACTGATCACAAGGAGTACGGGGTCAACCACCTGTGTCACAGTTGTTGGTGTTGCCTGTGACACAGCTGGCTGAGACAGGTCCTCTGCATCCAGTTGATCATTGGCTGGGTTGTACTCGAACTCAATGTCTTGCTTTCCAGTGTCTTCACACAGTGGTGGAGCAGGTGGTTCATGATCACTTGGTGAGGCAGGTTCCTCCTTGACAGTAGGTTTGATCTCACCAGTGGATTTCTTGAGAATGTCCTTGCTCCCTACATCATTAGCAACTTGCTCTCCTTGAGAGCCATAAGATTCATCAAAATCCACATCTATATATTCTTCAATAACCTTTGTGGAGGTGTTAAAAACCCTATAAGAGCGGGAGTTAGTGGCATAACCAAGAAAGATCCCAACATCAGATTTAGCTTCAAACTTAGAGAGGCATTTGTCTTTCCTAAGAATGTAGCACTTACAACCAAATACTCTGAAGTATGACAAAGTTGGCTTGTTGTTGGTGAGAAGCTCATATGGAGTCTTCTTGAGCAATGGATGTAAATAGAGTCTGTTGATTGAGTGGCAGGCAGTGTTGATAGCTTCAGCCCAAAATCTTGGTGAAGTCTTGTACTCATTGATTAGTGTCCTTGCCATCTCTATCAATGTTCTGTTCTTCCTTTCCACTACTCCATTCTGCTGTGGAGTATATAGACTTGAGAACTCATGCTTGATTTCATGCTTATCTAGAAATGCCTCCACCTTGGAATTCTTGAATTTACTCCCATTATCACTTCTGACTTTGACTAGATTCACCTTCCACTCATTTTGCACTCTGACTATGAGATGCTTGAATTTCTTGTAGACCTGTGTCTTCTCCTTCAAAAAGAACACCCAAGCATAGTGAGAAAATCATCTACAATAACAAAGTTATATTTGTTACCTCCCAAGCTCTCATATGTTGTAGGACCAAAGAGGTCAATTTGTATGAGCTCAAAAGGAGTGATGGTGGTCATAATGGTCTTGGGATGGTGAGTAGCTCTAACTTGTTTGCCAGCTTGACACGAACTGCAAGGCTTGTCCTTTTTCAAACTTCACCTTCTCTAGGCCAATGATATAGTCATTCTTGCTCAGCTTGTTGAAAAGCTTCATGCCCACATGTCCTAGCCGCCTGTGCCACAGCCAGCCGACACTGGTCTTGACCATGAGACATCATGGAGCTGCTGCAAGGTGTTTACTGAAATTAACAATGTACAATTTTCCAGACCTGCGTCCTTTGAACACTTTGAATCATTAGATAGTTTAGAGGCTATAACCTCATCAGGATAGAAAGTGACTTTTATACCTGTGTCACACAGCTATGACACAGAAATTAGACTATAGCCTATCTGATCCACAAGCATAACATTTGGTAAGGAGTGATGTTCAGATATGACAACTTTACTAATGCCATTTACCTTTCCCTTGGAGTTGTCTGCATAGATCACATATTTGCTAGGCAGATTCTCATTGGTGATCTCTACAAACTCCTCTCTGCCTCCAGTCATATGTTGTGTACATCCACTGTCCACAACCCAATCAGTTCCACTGGAGACAGTGTCCTTTGATTCTTTAGCCATGAGACACAAATAAGCTGAGCTTGATGAAGTCTTGGCATCTGGTGAGGAGCAGTGTGACTCGGCTATGTCACCGATGGTCACCACAGTGGAGCCACCAGTGAGCCTAGCTGTGTCACAGGTAGACACATTTGTCAGACTGATTGTAATTCCAGCAACTTCACCTTCATCCTCTGATTCTTCCTTAGATCCTGAGTCATCAGACACCCAAGCTTGACCAACATAAGCTCTTGCAATAGCTTTGTTCTTGGCATAGGTTGGATGCTTGTTGTTGAAGGTCTTCTTCTTGCCATGGAAGTCTTTCTTCTTTTGTACTTATTGTTGTCCTTCTTTCTGGTTAGACAGTCAACAGCAAAGTGACCTTCTTCTCCACACTCAAAGCACTTCTTGTAATTGAACAGCTTCTTTCCCTTGAACTTGTCACTTGAGCCAAATTGCTTATTCTTTCTGTAGAATTTTTTAAAGTTTCTTGTGAGCAGGTTCAACTCAATTTCTTCTCCACTGGTGATCTCCTTATCAAGGTCTTCATTACTTTCACACTCTAGTTGTGAAGCTGAGGCAGTGGTTTTCAAGGCAATGTTCTTCTTGAGTGAGGAGGATGGGCTATGCCTGCTCTCTTGCTTGATCTCCATCTCATGTGTTAGGATTCTTCCCAACACCTCAGTATGCTTCATCATATCAAATCCATCCTTCTCCTTTAGCATCAGCACAAGTGTTCTATATGGCCTTGGTAGCACAGATAGAAACTTCTTGATGACATACTCATCATCTACTCTGTTTGATCCAAGAGCTCTCAGCTGGTTGGTGACGATGGTGAGTCTTAAGAACAAGGAGTTTATGTCTTCACCATGTTCATACTCAAACCTCTCAAGCTTTGATTCTAGCAAGCTTCTCTTAGACTTCTTTAGAGTGTTGCTATCCTAATAGATTTGCTCGAAGATGTCCCAGATTTCCTTGGCAGAGTCCATGGTACTGACCTTGTTGAAATCATGTTCTTGGAGACCCATGAATATAGCTGTGGCAGCTCTTGCATTATTCTGGATGTTTCTCTTATCATTGATGCTTGGCATTATGGTGTCCTCCATCCTGTAACCTGTATTGACAACTTTCCAAACATCTGGATCAATGGCGATAAGATGCATTTACATCTTTCTTTTCAGAAGGCATAGTTAGATCCATCAAAAACAAGAATTTTACCCTCATAGCCCGACATCCTTTTAACTCTGGCTGTTAAGCCAATTCAAAGAGCAATCTTGCTCTGATACCAATTGAAAGGATCGCAGGAGCCGACTAGAGGGGGGCGTGAATAGGAGGCTAGCTAAATTCAAAGAGCAACTTCGTTTTATCAAGCATAAGTCTTAAAAGGTAAAGAGGTTTAGCTAGCTGTGAAACAGATAGACTACTTAGGCAGCAAATGACATGAAGATTAACACATAGCTGACACACAGGTAGCTAACACTGGTGTACTAAAACCCTAAGCAGATAGATATAAAAGATGACTGTGAAACAGGTAACTACCACAGATCAGAGATAAGCTATAGAGCAACTGTGACATAGCTAGATGACACATGTGAAAAGATGTATCACAGCACTAACAAACAACACAATCAAGCAAGCAGGTAATCAAATAGTAAGTGCTGAAAGTAAACACACAGAGAGAGACACAGATGATTTTTCACCGAAGTTCCCACTCTTTGCAGAGTGGTACGTCTCCGTTGGAGAAACTACTCCGAAGAGATAGTCGGCACTTGTGGTGCCTTTTTCTCCGTGTACCTGAAACTTCAGGCACGCTCCTTTGCTTGTGGAAGTCCTTTTTCTTGGCAGCGGGTAGACTTTAGATCACCCTCACAAACGTCTGGGCCAACCCGCACAAGCTTGGGTGATCACCAGCGACTCCTACACCTGTCTGACGTAGACTCCCTACTCAGCCCAGTCTTGGCACATTACATGCCGTCAGCATACACAACAAACTCTGATGCATAACAGGAGAGAACCTCCAACAGTTTTCTGACGTAGCAGACAAACCATTGCGGTGCAGTTCCCTTAGCATTTTTTAAGCTCTCCCCTGGCACAGAGGTGTACCTGAGTCATAGAGCGGTTGTTCACCTATGACATATCTGTGCCATACAGGTAACTATGGCTCTAGGGTTTAGGAAACTAGCACAACAGTGTATTAGCACAACCCAGTTTCACATTTGTGCAAAACTGTTGTTACAGGGCCACTGACCTCAAGACAAGAGTGCCACTATCCAACACTCTGAGCATTGAGCATAAGAACTTCCAAAAGTAATTGCAACTTCATCCCTCTTGGTAGTACATGTGTTTCCTAAGGACTCAAGAAAAATAGCAAATCTAGGCTTCAGCTTCCACCAACTGTAGTCAAGGCTCTTGACGCATCAAGCAACCATCACCTGGCTTGCAACTCCTAGCACAACACTGGCTTCTTCACAGCTGTGGCACAGCTTCCTAGCACAACTATCTCCTTGTCTTGGGAAAACACCTTTGTACTTTTAGTGGTCATCCTTTCATAGATGAAACCTCTTCCTAGAACCTAATCTTCCTGCTTACACTCAATGTAAATATTAGATCCCAGTTTGGGTTGCCATTAGCCATCAAAACCATTTGGGGGCCTAGATGCTCTTTCAATATGAACATTTGCTTATAACATGGTTAAGATTGCACGCATAGCTCATATTTGTACAATGCATCTCAAACGGTTTGCACATATGTACATGTATACATACACAGTCATTCCATATTTAAATAACAGTTTGCTATGAATTTGTTTAGCACATTATTTTACTCATGTTTATAGTTAAATTAGTTGTTGGAACACTTAAGTTGTACATGTCCATCATGACTTTATGTTGCATAATTATGTAGTTGTATATAGAGATATATATGTATCTAATTAATTAGACTTAATATTGTTGACCGCTTATATGTCAGAATAATAACACTTTACTGAATTATTATTACTTCATCATGTTGCATGTTAATTTGTTGTTATATAATGTATATGTATTAGGACACATAGGTTGTAATTTCATATGTGATACTAGCATGAAGGAATTCCATGTTACCGTGTTTTATATAGCAAGATAATTTATGTATCTACATATTGTCAGTATATAGGTATATATCTATATTAGATAAGGTTATATGGTATTTTAGCATGTTGTATCATAACGTATACTAGCATGCTTAGCTTCTTATCTTATGTTGCATGTTCATAAGGTGGTGTATAGTCACATATACATGGTTAACCTTTATGTATCGATTATAATATATGTATACATGTTGCTAATAATCATTCTTTACTAAAATAATGTTATTATTAAGTGAAGTATGTGTTGGTTGATTGCTACACTGTATGTACACAATAGCATGAATAGGGTTGATATTATTGTATGTGGCATATGATTGCATGTATGTTTGATGCATGTCATATCGATACTAGTTGTTATTTGGTCATATAGTTTAATCACTGTTTGCATTATTAATGACTATTATTAGATTGTAACTGCATGATCATATGTTATCTTATGCTACGCCATGACTAGTCTCTATTTCATGCCTAGTCTATCTAGCTTATTACATGATGTCTAGTTGTATGTTGCACAGTAGTTCATATAGATTGACATGTCGCATATTATCATTTCTTGCCAACTAGCATGCCAGGACCTCGCTTGTCTACTAGTATGATGGGTCATACTTGTTTTACTAGTATGTCGGGTTTCCATGATTGGTGATAAGGGTGTCTATGATCGTCATCAACCATATCATATCTCCAATTGCATATCTATCCCTATCTCACATGTGGATTAACTTTAGTCATTTGACATGCAAATTCTATATCGCATAAACCTATCCTTTTTCCAGAATGATCCTGATCCGGAAGACCATCTTCGAGTACATGTACTCTATCTGGTTGAGATACATAATCTCACACCTTCCTAGTTGTCTTTCGATAATTCTATCCCTTTCTTTGACCTCCGACACCTATCCGACCTTGCTAGCCCTATTCTTCTGGTATTTCCATTTGGTATCTAATTTGGAGTTATATTTATTTGCTTTGCACTTTATTGCCGTTGCGACGGATAGGAAGTAACAACTTTGGGTAAGGATAAGTTCTTGCACAACTCGTCAACGAAGGCATGCCCCCTCTTCTTAATCAACGAAGGCATGCCCCCTCTTCTCGTCAACTTGTCATTATATTTTATTCTTATAAACATGCATGCTATTTTATTCCCGTAGCTAGCGTGTCAATTGACACACCTGTATCCTGTCCTCTTGTCGTCCTTTTACCTGTTACCCTGAGTAGATTATTTTAATATTTAGAATAGAGTAGAGAAATGGTTAGCCATGCTTAATTATCCCTAGGATGCTTTTACCTTCCCTCCTCGGAGGAACGATCTTCAGATCATTGATATCACTATTGAAACTTTGTTGAGCTCGCTGAGCTAGGGCCGGATGCCCATTGTTTTCTCTCTCTCTATTCTTCCTATTCTACTCTGGGTGGAACTTACCATCTAAAAGGTGCGAGCGATAGCTGAATCATGAGTTGAAGGAGCAAATGGTCGTTCTTCATGAGTTGAAGAAGCCATTGGTCGTCCGTATCGAATAAGGCCGAAGTCATGATTTTGAGAAGCGTGAAAACAGTACGACCACATGCTATATGGGCACTGGCTTGGTTAAGTAGGTTAGTCGAGTCTTGGTGTCGACATAGTCGTACCGCAGAAGGGTGGACATAGCTACGAGGACCTCGGCACAGATGGGAGGTCGGAGAGTGGAGACGTACTCTCAACTCCGTGTCAGACCCGGTGGGCATATCGCATCCGGAGGAGATTAGCTAAAAGACCTCGTCACGATCTCCCTGCGGTACACCGATGGGTGTGTACTCTACCAGTGGCCACTGGTGGGCAACAAGACGAGATTATGTCATGTGGGTAAAGTGTATAACCTCTACAGAGTGTTAAACTAATTGATTAGCCGTATCCACGCTCATAGATGGCACATAACTCATTCCTGATGAAAAGGACATGTCTTTCTCCCCCTTGCTAATTCCTTCTACCCCAGTTCTGGAAATGTGAAAAGGTGGTTGGAACCTATGGACGAGTTTAGGCCGGATGCCTCACTCGCATGTGTTGGTCGTGGACCCTCACATTTATGAGAAACACCCCTGATGATAAAACTAGTTTTCATCAAAATGATGCTTCCGAAATTATCATACTATTACAACCAAAGCTGCTTTTATGCAAAAGAGCCACAAAACCCGTCCTTTGCTTAAGCTTGCATGTAGTCGTAGGTTTGCTTATGAGGGGGCACGCTGGGTACGTGAAATACTCATCAAACATGTTGTTTGTTGGACGCGTTCAGATATCTATGAGGATGATGAAGACTATGAGGAATCTTCTACGTCAATATTGAGGTTTAGGTCACGTGGCCTCCGTCGACTACCTGTGGTTGAGATGGAGACATCTACGCTTTATTTTCTGCTGTGTTTCTGAATGGTAAGGGGCATAAGTCCTAATTACTTTATTTAGTCATATCGCTGCTATAACTCAATTGTTTATGTTTCTAAAATGTTTCGTGATGTGTGCAGTAATATCAATTCGCCTGTGTTCATCAGCTTGATCCTGGACTGATGAGGAGATACACAGGGAGGGTCTGGAAGTTAAGTCCGGGCTCTCACACCTCCTGGCTGTCTTTGCACCCCCACCTCCTTTATCACTGAACGGTCATTTAGGGGCCGGCCATTTTCTTGCTCCCATGGCCAAAGCAGAGTAATTGAGGGTCAGTGCCATCGCTTGTGGCGTTGACCCCTCATTATTAGTAGTTGTGCTTGCAGCCCCAAGCGCTAGCCCAGGGTCCAGAAGTTGACGCGCCTCCTCTCTCCTCTTCCCATCCATTCCACCAAAATCAACCAAATCTAGCTCGATTTCTTTGGTTTTTGACTTCGGATCCATCCCTTGAGGGTAACCTCCTCCCTTCCCCCTAAATTGTCCAACTGAAATGGACTGATTTAGCCCCTTTTTTCCCACGTTGCTCAAATGCTAGTTCTCATACTTTGCTGTGATTCACGAAATTTTAGGGGATTTAACCTGAATGTATGTGATGCTCCATGTTGTATACTGTGAGAAACTTAGTTTTTAGACCTAGTCAGGAGATACGTGGGACAGAGGTGGACTCAATTCGTGCTGCTGAATTGGTCGATTTCTGTCAAGTCACGTTGCTAACTAGTATTAGACAGGGGAGAATCATTTGTGCATTCATCTCATATATGTCATTTATCACAATTATTTCTACCTATATACATTAAAATTAGAATTTTATTCAACTGAAGGATATAATTGCAAATGTACAGTATAGAAATACAAGATACAAAAGAAGAAATAATAAAATATTATAATTAGATAAATTTGTCTGATGTACAAGAATAAATAAAGAAAATTACATTAGATAAAGTTCTACCTATACAAAAATCTAGACCAAGTGTGAGGGAGGCGACCTTCAGAAATATTTGTAGTATCCGAGGTCATCGTGTATGTGCACTTGAGACTGTTAGGATCATGCAAATTGCTGTATGAGGCAATAGGTTTTGAAAATTTGTTTTTGAAATAAAGATGGTTCCACCAGCACACTTTCGCCTAAACCTGCAAGATTAGTTGCGAGGGAAAAAGAATACGAGAAGTGAACCTAAGTAATTTTTATTTTTAGAAATAATTTTTGGAAATTTTTTTGTTTTTGAAAATATCCAAGGGCCACATGGCTAAGAACCTTATTGAACTAATCTTGTATATACATATGTAAGCATTTAGAGGAAAGAGATGAGTAGTAATACAATAGCTTGTATTTTACCTATAGTACTTTGCTTTTGGTAGATTTTTATTTTTGGTTGAAAAGAATTTGAAAAGTAGAAATGTTTGGATAAGGCAACCCACAAGTTTTGACCAAATATAGCTTAGCATGGAATCCAAAAATATCAAGTAGTAGTAGCCAATCAAGCAAAGATTAGCAAAATATCAACGAAACCGACTTACGCACCCTATAAAAGCAATTCACGGTAGTAGTCACCACGGTTTAGACCTTCACATTCACCGGGACCTGCCCAAGGAGCTATAACATAGAAACCAAGCCCAGGGGATCGAAGCCACCAAGGATATCAAGGAAGTGGAGATCAGGAAAAGGAGCAGCTGAGGAGAAGAAGATCATCAATAGGTTAAGAAGAGCAAGGCCAAAAGAACTTAGGAAGTCAGGCCCTGCTCTGATAGAAACAAAGGTAAGAATTTATACAAGATAATCACATTTTAACATGAGAGCTTGAAATCATATATAGGGCCTCAGACTAGTTAGCATCATAGGGTTTAAGGCAATCATTCTGATATCTGTTGTTATTAGTTTTCCAGCATATAAATGAGCATGTGTGCTTGGGATGCTCAACATCATCATAAGTTAGCCAAGACCAAGCGAAATATATGTTCTTACCAGAATTATCTATTAATTTTCAACTCTTTTCTTAGAAAAGATCATCACAAAATAGATTGTAAATTTCAGACAATAATGATCTTAGCCTCTGCTCTTGTCAGGATAAACGCTAAATTGACAAACCTCAAGCTTTCACATGAAACATCAACATGAATTAGACTTAGATCAGGAGTAGCATCTATCTTATCACAAGCTAAGGCTTATTAGCCAAAGTTGAAGATTTCAAATGGGCACTATCATAAGATGGAACTAAGATACAAGAGCATCATGCTCTTATTAGGAAAGAAACAACATAATCATATGCTTAGGCCAGGTATCAATCACGACAAATTGATTAAGATTTACCAAGCACTTTAGAATTGGGCATGAACATTTGTATGCTGAAGTGGATTAGTGAGCCACAAACAACTACCATGGAATCATCATGGGCACAACCAAAATCATATGAGGAAGCCCTAACTGAGTTGGTGTGTGTTGGGGGGGGAGAAAAGGGGGATGAGAAACCTTACTCGATGTGCGACATCGCCGCAGTTGTAGTGGCGACCAACCCCACTGTCGTCGACGGGGTGGCCGAGCACAGAGGTACATAGAAGAGATCCACTAGCACGACCGACGTTGTGGGAGTCCAAGCACCAGGGAGCAGAGATGGCCTCACCAGCGATTCCACTGACGCCGGAGTTGAACCGGCAAACCCTAACCTTGGGGCCAGGCCACGGTAGAGAATCAGGAGAGATCACCAAAGGGAGAAACCGGCAGTAGTATCCAAGGCGGAGGAGAAGGGTGCGGCGGCGTCTGCACCGGCAGCAAACCGAGGCGAGCGTGAGCAGCGGCGGCAAGCAAAGGTAGCGGCGGTGCAAGTACGCTCAGGAGAGAACTAGGTGGTGGAGAGCAGGTGAGAAGAAGAAGCAGGTGGGGAGAAAGGAGGAATGACGGCACCGGCACTGGACCTAGAAGCAGGCAACGCTCAGGAGCGGTGGCGCACACGTGAAGCAAGAAGTAGGGGAGAAGAAAGAGACCGGGCAGTGACATTCATGAGAATGAGAGGATGAGAGATGAGGGTTAGGCGCCGGTAGGTCAGATGAGCCGGATAAGAAGGCCGGCCAAGCCCAAATGGCCGCCGCTCAAATTGAGCTAAGTGGGCCCAAGAAATTGATAGGCCAAGCCTGTTAAGGAAATGGGCAAGCCGACTCAACCCAGTTCTTTTTCTTTTTCTTTAGATAAAAATACAAATCCCAAAACAGTCTATCATACTTTCTCGAAAATAGAGATAAGTACTAAAATTCTAAAATATAAATAGAAGGACAAATTAAATCTATAGATTATTTACTTGAATTAAAATAATTCTTCCCTTTTCTTTAAAAAGGAGAAGGGAATGAAGATAAATATGTAACTACAAATTTTAATTTAACTCTTGAGATAAATTACTTAAATAAAAATTGAAATATGAATAATAAGAATATTGACCCTTAATTAAAATAGTACAAGGTATAATTACTTAAATATATGATGGAATAGTTTATATATGCTCTAAAAATATCTAGAAGCTTGTGATTTATTTAGATGATCATAAATCATGCATGCAATGTTGAAGACACCGATATATACATAGAGAGTGGATTTTGCTTTTCTCATATATATATATATATATATATATATATATATATATATATATATATATATATACATATACCATAGTGCCTGAATAGTGTCTAAATAGTGTAGAATAGTAACATAGTGCCTGAATAGTGTCTGAATAGTGCACCCTAATAGTATTGCCACTCTGAATCTCGTGTCTGCAAATTAAATTTATCATCCGCCATTTATCATCAAATTATACTATTCTAATCCACTTGATCTATTAATCATCTGGTATCAGAGCTATTCTAATTCTCTCTCATTATCATCATACTATTCTTATTCTCTTATTTATCATCTGGTATCAGAGCCTGGTCATCATTGAAAAGTTAAAATATCTAAATTTAGAAGTAAGTACTGGAAAAATTGTCAATACAAAGGACAATAATAATATAAGGTGCAGACTAAATTCCTCCGAAGAGCATAGTTGGCATACTTCACATAGCCAGTTAAATTTATCATCAAGATACTGAAGATAACAAAAGGCATAGTGTTTCAGAATTTATAGAAAAACTAGACTTAGACAGAGAAATAAAATATTGTGAAGACAAGTTAAAACAAGTATCTAACGAATATAATAATACTATGACGCATGAATGGTCTAAAGTAAGAGAAAGGGAACTATATTTCTGTAGAGAATTATCCAGATTAAGGAAGGCATAGAAAGATAAAGAATTATTTATAGATGACTCTGTTAAGAGGAAGGATAAGGAGAAACATATTAAAACTGAAGAAAGAATAGATAATAAAAATAATACTATAACTGAACAAGAGCAATGGGAAAGAAATTAAAAAATGTTATCAGAAAGCTACGAAGAGGAAGAAGAATTAGTAAATGAAATATATAATGAAGGACAAACTATAGATGCCTCAGAACAATACGATGACCTCATAAACTCGTTAGATGAAATAGGGATACATAACCTAGAAAATGCAATGGAAGCAATGGAAGTAGATGTAGGAGGAGGAAAGAAAAGAAGGTATGGTGAAAGCTCAGTAAAAAGTGAAGGAGAATTTGAGAGACCATCTAGAGTTTCAGGAAATTGGACTCCAAAAAATGAAGAATCCTCATATAACTATATCCCTGGCCAATATAAATATATGGAATCTAAGAGAAGAGATTTTGAAATCTCTGTAAAATTTCAAAATCATAAAAGTGATGGTGAAATATTAAATCTAGTTGCACATGACCTAATTGATTGGCCAAATTTCATAAGCATATGGAAGGGTTTGATAGTACAAAAATACATACAAAACCAACATAATATAGGAAATAAGGTCGAAGACATGATTACATATTTACAAACATTTTTAGGCGAATCTGTAAAAGTTCTATGAGAACAATGGGTAGAAGGTAATACTAACAACTATGCAGAATTAAAAAGAGCAGATAGCAACACAAACAATTTTGCAAATATATTATCAAATATTATTATAGCAGAAGATCTAGAGTTAGGATATACCACATTACAAAATGAAAGGTTAAGAGAAATTGAGAAATTAACACTAACAAATTGGAAAGGTATAAAAGAATTTTCACAACACTATTTATATAATGCTACTACAGCCAAACAAGGTTATAACAAAAGGGTAGTTGAAAGATACTTTAACAAATTACCAGATCCTTTAGGAAGCATGATATTTGAATAATATAAAAAAGAAACTGAAGGTTCTGTCATCAACATATCACAAGCAATAACATTTGTATTTAAGCAATTAAGAAAAATATGCACTAATATACAAGCCCAAAGGTCCATGAAGCATTCAGATTATAATTTTTGTAATAAGATAGTTCAAATACCATTAACATATGGTGAGGAAAGACCTAAGAGTAGAAAATATCATAGACCTCAAAGAAGAGATAATAATAATTTCAGAACAAAGAGAAGATATTTCCTTAGAAGATCAGATAATAAAGCTCCGTTTTTACATAGAAGGGATGTAAGACGTTACAATCCAAGAAAGAATTATGATAAAACATGTAGATGTTTCATATGTAATTCACCTGACCATTTAAGTAAGACTTGCCCAAATAAAGACCAGAAAAGATATTCTAATAAATATGAAGAACAAGAAACGGTTTTAATAGTAGATAGTGTAAATGAAAATATATTAGTATGTGATGATGAAATAAAAGATGATGAGTCCATATATTCAATTATAGAAACATATGAGCTTGGAAATAATGAAGCTGAATATGAATCAAGTAATGATGATATAGACTTAATAGATGAGTTAGCAGGTTTAAGAATTGAGATGATGAATCAAATGAGTTAGCAGGTTTAAGAATTGAGATGATGAATCAAGTAAGCTGTGAGCATGATTGGATTAGAGGTAAAGGAGATTATAATATAAAATGCACATTTTGCATATGTTATCCAAGTCAAGAGAATAGAGCTACTTGTAGTCTATGTTTAAAACAAGCTTGCTCTGAATGTTTAAAAGCAAACAAGCAAAGGTGGAGAAGAGAAATAGAATTAGAACCAGAGGGAGAAATATTGTCTAATAGGATTAGAATCTTAGAAAATAGAGTAAATAAACTAGAAGTAGAAATAGAGAACTTAAGGAACAATTTAGAAGACAAAGGTTTACAAGAAGATAGAGTTGTAGAAAACACTGAGTTTAAAGAAGAAACTATAACCATGAAAGATGGCAAGGGTGCTAAATTAATCCAGTTAAAGGATCCTATAACTAATTTTGGGAATAAGTATATAGTCAAGCTACCATTTAAAGAAATATTAGGAATAAGAATCCCAGTCAAAATAAAACTAAGAACAAATATCACCTATAAAATATTGGCGTTAGTAGACACAGGATGTACAAAAAATATCATTCATGATAAATACTTTATAAAATGTCCTGAAATAGTTCAGACAATAGATAACAATAAAGTAGAAACTTCCACATATATGTCAGGAATAAGGAAAATTATAGATGGAAAGAAATATATTATAGATGAAATTACAATAAAAGATCTATCAATGATGAACGATGAAATGATTATCGGTCTAAATTTTTACAACAATCAGTGCAGACTGTAATTATACGTGAACAAGGTATTACATTTATCCCATATCAAGAAAATATTCCATATATTTCAGAAGTACGAAAGCGTGGTGGATCTTCACAGCCTCAACACTTAAAAATTTCCGCCCTTGAAAGCACGGATAATAGTATGAATCCTAAAAGAAACACAGAAAATGAGCTTAGTACAAATATAGAAGAATATTATATGACAAATTCTTGCATAGAATGCATTGGATTGCAGTCATTCGCACCAAATTGGTATAGAGATATAAAAAGGATATAGAAAGGATTGTCGAAAGATTAGAAGATATCTAAATAATTGGAGAAATACCTATGAAGTTGGGATAAAAACTCTATCATTTGTAAAATAAACATAATAAATCCAGATTACATAATTAAGACATGTCCAATAGAAGCCACTTCAAAAGATATAGAAGAATTTAAAATGCACATTGAAGAATTATGAAAATTAGGAGCAATAAGAGAAAGTAGAAGTCCACATAGATCAGCAGCCTTTATAGTTAGAAATCATTCCGAAATAGCTAGAGGGAAGTCAAAAATGGTTATTAATTACAAAAGACTTAATGACACTACCATAGATGATGCGTACAATATCCCAAATAAACAGGAATGGATCAATAGAATACAAAGAAGCAAATATTTCTCAAAATTTGATTTAAAGGCCGGCTTCTGGCAAGTGAATATGGCAGAAGAGTCTATAGAATGGACAGCATTTACATGTCCCCAAGGACATCTTGAATGGCTTGTAATGCCCTTAGGACTAAAAAAAATACTCCTGCTTTATTTCAAAGAAAAATGTAAAATATATTTAATGAAAACCAGGACTTCATACTAGTATATATAGATGATTTGCTAATATTCTCAAAATCCTATAAAGAGCATATTGCTCACTTAGAAGTATTTTTAGAAAAAGTAGAACATAATGGGTTAATATTATCTAAAAATAAAATGGAAATTTGTAAAGAAAAAATTAATTTCATTGGTCATGAAATAGGAGAAGGGAAGATTTATTTACAAGAACATATTGCAAAAAAGATCTTGCAATTTCCTGACAATATGAATGATAAAAATGTGTTACAACAATTTTTAGGAATTGTGAATTATGCTAGGGATTTCATAGAAAACTTAGCAAAGCTTGCTGGGCCGCTATATGCAAAGTTAAGAAAGAATGGGCAAAGATACTTCAATTCTGAGGATATTAAATTAGTAAGGCTAATAAAAGACAAGGTTAAAGAATTAAAGCCACTAGAATTACCATTAGATGATTGCTATCTAATTATTGAAATTGATGCTTCTCAATTAGGATGGGGAGCTATATTAAAGCAAAGACCAAATAAATATTCAGCAAAATCAGAAGAAAAGATATGTAGATATGCCTCTAGAAGTTATAAATTTAAAACAGTAAATAATACTGATAGAGAAATTTTAGCAATAATTCATGCTATAAATAATTTCGTTTATATCTAGGATTTAAAGAATTCACAGTACGAACAGATTGTGAAGCAATATGTAGATATTATAATCAAGTCAATAGCAAGAAAAGTTCTACTAGAAGATGGGTATTATTTGAAGATATTATTACTGGAAATAGTTATAAAGTCATATTCGAGCATATAAAAGGTAAGGAGAATATTTTACCAGACCTATTTCCTCGTTCATCTATTTTGCAGGAATGAAGAGAATGATGGGTTTCAATGGGGTCGAATCATTCAGTTTTGGAGCTGAAAATAAGTTAAGAATTTTCCCACCAAATTCATACAAATTCAGGCCAAAGGGTCATATAACATTAGATGATATACAAGAATGCATATTGGACAACTTCTGGTACCAATATAATAATAGGCATGAAGATAAAGGCTATGTGCTATCAATATTAAATAGCCTTGCTGAATATTTCAATAAGATGAATAATTCAATACTTATCTCAGAAGCCCTAGAAACAATAGATCATATAGAACAAAAGCCATTATATGTGGTATTTGAAGGGCAACTTCCAGGAATATATATATATATATATATATCATTTGAAGAAATAGTAGCCCAGAAAATAGATGCAAAAATATCAGGAGGAATATCATGAAAAAATATACAAATATTGATGAAGCACTAGCCCAAGCTAGGAGAATATTAGGAATAAATTATCATATGGAACCGGCTGCCAAAGAATATATTCAAAAATTTAAGAGAGCAAGAAGTAAAAAAGCTCCGGCCACTTCATATACTGAGAATATAAAACAAGACGATATACCAAAATTCCCGACATATAAAGAATGTTTAGTAAAAGGAGTAGACCCCTTAGATGGGTCATATATAGATTGGAAAATAAATGAAAAATTTGAGAATATGTCTCCACAATGGAAGAAAGATATCAAAGAAGAAGTTTTAAAAGAATTAAAGAAAGATATGAATGAAAAGTTGGAAAATATAAAGAAAGCATATGATGAAAAATTTGATATACCATTCTCAGATGAGGATATTATGGATATTGCTAGGCATGGACAAAATCCAAAGCCTAAAAATAATTGAATATTAAGACCTATGCGTAGGTCGAATCTTCAAAAATATGAGCTATACAAAGGCATATATCTAAGGTGTCCCTATAAAGGCATACCAATATTGATACGGTACTATCAAATATTCGGGCACAGAAGACCTGTACAAAAGAAAAAATGATGGCATGAGGAAAGGTGAAGACGCATGCAAAGAAAGAGGAGAATAAAGCTGAAGTTAAAGGAATTCACTATGAAGAATTTGGACGCCAGTGCACCCGTGAAGAATAAAGACATCCAACCACCGAGATGGACAGCCATTTGTACGAAGCCTACCATAGCTACTAAGCTTAGAGGCATTTAATAATGGAGAAAAGCTCCTCACGCGGCTATAAAAGGGGTTGCAGCCAGACTCAGAAGGGCATCGGAGAAGAATCTGCGAAGGCAACACCAGAGAGAGCTAGACTCAGAAGGCATCGGAGAAGAATCTGCGAATCCACTCCCTCTTTAGTCTTCATAGTAGCCACTCATCCATTGTAATATAATCGCCACGAAGGTTTGTAATATCTTTAGAAGGTAATTTTCTTATCTGTGTGTATGCTGTTTGGGGGTTCCCGAAAGGGAAAACCATATGTAAACTAATTTATGGAAATAAAGTAGTTCTGCTTTGAAAACCCCTTGGTGTTTTTAGCTT